>SJYX01015408.1:77101-108493 GCA_006410675.1 Oreotragus oreotragus
CATCATGAGAAACGTTGGGCTGGAAGAAACACAAGCTGGAATCAAGATTGCTGGGAGAAATGTCAATAACCTTGGATATGCAGATGACACTACCCTTATGGCAGAAAGTGAAGAACTAAAGAGCCTTGATGAAAGTGAAAGAGGAGAGTGAAAAAGTTGGCTTAAAGCTCACCATTCAGAAAACTAAGATCATGGCATCCGGTCCCATCACTTCATGGCAAATAGATGGGGAAACAGTGGAAACAGTGTCAGACTTTATTTTGGGGCTCCAAAATCACTGCAGATGGTGATCACAGCCATGAAATTAAAAGACACTTACACCTTGAAAGGAAAGTTATGACCAACATAGACAGTGGCAAAGAATTGATGCTTTTGAACTGTGGTGTTGGAGAAGACTTTTCAGAGTCCCTTGGACTGCAAGGAGATCCAACCAGTTCATCCTAAAGGAGATCAGTCCTGGGTGTTTATTGGAAAGACTGATGTTGAAGCTGAAACTCCAATACTTTGGCCACCTGATGCAAAGAGCTGACTCTTTTGAAAAGACCCTGATGCTGGGAAGTTTGAGGGTGGGAGTAGAAGGGGACGACAGAGGATGAGATGGTTGGATGGCATCACTGACTCAATGGACGTGAATTTGGGTAAACTCCGGGAACTGGTGATGGATAGGGAGGCCTGGCATTCATGGGGTCGCAAGGAGTCGGACACGACTGAGCGAGTGAACTGAACTGAAATGAACATGAGGTACCCACTGTAAGAGCTTTCCACCTTTCTAAAATGCTTCAAGTACCAAACGACCGTAAAATGGTCGATGTGGAGTTCTTGGGTAACTTCTCATGTAAGTGGATCAGCTTCAATGATGGCTAGTGATTGGTCGTTGTCAACTTCCAGTGGCTGGCCATTGAGCTCCCCATCTTCAAGGTTCTAGTCTCATTTTCAAAACATCTTGAATCACCACCGCACTATACATTCATTAGCAGTTCCTGGGCCAAGTGAGTTGATTTTGCAAGTTGTCTCAGATGCTTTATGACACATTTTGAACTGGAATGATAATATTGCTCAAATTTGCTTCTGTCTTAGCATCATTTTCATAAATAAAACACAAGTAAAATAAATAGCAAGTAATAATTTGCTAGCAGAAAACATAAAGCAAGAAATGTGCGTTAAAATGTTGTATAACATAACCACATTTATTTAAGAACATTCCAATATCAAATGGCAAATTTCAACAATGCAAAACTTGCACCAACCTAATACGTACGCTAAGCAGTAACAATGTTCAACATGACTTTTCTCTTTTTTTCCTCACTTAGAGATCTCCAGTGATGAACATGTCTTTTATTGGGTTGATCAAAAAGCTTGTTCAGGTTTTTCCATAAGATGTTATAGAATATAACAAAAAGATAATTGAAAAGGACCGACAACTCTTCAACTGTCCTGATATAATTGAAAACATTATAGAGTATCATAAAACTAAGATGTGAGAATTTCTGAATTAGAATTCTAATTTTAATACTCCCTTTCAAAAGGAAATAAGAACCAAAAATTTTAAAGGGAAAAGACTGAAGATAAGCTGGTTTCTTTCCATTATTTTTAAACTTGAGTTTAATACCATTAGATTTCAACTTTCCCATAGGAAATTCCAGCCCTAATAATAGAGGCCTGGATAGGGAGGCCTGGCGTGCTGCGATTCATGGGGTTGCAAAGAGTTGGACACGACTGAGCGACTGAACTGAACTGAATAATAGAGGTATATGGTGCTATATAACACAGGATGCCCAGCCTGGTGCTTTCTGATGACCTAGAGGGTGAGATGGGTGGGTGAGAGGGAGATGCAAGAGGGAGGGGGTATAAATCAGTTATGACTGATTTGCATTGTTGTANGCAAAGAGTTGGACACGACTGAGCGACTGAACTGAACTGAATAATAGAGGTATATGGTGCTATATAACACAGGATGCCCAGCCTGGTGCTTTCTGATGACCTAGAGGGTGAGATGGGTGGGTGAGAGGGAGATGCAAGAGGGAGGGGGTATAAATCAGTTATGACTGATTTGCATTGTTGTACAGCAGAAAGCAACACCACATTGTAAAGCAATTATCCTCCAATTTAAAAATAAATGTTAAAAAACAGTTGTATTTCGAATTCAACATGGCCATGTGCTTAATTCTTCATTTATATAATCTGTCATGCTCTTGGATCTCACTATGGGTTATTGTAAAAACAGATACTTCTCTGTCAGGGACGCCTAGAGAAATTGTCTTATAAAATTGGAAAACTGAAAGAGAAATTTAAAAAACCGAGACTTCAATTGTTGCATTCACTCAACAGATATTTTGTGAGCACCCTGTGTCACTAGGCACTGTATAGCTCATTCCTACTTAGGCAGTAGGGATAGGAAAGCCTTCTCCAGGCTGTGCCCTTTGAGGTCAGACATAGAGAGCGCGGGGTGGTGTGTTTCAGGAAAGAGGAAAGGAATGTGTACAAAAATATGGTATTGATCTTCAAGTGATCGCTCCGTCTAATTAGGCTCATGCAACCTCATTCTAACGGGAATATCAGAGTGCATTTTCATTCCTGAGAACCGGTTCCTCGAGTGTTCACGCAGACTGTCTCTAGTCGTCAATACTGGGTGAATTCCACTTTGCTTCATCTCTGCTGGATCTGGAGAGACATAAAGGATGAGAGTCTCACGCTTATTTGAAATGGTAGATAGAATGTCTCTGGTGGTTCAGAAGATTTAACTTGTTTCCTCATAAGTGTAGCTTCAAGCTGTTGTTTCTTGCTGGAGTTCTGAACTGTGATTTATTTGTTCTCAGTAGCAATATTGAATAAATCTGTGAAAACACTAAAACCCATTTTTATTGTAATTTTTCCTATTGAATTCTAGATGTAGCTTTAAGATGATTTAGTAAGAGGTGAAGGGAGAGGTGGCTGTTAAACTCAGACTGAAGCAGTTTAAAATTTTACAGGTAGTTGTATTTGGTATAAACTTTCTCAGTTTATTCTAAATGGAGAAGAGTTTGGACCTCCAGAAGGATCAAATGGACGTCACAGCTCTTTCCTTTGTTGCCTGGGACTTCTTTCCTGCCCCAGCCTGCAAGATTCCTCCTAGGTCTCTTAGCTCTGTCTTCATATATCTGAAGCTCAAGGCCTTGCTGTGTCCTGAAGATGGGCTTAGTGTTACAGTAGGACCACCCCTCAAGATTGGCAGTGTTTTCAGACTAAGGCGCTTCAATTAGTTATTTACTTAATTTTATTGAAGTATAGCTGACATATTACATTATATAAGTTTCAGGTACACAGGATTATGAGTTAGTATGTGTATGCATTGTAAAATGATCACCGCAAGTTTAGTTAACATCCATCACCAGTCATAGCCATACACTTTTTTTCTTGTAATGAGAACTTTTAAGAACTACTCTTAGCAATTTTCAAACATGCAATATAGTATTGTTAACTGGTGCATGGGTGGTTCAGTAGTAGAGTTCTTGCCTGCCAGGCAGGAGGCACGGGTTTGATTCCCAGCCCATGCAGCCACAGTGTCCCCTCTGGGGCTTCCTTGGTGGCTCAGATGTTAAAGAATCTGCCTGCAATGCAGAGACCAGGGTTCGATCCCTGGGTCAGGAAGATCCCCTGGAAAAGTGTATGGCAACCCACTCCAGTATTCTTGGGCTTCCCTAGTGGCTTGTAGCTCAGACAGTAAAGAATCTATCCACAATGTGGGAGACCTGGGTTCAATGCCTGGGTTGGGAAGATCCCCTGGTGAAAGGACCGGTAACCCACTCCAGTATTCTTGCCTGGAGAATCCCACAGACAGAGGAGCCTGGCAGATACAGTCCATGGGGTCTCAAAGAGTTGGACATGACTGAGCGACTAACACTTTTCTTTCTACTATAGTCACTGTGCTGCATGTTACATCCTGGTGACATTTTTTATAACAGGAAGGATTGTACTTTTCAACTCCCTTCACCAATTCCATCAATTTCACAGCCCCTCCACCAATCTGCTCTCTGTTTCTGTAAGTTTTTTCTTTTTTTTAAGACTCCACATAGAAGTGATAGCATATAGTATTTGTGTTTCTCTGTCTGACTTACTCCACTTAGCATAATGCCCGTGAACATGGTTCATCCATGTTGCTGCAAATGGCAGGATTTCTTTTCTAATGGAAGAATCAGTTCAGTTCAGTCGCTCAGTCATGTCCGACTCCTTGCGATCCCATGAACTGCAGTACTTCTTGGCTTCCAGTCCATCACCAACTCCCGGAGTCCACCCAAACCCATGTCCGTTGAGTTGGCGATGCCATCCAACCGTCTCATCCTCTGTCGTCCCCTTCTCCTCCTACCCTCAATTCTTCCCACATCAGGGTCTTTTCAAATGAGTCAGCTCTTGGTATCAGGTGACCCAAGTATTGGAATTTCAGCTTCAACATCAGTTCCTCCAATGATCAACCACGACTGAAGTCCTCCAGGATGGACTGGTTGGATCTCCTTGCAGACCAAGGAACTGTCAAGAGTCTTCTCCAACACCACAGTCGAAAAACATCTATTCTTCAGGACTCAGCTTTCTTTATAGTCCAACTCTCACATCCATACATGACTAGTGGAAAAGCCATAGTCTTGACTAGATGGACCTTTGTTGGCAAAGTAATGTCTCTGCTTTTGAATATGCTGTCTAGGTTGGTCTAACTTTCCTTCCAAGCAGTAAGTGTCTTTTAATTTCATGGCTGCAATCACCATCTGCAGTGATTTTGGAGCCCAGAAAAATAAAGTCTCTCACTGTTTCCACTGCTTCCCCATCTATTTGCCATGAAGTGACATGACCAGATGCCATGATCTTAGTTTTCTGAATGGTGAGCTTTAAGCCAAATTGTTCACTTTCCTCTTTCACTTTCATCAAAATGCTCTTTAGTTCTTCTTCACTTTCTGCCATAAGAGTAGTGTCATCTGCATATCTGAGGTTATTGATATTTCTCCCAGCAATCTTGATTCCAGTGTGTACCTTATCCAGCCCAGTGTTTCTCATGATGTACTCTGCATATAAGTTAAAGAAGCAGGGTGACCATACACAACCTTGAAGTACTCCTTTTCCTATTTGGAACCAGTCTGTTGTTCCATGTCCAGTTCTAACTGTTGCTTCCTGACCTGCATACAGATTTCTCAAGAGGCAGGAAAGGTGGTCTGGTATTCCCATCTCTTTCAGAATTTTCCATAGTTTATTGTGATCCACACAGTCAACGGCTTTGGCATAGTCAATAAAGCAGAAATAGATGTTTTTCTGGAACTCTCTTGCTTTTTCCATGATCCAGCGGATGTTGGCAATTTGATCTCTGGTTCCTCTGCCTGTTCTAAAACCAGCTTGAACATCAGGGAGTTCACGGTTCACATATTGCTGAAGCCTGGCTTGGAGAATTTTGAGCATTACTTTACTAGCGTGTGAGATGAGTGCAATTGTGTGGTAGTTTGAGCATTCTTTGGCATTGCCTTTCTTTGGAATTGGAATAAAAACTGACCTTTTCCAGTCCTGTGGCCACTGCTGAGTTTTCCAAATTTGCTGGCATATTGAGTGCGGCACTTTCACAGCATCATCTTTCAGGATTTGAAACAGCTCAATGGGAATTCCATCACCTCCACTAGCTTTGTTCTTAGTGATGCTTTCTAAGGCCCACTTGACTTCACATTCCAAGATGTCTGGCTCTAGATTAGTGATCACATCCTCATGATTATCTGGGTCGTGAAGATCTTTTCTGTACAGTTAGGAAACTCAAATTTACTCATTCATACATATAAGAGATAGCTTGGTGCCTCTATATATCAGCCATTAAACAGACATGGTTGCTCTTCTCAGAAATAACAGTATTACACTGTAGACAGTGCATTTTCTACTGAACTGTAAGGTTTGAAGAGTACGTTCTACACAAGCCATACTAAAAGAAGTATACTGATGACTAGACAATGCATAATAGAGGATGAGACTGGGTAGCAGCAAAAGGAAGAACAGACAAAATAAATGTAGAAAGCGATTCACATACATCATCTTATACATTTTTCATACTGACCCTATGAAGTAGGTAGCCTTATCTGCACTTTTTTTGAGAAAATTTAAGTTAGGAAATTTGCTCAAGATTTTTCAATGAGGCAGTGCTGGAATTAAACCCAGGCCTATAGACTCCAAAGTCATGTTTTCTACCACAGCACAATATAATCTGTGAAAATAGCTAGTTCACTTATGTTCAAGTTAAGACAGTACAGACCTCTCAGATAATCTATCCCACCCACAGTTAAGCGAACAGGCTCTGGAGTCAGATGGTTTCAGGCACTTCCCCGGCCACTAGTGGGACTGTCCCACTCAGTTTGATTATCTGTTCACTCAAGTCAATATTATGTCTTCTGTCCTACGTATTAAGAGGAGATGCAAAGGAATAATAATATACTTTTCAACTTATAATTACTGAGTATCTACTATTGAATAGATCCAGTTCTAGGCACTAGGAATACAGGAACGTTCCATTTAGTGGGAAATGCGTAACAAATACAAACACTTTCCGACTACATAACAGGAAAAAACCATACATACAACTAGCTTCATTTTCCCAAAAGCTGGGCAATTAAGAAGGTCTGGTTTTAAGGGAGAGGAAGCAGGGCATCTGACACACACCTCTTCTGTTAGCAGGATGACTAGGAAGCTGCTCCATCTGACCACCCACAGGTGTGGTGCCTGGGGAAAAAAAATCATAGTATCTCACGACCGACAACTCATCTTACTGTTTTACTATTAACAATTTCTTAAGTTCTCCCCAGTAGATCTCAGGCTGTTCCAATTTGGAGAGGAAAAAGTGTGAAAGGATATACTGTCTTAGTTTATGGCCAAACAGAAGCAACTGTTCTTGAATTGTTTTTGGTCTCACGCCCCTTCCTTTAGTTTGGAAAACAGCTATTTCCTTTTTTTCTGAACAAAACAGTAATTTAACCACGCCTAAACCTTAAGAGTCTCCTATGAACGGGCAAATAGTCTGTGTTCTCTCGTTTTAATTTCTGTAATATCAGTCCTTTTCCTATTCTGTAGGGTTATTTTAAAACTCTTGCTCTCCAGCATCTCTAATGAACCTGCAGCTGAGGCGATGAGGAGGGGCAAGGGAGGGAATGGGCGTGGAGAAAGAAAATCTTGAGAGCACAACAGGGAACACTTTTTTGGATAGGACAACTCGGGGAAAAACTTAAGCCATCACCTCCTGGTACCGCAGACAGCCTCAGAATAAAGCATTTGCCTGAGAAAGGGAAAGTCCACGCAGAGCAACGGGTCAGAGATAATAAACCACAACTCCCAGCGTGCCGGGAAGGATAGTCACCGCTCAGGCCAGTCGGATTGGACTACAACTCCCATTTCACCCGGCATCAAACCGGCCAGGTCTTCTCTCAACAGCCGGTGTAAGTCCCGCCCCTCTATCCCTCCCCGTTGCTAAGGCTGGAACGAAAGCGTGGAAACTGCCACGCCTTTCTAGACCTTCGCCCGGGAGAAGCCTAACGCCAGGGTTTAATGACCTCACCTGCGGTGTTAATCGAAAGCCTTAACCCCAGCACCCACCCTTGTAGTTGATACACATGCGCAGTGGAGTGCCGGCCAACTGCCGGAGCCTCGGCGCTTGCGCTGAGGTTCGCGCCGCACGCGGCCGGGAGCGGCCACCCTATTGCGCAAGCGCCTGTGCCCTCGCATTGCTATCGTCGTGCTTTCTCTATCTAACTTGCCCTGCGTTCTTACGCAGGGGGGTGGGGCTAAGAGTGTCAATTGGTGTGTTTTCGTGCCGGTCAGTGAGATGCATGCAGTGATTGGTGGTGACTCAGAGAGTAGCGGGTTTAGGTGTGAGCTCAGAGGAGGCAGCGTTTTCTGGGCTTCTTTCTGGTTCTCTCTCTCCAGAAGGTTCTGCCGGTTCTCCTAGCCCTGGGTACCCGGCTCTGCATCGCGCCGCCATGATGGGTCATCGTCCGGTGCTCGTGCTTAGTGAGTTGTGGGGAAGGATGGGAAGGGGCTCCCCTCGCCGCACCCGCCCTTTCCTCACTTTACAGCCTTGCCCCAGCCCAGTCGCACCCTGGTTCGGCCACGGAGCCTTTCAGTCGTTCATTTTGGAAGCCCCTTCTCCCGTTTTCCCCTTTTCTTAACCCATTCCCCTGTCTTCGCAGACGCAAATTGACCTTATCCTCGCCAAACGCGAGGGTTTGTCTTTTCAGGCAAGTGACCTCGGAGAGATGCTTCCCACTCTGCGTTCCGTTCTTCACTCCCAACCCTTGCCCCTGCACGTTTTTCCTTGAGCGGTTTTCAGTGTGTAGCTGAATGAATAAATGTTTTTTAATTTGACCTAGCTTTATAACCTTAGTCCATCCTTTAATAGTGGTCTGACTCCGGCCAAATAAAGATCGAAATAGTTCTATCTTTATTATTAGGGTTAACAGTATTTCCTCGTAGAATTGTGAGGCTTCAATGAGATAAGTAGGTACAATTGTTTAAAAGAGGGTCTGGCAAACAGCGAGTTTCCTTGGCCACCTTTTTTTTTTTTTAATAACTGTTTTGAATTTCCTTTTGTCAACCCCTGTTCCTGATGTAACCCTGCTTCTCTCACTGATCATATATTAGATGTAATTATCCCTGCAAATGTCTCCTCCGTTGTAATCTTTCCCACTTAAGAACTGAGTTTTCCCAGATTTCTTAATTGGTTCTTTTTACCTTCTGGAACATCCCAGATTTCAAGTCCCATTTCACTTGTCTTCCCCTGGTATATTTCTATCCTGTGTAACTTCTGTACCTCAAGCATAATCACTTGACATGCTTGACTAGCCATTTTGCCTTTCTCACCATCTCATCTTCTGTGTAAAGAATGCTGTTCTGAGATTTTATCTATTTTCTCTACACTTGGAAAATAACTATTTTAAGACAAGCATTCGCTTAACCCAGAAAAAAAAAACCCTATTTTTTCTGATGAATTCATCAGAAAGATCCATGCAGGATTTTAGTTAACACTGCTTGAAATAGGGATCTAAATCCAGAGAGTTGTGTTTAGATTTGATGGGACCGGATGGAACATTTTACAACAAATTGTAGGGAAAATATAATTTGGAGAAAGGAGTGAGAAAAACAATACATTGATTCAGTTACGGCCATTGGCTTTTCTCTCATTGAAAGGGCCCTAGGGTGAGTTAGTGGTGTATTGTGCAACCTTTCTGAGGTCCGTGTTAATCCTTGGCATTAGCAGCTGTAACCGATTATGCTCCCTATTAAAGCATATAGTACACTGTTACTGATGGTAAGTGGGTAACTGATTATATCCAAGCATGAAGTGACCATATCTTGCAGACCCCAATACTTTTGAGTGTGTGTTCTCATTCCACAGCACACTGGGGGTCACTGTCAATAATTTATGCTGGGACTGTGGCTATATCCTAGTATGAGAATGTAAACCCCCAAACTCTCCCTTGTTATATTGGAGAGATTCATGCTTTTTTAGGGACACCAGCCCTTTGAGAATCCGATACATGGGTGTAAATACAGGAGTGTTTGGTTAGAGGGAAAGTGATGACCAAGATTCCGAAGTGGAAACTTTGTGGATTGTTTCTTATTATACCAGGAATTGAAGTAAATAAGTCAGTAGCCATAAGTATGTGTGCTTATTTTTTAATAGTTTGTTGAGGTATAATTGATATTTAAAGAGTACAAGTCAATAAGCTTTAATCAGAGAATACATCCATGAAACCTCGGTGTGTGTTTATTTTCAAAGATTAGGGAGTAGCTTATATACAGTGGAGCAATACTGGTCTGTTGCCTTTTTTTTTTTTGGAAGAATAATTGCTTTACAGAATTTTGTTGTTTTCTGTTGAACCTCAACATGAATCAACCATAGATATACATATATCCCCTCCCTTTTGAGTCTCCCTCCCATGCCTTTTGTTTTTATCTATTTTAGGCCAGAACACAAAGCGTGAATCTGGAAGAAAAGTTCAATCTGGAAACATCAATGCTGCCAAGGTAGCATATTTTTTAAGTTGTTTATAATAGTTTGCCTATATTTGTGTATTTGTTTGTGATTTGATGGAAGAAAATTTGATTTCCTTTCCTTCAAGACATTTCCCTTTTGGTGGTAAGGAGAAAGAAGCCTTCCCTCTCTGAGATGTGTCTAATGGTCTTCTCATATTGTGCATGTTATATTGCATGTTTGTGTTTGTCTCCCATACTAGACTGAGTTACTTGGGTACAAGAACTATATTAATTGCGTTTGTATTCCCAGTACTCACTGTAGATCCTGGATAGGTATATTCAGTAAATACCTTTTGAATGAAATAATAAAATACTCTGGATATAATTTATCATGGGGTGGAAGCCACTATCATGGAAGGAAGTACAAATATGTGGACTTTCAGTTAGTTATATGTGGACTGCTGGGAAACTGAAGCTGTGAGAGCTATGTCCCTTTTTTTCCTTGTGAAAAGTTATGGGGAAAGACGAACAGAATCTAGCCATATGACATCCTATATTGAAAGTTAGTTGCCAACCCTACTACTTTAGAAGTGTCCTCGTTAAGACACTGGCTCTGTGGGTTGCCCATGCCCCTTCCCCTGAAACACACAATCACCATCCTCTGGTTTGTGCTTAACATGTTTTGTATTTTCTTTCCAAAAGACTATCGCAGATATCATCCGAACATGTTTGGGACCGAAGTCTATGATGAAGGTAGGCTTATCTCATACTGAGACTTCAGCTGCACGTTTTCCCTTTCTGTTTTCTGGGACACTTAAATTTTTGCTTTGGTCCTAGATGCTTTTGGACCCCATGGGAGGTATCGTGATGACCAATGATGGCAATGCCATTCTTCGAGAGGTACAACTTTTCATTTTGCTTTCTAACGTTTTATAAAAGACACATAAAGAGATAATGTAAATAATGGTTAGTTTCTTTGGGCTGCTTACGAGTTACCACAGACGGTGTGACTTGAAACAACAGAAATTTATTCTCATGAACTGGAGGCTGGGGGTCAGACTCAATGTGTCAGAAGTGACACACTCCCTCTGAAGGCTCTAGGGAAGTACCCTTCCTCTTCTAGCTTCAGAATCTTGACCACATTCCTCGGCTGATAAACTCTCCTTCTGTCATACGGCATTCTCTGGTGTGTCTCCACCATCCCAGTGGTTGGATTTAGAGCCTACCCTGATTTGTCCTATAACCTCATCTTAACTTGATTTTATCTTCAAAGACTGTATTTCCAAATATGGTTGCATTCACAGTTTCCAGGGGGTGAGGCATTAGCATGTTCTTTCAGAGGCCACAATTCAACCACCACAATGGTGTTCCCAATAAATTAGCTAAAAGAAACTATTCTGTTCTCAAGAAACTTTAAGTTGTCTTAATGCATTCCTCCTCCTTCCCCCTGCCCCACTGCAAAAAACTACTTGAAAAAGTGGTTTACTTAGATATCTTGGGGGCCAGTTTTAATCTTTAAATCTGTGATCAGACAATAAAAGGGAGTAAGTGTGGAAGCAAGAATCTTTAAGAGTTAGGACCAAGCAGAATGGGTTAAGAGGTCTTTGAGTAGTGTTGATTCAATGAAGTCTACGTTTTTCTTTTTCTAATTATTTATGGCTGTGCTGGGTCTTCATTGCTACGCACGGGCTTTCTCTAATTGCGGTGATGCAGCGTGAGAGCTTTTCATGGCCGTAGCTTCTCTTGTTCCCAACTACAAGCTCTAGGGTACGCGGGCTCAGTGGTTGTGGCACACGGGCTTAGTTGCCCTGCAGCATGTGGGATCTTCACGGACCAGGAATCAAACCCATATCCCCTGCGTGGGCAGGCGGATTCTTAACCACTGGACCACCAGGGTAGCCCTGTACTTTTCTTTTCAGATTCAAGTACAGCATCCAGCAGCCAAGTCCATGATTGAAATTAGCCGGACGCAGGATGAAGAGGTTGGAGATGGGACCACATCAGTAATTATTCTTGGTAAGAAGAGAATGGAAGGTTGATAAGGAAAATTAGATTGAAGCATTAGATTTTTGCCAGAGATAATGTCAGTCTTTTTAATAATTTTGCTCAGTATGTGGGATCTTAGTTCCCTGATCAGGGATCAAACCAGCACTCCCTGCAGTGAAAGTACAGTCTTAACCACTGTACTACCAGGGAAGTCCCCTGAGTCATATTTTAAGAACGTTTTTACTAATCCATTAATTATAACTATTTAAAGAACTTGTTGCTATTTTTCTATGTATTCTCTCCCAGCTGAGCATAAAATGTTCATCATGGTAAAGCATAAGTTTTTCAAATGTGTTAAATTACAGTAAATTATTTTCTATAAAGTCACCACAAACACTCCAGGAGGTAGTACGGGGTTAGCTGCCTTTGAGCCTCTGGTCACATATTTTATCGAGCATAAATATGTGTTTTATGTTTTGTTTAAAATGAAGTTGCTCAGTCATGTCCAACTCTTCACAACTCCGTGGACTGTAGCCCACCAGGCTTTTCCGTCCATGGGGTTTCCAGGCAAGAATACTGGAGTGGGGTGCCATTTCCTTCTCCAGGGGATCTTCCCCACCCAGGGATTGAACCCAGGTCTCCCACATTGCAGGCAGATGCTTTACCCTCTGAGCCACCAGGGAAGCGCTGGATGTTGTTTTTAAGTAAACATGGTTTGTTTTAAAGATACTTTATTTAATGTACGTTGTTGACTCGTTAACATTGAACTCGTGCCCAATATCACTGTAACTCACACCTGAACTAAGCTTATCTAATAAGTTCATTGTCTTTACAAGGCACATGAGAGCCTTCTTGTACATGGGAAAACTAGATAGTACTTAAGTGCTTTCAGTGGTGAAATCACCAAGAAAATGCACAGATTTGAGGAAAACTTGCCACTAAATATACCACATAAAGGACAAGATGAGAGCTGAAACAAGGCAGAGCATTCAGTCTTGCCTGGGAATTGTATGCATTGGGTGATGTAAATTTTTCATCTCTGCATGTCTGTGAATGACCATTTAAGTGCAGTAAATACTGATTTTGAGATTACAGATTTTAGTGAGTAGGAAAACAGACAAATATAGAATCTTAAGACTGAGTCTTAGCTATACATGTTTTAATGGCTAATCTTTCTGTGTTCCGTGGGATCATAAAACATCCTTTTGAAAACTTAGTGTGTTGCCTTAGTTTCATAAATTTTAAGTTGATTGTGAAATTTTTATAATAGCATTCATTTTGAAAATATCTGTAGCAACATGAGAATTCTCTGATGGTAATCTTACTGGCTCAGTATTAAAGAATCTGCCTGCCAACGCAGGAGGCTCTGATCCCTGGGTTGGGAAGATCCCCTGGAGAAGGACATGGCAACCCAGTCTAGTATTCTTGCGTGGGAAATCCCATTGACGGTGAAACCTGATGGACCATAGTCCATGGTGTTGAAAAAGTTGAATGCCAACAGGAGCAATCTTAGTTGAATCTCCTGAAGTTACTAAATAGGTTAGATATCCATAGGTCTAGGTATTTCAGACATAGCTATTTAAAAAACACCAAAATATTGCCATACTGTTCTGGCTGCTGTTTAATAGAGCATAGTCTTTTCTAAGTTATTAGAGCATCTTTTAAAATATTTGATTATCTTTTAATATACTTAATAGTCACTTATGAATTCTAAAGTATCAAAATCAAACATCTGACCACATGCCATAGAGTAGACATGTGAACTTTGACACATTTGTGTACATCTTAAGAATTAGTGTCAGTGTCCCAGAAAATATAAGCATTTTGTAAAAGGCCCTTTTTTGACCAAAATAATGGTGTTTTAGAAGCAAACTTTTGTATGTCAGTGTGTATTTCTATTTCTCTGTGTTGTGTGTGTTTTAATTAGAATTTAAAAGTAAGGACAGTTTTTAAAAGAAAGGGGCATTTTACCAATAATTCCTCTTCCAAAGGGTAAGTAAGTTTCTATGTATATTCTCTGGGTATAAAGTTTTGGGGGGGCGGGTATTTTCAATACCTGCAGTTTGACTACATCTTAGGTATTGAAATAATAAGCAAATCAATTTTCCTTTATGTACTTTTCTTTCTTTTTAGAGTATTTTGGAAAATATTTACTGTTTAAGAAACTGATAACATATGTAGTTAGATCACATAATTAAGTAAACGCTAGGATCAGTCTTTAGTCATTTAAAATGTATCTGATAATACGTTATTTCAGAGTTGGCTTGTACAGAGTACAAAATTTGAAATAGTGTTGGCATACCTTTGGGGCAGGCCTGCTTTAGAAAAGAAGAGCAGGTATTTTAGAAGCTTTAATGAAGTTGTTTTGATATCCAGATACTTTTTAAGATGTTATGGTACATGTATCTTTTCTCAGCTGGGGAGATGCTGTCTGTGGCTGAGCACTTCCTAGAGCAGCAGATGCACCCAACAGTGGTGATCAGTGCTTACCGCAAGGCATTGGATGATATGATCAGCACCCTTAAGAAAATAAGGTATTGGAGGTGGGGACCAGAAGCGGGTGGTGTCAACCAAGGAAGGCCTGGAAGACTGATCTGTTCTTAGGTGGTAAAGGAAGGCCGGGCACATCACCAGTAGTTTGTATTACTTTGCAAGGAGAAAGAGGGGAGCAAAACGAAGGGAAGGCTAAGGGGAATAAAAGTTTTTAGAAGACGGCCAAGGATCCAAAGCAGACAAATAAAAGGAGCTAGGTTCAGTTCTCCAAAACATGTTTTGGTTACATGCAGTCTGCTAGTTTCCATGTTAGACACTGCCTTGGGGAAGGTATAGTAAGTGAAATAGAGCTTCAAAGTTTTAGATTGTAGTAGGAGAAACGAGTTAGATAACTGATTATTGAGGACTTGATATTAAAAGATCCTACCATCATGTATGATTATAACTATTCCAGTCAGTACTCTCTGTAATACAAAGTGTTGTGTAGGATAATAGTCAGCTGTATTCATTAAAATGAAAAGGATGGTACTGAAAATGCTGTTTGAATCCAGTCTAGTTATCACAGAACTTGCTGTTGGTCTGTTTGCTGAGTGCTATAAGGTATAATAAAAAGAATATGAAAATGTGTGACTTCGACTTAAGGGAATGTCAGTTAAATGAGAAGATGATACAAAATGCAAAACTTTTTTTCTATTAAAACAGTTGTTTAAAAAATAAAACCTATAATCTACTCATCTTCTTGGGTTGTTGGATACACAAGTACCCAGCAGTGTGGAGAGCTTTGTATTGTACTGCCTGCTATTAAGAGCCAAAGCACTTGATAACTAGCAGTCTTAGAGAATGAGGTGTTTGATTGAAGATAATTTTATGAGGTAAGCTTTGTAAGAACGTAGAGATATGAAGGATTTATTGAATATTTGGAGCTGAATCCTTAACATTTTTCTTTTTATCAAGCAGTAACTTTTGGAGCTGTTGCTTTTTTGTCTAAAATACATGATTCAACAACTATTTAATGATTACTTAGTATGTGTCTTACACTGTTAATAAAAGGGATTTCAGCAGTATGTGAAAATTTGGACAAGATAGTATCCAAGGTCTATGACTTTCAGAATTTTTTAGTTAAGGGATGAAGTTTCAAAGATGAAATGTGTCTTGACTCAGGTTGTTAAAGTTATATCTGTATATGGTGTATATGGTTGGAGTAGAAAGTAAAGAGAATATTGTACTGTAAACTCAAGTAAATGTGGAGAGTTGTCAGAGAAGGGAGCAGATTATTCAGGGATTTGAGACACCTTCCAGGGATAGGTTAATTGTAAGCTTTCTAAAAAGCAGAGGATGGACAAGGTTACTTCTTGATAACACTTTAGTTTCTTAGGAACAAATTCCCCCTTCTGCCTGTTGGCCCACTGTTACAGCCATCAAGATGTAGATGAGGGATTTCTTAAATACCCAAGATCCCCCTAAGCATATTACCCGTTTTTCTTTGCTCCAGTATCCCTGTCGACACCAGTAACCGAGATACGATGCTGAACATCATCAACAGCTCCATTACTACCAAAGTAATCAGTCGGTGGTCTTCTTTGGCTTGCAACATTGCCCTGGATGCTGTCAAAACTGTACAGTTTGAGGAGAATGGCCGGAAAGAGATTGACATCAAGAAATATGCAAGGGTAGAAAAGGTAAACTCTTCAAGTGTGTACTTTGGAATCAAATTATTTCCTAGCATCACACCTTTATTATTAGAACTAGGAAGAAGAGTATTTACTATCTGGAAAACAAAAATCTTGAAAAAGAGGGTACTAAAGAGGTATCTGAATTCTGTTAGCTTCACTGCTCTCTCTACCCACGGTTTACAGGGGCAAGGGAAAAGCGCCTTTTTTTTTTTTTTTGGTCTGTATTTGTGTACATATCAGACACTAGGTCAGGAAATAAGGGCTCCACACCGTAGCACTAATAAAGCTTTCTCCAAGATTTATAGATAGCATTAATAACTTGTGACCAGTAGAGGGAGCCCTATACCTAAAATTCGTGGAAATCTCTTTCAAGAGATAGTGATATGTGCCCCTTTAAATCTTTGTGAATCACTGAACTTGTTTTCAGCCAACCTTCAAATTGTGTGTCACGGTCTAAGATTGATGTGCTTCCTAGAGAGAAAAAAAGGTGATTGCAGCTGTAGTTGTTTTTGAGGTTTGTGGAAAATTTAGAAATCTGAAATGGTGATTTGGGAAAGATGAATGTCTGAAAAGGATATTGAGAAGTGTCTCCTGCTTGTGGATTAAAGTGATTCTTTTGCTCAGATACCTGGGGGCATCATTGAAGACTCGTGTGTTTTACGTGGAGTCATGATTAACAAGGATGTGACCCATCCACGAATGCGACGCTATATCAAGAACCCTCGCATTGTGTTGCTGGATTCTTCTCTGGAATACAAGAAAGGAGAGAGCCAGGTAAGGGCACTGGCCCTATTCTGTAAAGTTGATGTAAGACTCTGTCACTAGACCAAGGAGATAAGAAGTACTTAGTACATGCCTACTGTGTGACCTTTACATGTAGTCTCTGATTCTTAACAACAACCCTTAAGAGCAAGTGATACTGACTTTCCTTTTACAGATGAGGGATCTGTAGCTCAGAAAAGTTAGGTTAGTTGCTTCAGGAACATACCTTGTATTGACCAAATTGGGATTTGAACCCAGCTCTGGCTTCAATTCCAGAGTATCAAGCAACCTTTTCTAATGCATTAGTAGATCATGGAGCAGGAGTTAATTGAGCTTTGAGGTGCTAAAAAGTTTCCAAAGGACGGGAAACTCACAAGGCTCCGTCACACTTGAATAAAACAAAGTAATTGAAGCTTATCAAACAGTGATTGGGAACAAGAATCATTATTAGTTGGGAGAATTAAGACCCTGAGTTATCCTGCATGCTGACGAGTCAAAGGGAACGTTGAACTAAGTGGCTGTAGGCTTAGCCAGACTCTCCACTAATTGCATTGTGACTTTCCTTCTAGTACATAACTGAATGGAGTTAAACTAGATGTAGACAATTGTTGGAGTTAAACTGGTGTACAGAGGTGTTGGGTCATGGTTTATTCCAGCTCTTGCTTTCTGAGATACATGAGAGGGCAGACAGGGGTGAGGGGGGCGGGTGTGTGTCACTTGCTCGGTCGTGTCCAACTCCTTGCAGTCTCCTGGACTGTAGCCTGTTAGGCTCCTCTGTTCATGGGATTCTCCAGGCAAGACTGGAGTAGGTTGCCATTTCCTTCTATACCAGAGGGAGTGTGCTAGTAGCTAAAGAGCTTCACCAGTTAAGAATTTTTAATTCGTGGTGACTTTTCTTCACCACATAGACTGATATTGAAATCACACGAGAGGAAGACTTCACCCGAATCCTCCAAATGGAAGAGGAGTACATTCAGCAACTCTGTGAGGACATTATCCAGCTGAAGCCAGATGTGGTCATCACAGAGAAGGGCATCTCCGGTAGGACTCCATTCATTTTTCCAGACTGCTGTTGTGGTAGAAGAGGATGGGTAATTTTTTTCATCCCATGTTGTTGTATACTGAACATAATTTACGGGTGATAGTTAGGGTACATGGAAGATAAAAGCAGTTCAGAACCTGGAGTTTCTGGTTTCCAACTTGACATCTCTATTTCCACAGATTTAGCTCAGCACTACCTCATGCGAGCAAATATCACAGCCATCCGCAGAGTCCGGAAAACAGATAATAACCGCATTGCTAGGTGAGTTGGTCAGGTAAAAATAAAATTGTGCTCCTTCCCATGTATTTTTATTTTGTAGCTTCATAATGTAGTCATCATTATTTGATAAAGCTTAATAGGATACAATCAGCCAAATCATTTACAGGTGGAAATAACCTGGGATTAGCCATCTGCCTTCTTCAGAGGTCCTCTAGAGTAACAATTATCTGCTGCATGAGACTCTATTGCTCCTAACCAGAAGTGAGCAGCTTATGCTTAGACATCTGTGATCACCACCTTGGTTCAGTTCAGTTCAGTCGCTCAGTCGTGTCTGACTCTTTGCGACCCCATGAATCGCAGACCCACCTTGGTATAGGGGTCCATTTCAGAGTCGTCTGTTTTAACTAGCTCAGAATATGATAGAACCAATAGTTAACTTGATTGGATCCTCAGTTACTGTTAATGCAGCCTTAGATTGCATTCACTACTTCAGCATGGATATCTAGGCTTAGGTCCATCTTTTTTTAATTTTTTTAATGTTCAGTCACTCAGTCATGTCTGACTCTTTGCGACCCCATGAATTGCAGCCCGCCAGGCCTCCCTGTCCATCACCAACTCCCGGAGTCTCCTCAAACTTATGTCCACGAGTCAGTGATGCCATCCAGCCATCTCATCCTCGGTTGTCCCCTTCTCCTGCCCCCAATCCCTCCCAGCATCAGGGTCTTTTCCAATGAGTCAACTCTTCGCACGAGGTGGCCAAAGTACTGGAGTTTCAGCGTTAGCATCATTCCTTCCAAAGAAATCCCAGGGTTGATCTCCTTCAGAATGGACTGGTTGGATCTCCTTGAAGTCCGAGGGACTCGAGTCTTCTCCAGCGCCACAGTTCAAAAGCATCAATTCTTTAGCGCACAGCCTCCTTCACAGTCCAACTCTCACATCCATACATGACCACAGGAAAAACCATAGCCTTGACTAGACGGACCTTAGTCGGCAAAGTAATGTCTCTGCTTTTGAATATGCTATCTAGGTTGGTCATAACTTTTCTTCCAAGGAGTAAGTGTCTTTTAATTTCATGGCTGCAGTCACCATCTGCAGTGATTTTGGAGCCCCCCCAAAAAATAAAATCTGACACTGTTTCCGCATCTATTTCCCATGAAGTGATGGGACCGGATGCCATGATCTTCGTTTTCTGAATGTTGAGCTTTTAATGTTAAGTCTATCCTAACATCACATAATAACGCCATAGATCCAAATGTGATTTTATACTTAAAACACTTGCTCTGAAATGGCTCGGGGCATGCATTCGTATATATAGTTGACTTTGCATGCCCATGAGTGGGGGGGAAGAATGACAGACAAAAAAATTAGCCCTACATTCATTAAAATGGGGTTAGACATATATTTACCTTCCTTCTTGCTTGACCTTTGTTTTTATATAGTCCTGTTACTGGCCTTGAGATCTAACTAGGCAATATAGGACAAGTTCAACATAGGAATGACAATTTATGTCACATGTGCGTAAGAATTCATTTGTCCAAATTTTAGGGTCTACTGAATATACTTTGAATTGAACAGTATCTCATTATAGTAATTATCTTAGGTATGTACACTTATACAACTATATTAGTTTAAGGAAACTTTACCTCTATATTTGGAAATCTGTTTCACCAGGCAGCCAAGACCTCTCAAGTTCGGTAGAAATGTTACTAGCAATCCACTTTTGCCCTTCCTTTATCCCCCACCACAGACTCTAGGGACCAGGAAGATGAGTAAAAGTATCTGACATCATCTGGTCTTCTCCCTATCCCCCCTCCTCCCCATCTAATCATTAGAGCCTGTGGGGCCCGGATAGTCAGCCGGCCAGAGGAACTGAGAGAAGATGATGTTGGAACAGGGGCAGGCCTGTTGGAAATCAAAAAAATTGGAGATGAGTACTTTACTTTCATCACTGAATGCAAAGACCCCAAGGCCTGCACAATTCTTCTCCGGGGCGCCAGCAAAGAGATTCTTTCGGTGAGTCAGCCTTAGAAGTGTGACTGAATTGAAGTAGGTCATTCCATTTCTTGAGTTTCCCAGAGGGCCTAAAATTTTCCTGTTGGCCATTTATAGTTATTCAGTTGTCACCTGAAGCTGCAAATGTTATTTTAAATTGTGGTTAAATTTTTTTAATGTAACATTTATTGTCTCAACCATTTTTAAGTGTATTAGTTCAGCAGTGTTATGTGTATTCATATTCTTATGCAACAGATCTTCAGGACTTTTATTTTGAAAAAGTGAGGTGCTACACCCGTTAAACTCATTGTTCTCCCATCCCCTAGCAACCATTGTTTTCTTATTTAAGTTGAAATTAATAAATACTACCTTTTTTTTCCTTAATGAGGTTAAATAACTTAGGGAAGGCACATAAGCTAATGGAGTTTATTTATTTATTTATTTTTGCTAATGGAGTTTAGAGTTTCCACTACGCTGTGCAGCCTCCTAGAGTATACAACTAGACAGGATAGAGTAGGGTGTAGGTCTGTCAAGCACAGCGGACAAAAGCTTAATATCCCAGAGTGACACCTCCTCCCCGTGGCCTTCTTTGAATTATAGTTAATGTGTTTTTCCAGAGTTACAGCATCTGCCCTTCCCAAAAGGTTTGAAGGACCTTTCTTAGTCTGCCCGCTTTGGTGGTTTACCAAACTTGGCAGTCAGGAAGTCCTTTGGTGCGTCCAGTTTGTTTCTGAGTCATCAAGCTTTGGCTTTATACTGTTACTTTGCTTTCCCAAGGAAGTAGAACGCAACCTCCAGGATGCCATGCAAGTGTGCCGCAATGTTCTTCTGGACCCTCAGCTGGTGCCAGGGGGTGGGGCTTCTGAGATGGCTGTGGCTCATGCCTTGACAGAAAAATCCAAAGCCATGACTGGTGTGGAACAGTGGCCATATCGGGCTGTTGCTCAAGCCCTAGAGGTCATCCCTCGCACCCTTATCCAGAACTGTGGAGCCAGCACCATCCGTCTACTTACCTCCCTTCGGGTGAGTTCCTTTCCATGCTGTTCTGTTAGGTAGGAAAAGCTGTGTTTGGACTAAGAGGGATGGTTCATGTCTGTCCTCTCAGGTTCTCCTGGTAGCTTCTTCCCTTAAAAATCTCTATCTTAGTTTTTGCCTTATTTGCTGTCATTGGCATTTTCTTTTATTCCTATCTTATTAATCATTGTATTTGGTTTTTGTCTAATGGTCTCTGTCAGCTTACTTGTTCCTAATATTTTCCCCTTTAACTATTTATGCTTGTTCCAACTACAGGCCAAGCATACCCAGGAGAATTGTGAAACTTGGGGTGTAAATGGTGAGACAGGCACTTTGGTGGACATGAAAGAACTGGGCATCTGGGAACCATTGGCTGTAAAGCTGCAAACGTATAAGACAGCAGTAGAGGTGAGGCAGTCAAAATCATATGCTATGCTATATAAGTATTCTTCAAAAGATCTCCCAAGGAATTCCATCCCCCGGCTTATTTTTAGCTCATTTAAAAAGCGAGGTAGTGGGAACTTTCCTGGTAGTCCAGTGGTTAAGACTTTACTCTCCACTTGAGGGGGTGCAGGTTTAGTATCTAGCTTGGGAGCGAAGATCTCACATGCCTTGGGGCCAGAAAACCGAAATATAGAACAGAAATAATACTGTAACAAATTCAGTAAAGACTTTTTAAAAAATGACCCACACGATAAAAAAAAGTCTGAAAAATAAAGAGCAAGGTAAGGAATTTCCTGGCAGACCAGTGGTTAGAACTCGGCTCTCTCACTGCCCAGAGCCCAAGTCCAGCCACTGCTCAGGGAACTAAGATCCAACAAGCTGTGTGGCACAGCCAAAAGGGAAAAAAAAAATTTAGCACAAGTAGCATCTCTTTCTTAGGGAGAATTCCATTTACATTCAAGACTATTGAAGGGTAGATTTCAGATAAAATGATAATTGTGTAGGAGGAGCTAGGTGATAATGTCTAAAAGAAAACAAGTGTCCTTCCTGTCTGCTGACCTCTTTGGGGCTGTGGTTTTTCTTCTAGACGGCAGTCCTGCTGCTGCGGATTGATGACATCGTCTCAGGCCACAAAAAGAAGGGTGACGACCAGAGCCGGCAGGGCGGAGCTCCTGATGCTGGCCAGGAGTGAGCAGTGGAGAAGGCAGCCTCAGCTCACAGAGCCAACAGTCTCCCCCTTCCCCGAGCCAGACTGCCAGGGGCACTGTGCATATCTTTGTTGGGAAGGGATCAGGTTGAGGGGCAGCCCCAGTCTCTTTCTGTCCCAGCTCAGTTTGCAAAAGGCACTGACATGTAATTCTTCTCTATTGTAAGCTTTCCATTTAGTTTGCTTCCGACGATTAAATCTAAGTCATTTGAGATGGTTGTTATGTGTTTTTCAACCTTGGGTCATATCTCTGCCTCCTGGCAAGGAAGGAGAAGGCAAAAAACCTTACTGGGGAGAAAGATGGGGATTGAGGTCATTAGGTAACTTAGTCTTCTCGAGAGGGTATTCTTCACACTTCTCAGTAGATGCTAGTTGGGATCGCTCTTGGAATTCAAAGCTTGATACTGTAAAGCTTAAAGCAGCACAACTTTGTATTCACCACCCAAAGAACAGGAAGAACCTGTCCAAACTATGGGTATTCCTTGTGGGTGGTTGTATGTAGAGCAACACGCAATATGTGCCGGGGCTCTGGCATTCATCCTAAAGAACATAGAGCGTGTGTTTTTTGTACTGTATCCTGTAGCTTTTCAGAATCTTTCCTGTCATACCTAGAATTCTTTCTTTGCTGTCTCCCAGGGTTCTTCCTGATTCCAGTCTATTCTGGCTTGCTGGCTTATTTTCCTGGTGTGTTTGTGTCACAGTAGGATCTCTACTTGCCCTGCTAACATTAACAAAAGATGTCCCATTTTGTGCTTCATTTTTATCAAGACAAAAGTCTTGTGACCCTGAGACTCTGGAGGCTAGGTGGGGCTAGCCTTTGATTTCTTTAGAGACCTTCCTCTGCGCTGT
The DNA here is from genome assembly GCA_006410675.1 of Oreotragus oreotragus. Lineage (NCBI taxonomy): Eukaryota > Metazoa > Chordata > Mammalia > Artiodactyla > Bovidae > Oreotragus > Oreotragus oreotragus. The sequence goes on from SJYX01015408.1 coordinate 100,242, forward strand.
CCCATTCCTTTTGTCCTCATGACTCATGCAACCAGATTGTATCTCCTCCGTGACCACAAGAGTTAGTATTACTAAGTTTAATATCAGGTGGCATGATAATGGCTAGCACATAGTGCTTATTGTATAATGGGTATGTTTTGGTCACTTTGCGTATATTAGCCAGTCCTTAAAAGGACCCTGTAAGATGGGTAATAACCCTGTTTTATTAGGAATCCAAAGCATAAAGTAATTTGTCCAAGGGTCACAAAAATGGTAAGTGGCAGGCGTAGAATTCCTGTGTAGATGGTCTGGCTCTAAAGTTGCATTTATAACTAGCAATGATGATTGAACAGAGGTCTGCTATGGAAAAGGGCCTTTGGAGATCTGCTCTCATCACACCTGGTATTTAACTTGCTGTTTAACCCGGTCTAAAATTTTCAGCTTTTCCTTTTCTATGAGAGGCTCTGAAATAAGCCTACCTACCTTTTGCTGAAATCCCTGCCTCTACATGAAGTGTTAATTCCCTTAAGAGTTTTCAGATATTAAAGATAATGAGTTAATTCTCAAAGATCTTGAAGAGATGGTGCTTAAAAGACCTAAAAATTATGGAGGGAGGAGTTGCCTCCCATTTGTTCTCTACACTTTTCTAGGTCCATTCTGGTTTTATGTCTAATGGTTAAATACATGGATAATTAATTGAACATAGTAGTCTAACCCATGGAAATTCCTCCTGGAATGTTAGATCAGTCTCTATCCTTCCTCAGAGCTTTCAGAGCCCCTCTGTGCTTTTCAAAGCCTAAATTTAAGTCATTAAAGTCTACCCAAGCAGCTGTGTTGCCTGCATGGGCTCTAAAGTGATTCCATGAACACAGTTTTTGCTGCCACCTTGACTTTGTCATGATTCTCTGGAAAATTCCTGGATTCAACTAAATTCTATTCTGCACCTGCCCCCTCATAAAGCAGTGTTTTGGGGATGGGGGAGCCTTGAATCCTGTTAAACACTGTGTACTCAGCCAAGACACTTGTGTATATCCTCACTTGTCAAGTCTAGAGGTGACACTTGAGAGGATGCAACTGTTTTTTTCTCGAGGAAAGGTTTTTAAATTTGAAGTATCGGTGATTTACAGTGTTAATTTCTATTGTACAGCAGAGTGACATATATATTCTTTTTCATGTTCTTTTCTAGTCTGGTTTATCACAGGATAGTGAATGTGATTCCCTGTGCTGTACAGAAGGACTTTGTTTATGCATTCTACATATAATAGTATGCCTATTACTAGTCCCAAACTGCCAGTCCTTCTGTCCATCCCTAACAACCGTAAGTCTGTATGTCTGTGAGTCTGTTTCTGTTTCACGAGTATGTTCGTTTTTGTCATTTTTCATTTTCTCTTTTGGATGTGCAACACAGTATGCAGGTCCTTGCCTCTCTGGCCAGGGACCGTGTCCATACCCTCTGCAGTGGAAGCACAGACTCTTAACCACTGGGCCACACCAGGGAAGTCTCTGTAGATGTTTTTGGTGTGGCATGGCCATGGTGACTGGTGTGTGTGTATATATATAAAAGCTCATAGTTTATGATTTTTATTGGAGTATAGTTGATTTAATCTAGTTTTGGTTTGCATTTCTTTAACAGTGTGATGAGCATCTTTTCATCTGCCTATTGGCCATTTGTATGTTTTCTTGGGAGACATATCTGTTCAGGTATTCTGCCCATGTTTCAGTTGGGTGATTTTTTTCTTGCAGTGGAGTTGTGTGGCCTGTTTGTATATTTTGGAAATTAATCCCTTGTTGGTCACATAATTTGCAAATATCTTCCAGTACGTAGGTTGTCTTTTAGTTTTGTTTCTGGTTTCCTTTGCTGTATAAAAGCTTGTAAGTTTGATGAGGCCCCATTTGTTTATTTTTGCTTTTATTTCTGTTCTCTTGGGAGACTACCCTAAGAAATCATCGGTATGATTTGTGGCGGAGAATGTTTTGCATATGTTCTCTTTTAGGAGTTTTATGATGTCTTAAAATTGTCTGTCACCTCCCTGGTGGCTCAGATGGTAGAGTCTGCCTGCAGTGCAAGAGACCCAGGTTCAGTCGCTGGGTTGGGAAGATCCCCTGGAGAAGGAAATAGCAACCCACTCCAGTACTCTTGCCTGGAAAACTCCAATGTTCAGAGGAGCCCTGGGGGCTACAGTCCTTGGGGTCACAGAAAGTCAGACAGGACTAAGCGATTTTCACATACATATGTTTGTCTGTAAGCCATTTGAGTTCGTTTTGTGGCTTAGCTGGTAAAGAATCTGCCTACCATGCGGGAGACCTGGGTTTGATCCCTGGGTTGGGAAGACCCCCTGGAGAAGGGAAAGGCTACCCACTCCTGTACTCTGGCCTGGAGAATTCCATGGACTGTACAGTCNTCTGTAAGCCATTTGAGTTCGTTTTGTGGCTTAGCTGGTAAAGAATCTGCCTACCATGCGGGAGACCTGGGTTTGATCCCTGGGTTGGGAAGACCCCCTGGAGAAGGGAAAGGCTACCCACTCCTGTACTCTGGCCTGGAGAATTCCATGGACTGTACAGTCCATGGGCTCACAAAGTCAGACACGACTGAGTGACTTTCACTTTGTGTATGGTATGAGGTATGTTCTACCTTCTTTGATTTACATGAGACTGTCCAGCTTTTCCAACACAACTTGCTGAAGATACTTTTCTTCATTCTATATTCTTCCTTCTTTGTCAAAGATGAGTTGTCCATAGGTGTTATGTGTTTATTTCTGGACTCTCTTGTTCCATTGATTCATGTGTCTGTGCCGGCATCAAGCTGTTTTGATTACTGTAGCTTTGTAATATTGTCTGATGTCTGGGAGGGTTATGCCTCCTGCTTTGTTCTTTTCCCTAAGGATTGTTTTGGCAGTTCTGGGTGTTTTATGGTTCCATATAAATTTCAGGGTTCTACTTCCTGTGAGAAATGTCATGGGTAATTTGATAAGGATCACATTAAATCTATAGATTGCTTTGGGTAGCATGGTCAGAAAAAAAATGAAATTTTTTAAGAAAAGTTTATCCTAGACTAGCCATCAGAGGGAAAAAAATGAAACTGGATCCTTTCTTTGTTTCTTACCGCAAAATTAGCTTCCAGCAGCTGAAAGATTTAAATATAAGAGCACTAGAAAAAACATGAGATTTAAAAATACGCTCATCAGGATTTCCCTGATGGTCCAGTGGTTAATAATTTGCCTGCCAATGCAGGAGACATGAGTTCCCTGGTCTGAGAACATTCCACATGCCTTGGGGCAGCCAAGCCTGAGCACAGCTACTGAAGCCCACACACAGAAACAAAGGCCCAGCACAGCCAAACGTAAATCTTAAACTATACACTTATATATCGGGAATTCCCTGGCACTCCTTGGGACTCCATGCTTTCTTCACTGCCAAAGGTGCAGGTTCCATCATTGGTCAGGGAACTTAAGATCTTGTGCTGTGTGGCAATAAATGAATAAATGATAGGGACTCAGAAAAATAGGCAAAAGGTATAAATAGCTCCAGGGAAGCAAAAATAAATGATTAATAAAACATGGAGGAGTGTTTGATTTTATTGATCGGGAAATGCAAATTGTTTGGTAAGCACTTGTCAGGAGTGTGGGGGAAATGGGCCCTCAAACATGGTGTTATCAATTCAACTTCATAGAAGGCAACTTGAGGCAGTTCTGCTCCTGAGTATTAATCTTACAGATTTGGTTACAAATACATATGAAATGCTGTTCATACAGATATATTCTTTTCAGTGTTTTTTGCCTGTAGCAAAATGTTGGATACTATTAAGGTTCTGGCTCAGTATATCCATGGAATATCCCCCCTGCAATGAAAGACTGGAGAGACACAGGATAGTCCTCAATATATGTGAAAAAAATTTCTAGACAGTGGATTCCATGGTATCTTATTACCCACATATATGTATATAGTATTAAACATGTATGTATGTGTGCAGTCCAGTGGTTAAGACTGTTTCCACTGCAGGGCATGGATTCAATCCCTAGTTGGGGAACTGAGATCCCACACGTCATGTGGTGTGGCCAAAAAAAACACATAAATATAAGCATGCATGTTTAGGAAGGACACGTAAGAAACGTAATAATGGTCGTCTCAAGGAAGGACCCAGGTTGCTGATATCCTCTGGTACTTTATAGATACTGTACCGTATGCATTTTTTCTTAGCTAAAGTGACTAGGATTAAGAAACAAAAACCAGAAGTGCATTCATTCAGCCAGGCATGTGCTGAGTTAGGTATTCATTTCTATGACAATTATGTATCACGTTCATGTCTTGTTTTCTGAGGTTTCTTTTCTGCACAGTAAAATTGTGAGCTCTCTTCCAAGACAAGAACCTGCATAGCCAGGGGCTCAATAATTATTAATAATTGACAAAAAGAACCCTCTGAGGTGTGCTATTCCCCCACCAAATTCTTCCAAATTCTCTGTGCCTTCCCTGCCACAGTCTTTCTGTAGATTCCATTTGGATGTTTGAATCCAGATATCATGCCCTCTTGTAGGTAACTTTAGTGGGACCAGTTGGGTAGGAGAGGTTAGGAGTGTTTCTGCAAATCTAGTCTGAGATGGCTCACTTGCCAGCTCAGGTGGGGATGACAGACTCCTAACCTTTCTGATTCTAAAGTCAAATACGGAAGGGAGGCGGACTCTTTAAGAACTGTTGTGACAGCCCCGCCCTTTTAAGAGATCAGCTGAATCTGTGAGTCACATGACTTCAGCGTCTCTTCCGCCCTCTGAAGTTGGGACCACATGAGCGGCTATGAAAAGCCTAGCCGAGGTTGGGGGTTCTGTGCCCCCAGCCCCGTGCTCCTCCTGAGTCTACTGACGGCAGCTCCACTTGGCCTGCTGGGGGAGGAGACCCGCCAGGTGAGGGGCTAGAGCAATAGGTGTTTCAGCATACGCTGCCTTGAAGGGTGGTTGGAATCTAGGACAACGGAAGGGTGGGGATGAAAGGTGCTTGCATTGAGGAGTCGGGGCAGCTGTAGGTCAATGTACAGGATTATGGAGTAGGACGGATGTGGTAGAATCTGGACCCTGACTTAGCCCTGAGTGAGCCAGGTCCAAGCAAGTGCTGGATTTTTTCCTTCCTCAGCCGTGGGCCCTGATCTCTCCACTAGGGTTAGGGCAGTTTGGGCTCTCCCTGCCTCTCTCCAGCCCATGTCTGCCCTTGACAGTGAGGTTCTCTTAGCTCCCACAAACATTACTCTTGTACTCTTTCCCCATCATTTTGCAAGCCCCCTCTCATCCCCAGACATCTTTGTCCTGTGTCTCTCCCTGACCCTCTTCTCCTGACCAGCCTCTTACTCCTTGTTCCAGGTGTCTCTGAAGGTCATCTCTAACGGGCCGGACTTTTCCCAGAACCTGCTTCATATTCGGGCAGTGGGCACCAACTCCACGCTACACTATGTGTGGAGCAGCCTGGGTCCCCCAGCAGTGCTGTTGGTGGCCACCAACACCCCCAACAGCACCCTGAGTGTCAACTGGAGCCTCCTGCTCTCCTCTGATCCTGACGGGGGCCTGATGGTGCTCCCCGAGGAGAGCATCCAATTTTCTTCTGCCCTTGTCTTTACCAGGGTGAGGAGGTTGGGGGAGATCCAAGGGGAAGAGTGCAGAGGAGAAGGTTCATTCCAGTTAGAGGGAGAAATTGAAGACTGGGAGTAGGTGAAGTAGAGTCATGTGTGAGAGCCTGGGGTGGGGCCAGTGAGTGCGGTGGTGATTCAGGAGAAAGGTGGACTCGTCCCTCCCCACCCCTCCCCCTCTCCCCCTACAGCTGTTTGAGTTTGACAGCACCAACATGTCCGATGCGGCCTCAAGGCCTCCAGGAAAATCATATCCTCCGTACTCCTTGGCCAATTTCTCCTGGAACAACATCACTGACTCACTGGATCCTGCCACCCTCAGCGCCACATTTCGAGGCCACCCTATTCACGACCCCACTGGGGCTTTTGCCAATGGCAGCCTGGCTTTCAGGGTAAGGATATAGGGAATTTGAACTCGAAAGGCTGGTTTATGAGGGTGGGAGTTAATGATAGGGGTCGCCTTCAAACATAGGCATCCACTTGCTTCCCACTTCTCCCATGCCTCTTCCATCTTAGGTCCAGGCCTTCTCCACATCTGGCCGACCAGCCCAACCCCCTCGCCTCCTGCACTCGGCGGACACCTGCCAGCTAGAGGTGGCCCTGGTTGGGGCCTCTCCCCGGGGAAACCGATCCCTGTTTGGGCTGGAGGTAGCCACCTTGGGCCAGGGCCCTGGCTGCCCCTCAGTGCAGGAGCAGCACTCCATCGATGATGAGTATGCCCCTGCTGTCTTCCAGGTGAGGCTTCCAGCAGAAAAGCAGACAGGTGGGGGTGTGAAGGGGGACTCTATCAGGACCTCAGAATCATTCAACAGTTTACTGTTTAGCAACACTTCATTCAGTTCCTTTAAGTGCTGAACGCTGTGGTAATGAATTTAGCCCAGAGGAAAGGCGGTGCAGTGTGACTATTGCTCCGACTGGTGGGGTGTGCAAGGGCCTGGGGTCCCAGAGTGGGGAGCTGGTGCAGGCTTGTGGAGTGTTGAGACTGGGAAAGGACTCAGCGCCACCCAGCTGCGAGTTCTAGAACCAGGCCTAGGATTCAGGACCACTCATGACAGAGGATGGAGAAGGCAATGGCACCCCACTCCAGTACTCTTGCCTGGAAAATCCCATGGACAAAGGAGCCTGGTAGGCTGCAGTCCATGGGGTCGCGAAGAGTCGGGCACGACTGAGCGACTTTACTTTCACTTTTCACTTTAATGCATTGGAGAAGGAAATGGCAACCGACTCCAGTGTTCTTGCCTGGAGTATCCCAGGGACAGGGAGCCTGGTGGGCTGTCGTCTATGGAGTCGCACAGAGTTGGACACGACTGAAGCGACTTAGCAGCAGCAGCAGCAGCATGACAGAGGGAGGCTGTGAAAGGGTGGGGGAACAGAAGGGCCAAGCATCTTTTGTCCTCCTCAACCTGTGTGTTTGCGTTTCTCCTCAGTTGGACCAGCTACTGTGGGGCTCCCTCCCATCAGGCTTCATGCAATGGCGACCAGTGGCTTTCTCCCAGAAGCAGGGCAGCCGGGACTCAGCCATGCCCTGCCAATCTTCCCCGCTTCACCCCACCTTGGCATACCTTCTCCCCCAGTCACCCATTGTCCGAGCCTTCTTTAAGACCCAGGACCACTCCTGTGCCTTCAATCTGACATTTGGGGCTCCCACAGGCCCTGGCTACTGGGACCAACACTACCTCAGCTGGTGAGAGTCGAGGCCTGGGCCGTGGGTTTGGGAGGTTGCAGAGGAGGAAGGCTAGGCCTCTCAGCCTTCCCTCCTAAGCCTGACTCCCTCTCTTTCTCACTCTGCTTGCCCTAGGTCCATGCTCCTGGGTGTGGGCACCCCTCCAGTGGATGCCTTGTCCCCGCTAGTCCTAGGCATCATGGCAGTGGCCCTAGGTGCCCCAGCACTCATGCTGCTGGCAGGAGGCCTGTTTCTGCTGCTGGGCCGCAAGCGGCACTCTGAATACCAGTCCATAAACTGAGGCCTGCTCTCTAGAGGAAAGGACATTACTGGACCTGCCTTGCTGGTCTGCCGGTTTGAGGGTCAGTATTCCCAGGCAGCTCCTCCTCTTTCGTATCTTCCTTTTCGGTAGAACCTCAGATCAGCCTCAACTTCCTGGGGGACCCAGGTGGGGCTTCCTTCCAACTCTGAGGAGGGACCAGACACACAGAATGATTGCTAGAGGGAGGGTCCCCTCCGTGTTGCCTCCCCGTTCCTCCACCATCCCATTTCCCTTGAATGGGACTCACAGGCCTAAATGAGAGAGGCCTTCTGACTGTTTGCTGCCCTGGAAGGCATGAAATAGACTAGTTTTTTTTCCGCGGGGCTTGTCTCTCAATGTGGTGCATTGTTGGGCAGGTTTGGACCTGGTTCCAGGGAATGAGAGGGCTGGAGGAGGGGTGTGGAAGGCAAGTTCTTTTTGAAGCCCCATTTCCTCATCAGGCCTAGTTCTCTCCCTTGCTATGGGACCAGGCTCCTGCCAGCCACTCTTCAATATGTGGAGCTGGGAGGTTTCTGGTGCAGTTTGAATCAAACAGGGAAGGGACATTTGAGGTGGAGGGGCAAACCCTATGGAAGAGCCAAGAAAGACTGTGGTATTAATCGTTTATTATTATATACACATTCAGACGGGTTTAACATCAACCACCATGCTTTCCAACCACTCCCAGCCACCACACGTGT
>SJYX01015409.1:49-29570 GCA_006410675.1 Oreotragus oreotragus
ATATAAGCCATACTAGAAACTTCACATGAAGCATTCCTTAGGTATATAGTAAAGATTCATTTAAATTTAACATGTTTCAGGGAAAACCTAGTTTCTTCATAGAGTTAAGTATTACCACAGCATATTTGAAAAGTCAGGTTATTAAAAATGTATATTTTTCTTAGAAAACATAAAGGTGCATAGGCTAATCATTTGAAAGTTTTACAACCAGATTAGCATTTCTTGAACATAGCTAGTATTATCTAGACTCTTCCCAAACTGTCACAAAATATGAAAATACAAAAAGAACTTGGAACCTGAATCCATTCAATTTTGGTTTCAGAGAAGGCAATGGCACCCCACTCCAGTACTCTTGCTTGGAAAATCCCATGGACGGAGGAGCCTGGTGGGCTGCAGTCCATGGGGTCGCTAGGAGTCAGACATGACTGAGCAACTTCAATTTCACTTTTCATTTTCATGCATTGGAGAAGGAAATGACAACCCACTCCAGTGTTCTTGCCCGGAGAATCCCAGGGACGGGTGAGCCTGGTGGGCTGTCATCTCGGGTCACACAGAGTCGGACATGAGTGAAGCGACTTAGCAGCAGCAGCAAGAAACCAAGCAAGCCTCAAAAAACGTATAAGACTATTTCTTCATCTCAAGCTCTTTTAAAGTGTGTGAGAATGTAGATAAGGAATTGCAAATAAAATACTGCTCTTAAAGGAAATTTTTTGAGAAATTTAAAAATGACCAACTTAGTTGATAACTCTATAAATGCAGGGAAACATGATAGATTGCCTGTTTATGTGGAATTCAGTGGTTTTTAGTTGAGGTGTGAGGCCCATTGTTTCACAGATTTCTTCACACTGAATCTTGTTTTAATTAGACTGAAAGATGGATTCTAATAGATAAATTAATCAAAAAGGAAAAATTGCCTTAGGTGTATTTTGCTGGGCATAGCTGAGATAAAAGAGGATTATAAAATTTACTCAAGCAGAATGCAGTAACACTGAGTGCTTATTATGTGCCAGGTTCTGTGGTATATTTATTTCAGCTTTTAATCCTCCTATAGCAAATGTGGCTCAGTGGTAAAGAATCTACCTGTCAATGCAGGAGACTCAGATTTCATCCTTGGGTTAGGAAGATCCCCTGGGGGAGGAAATGGCAGTCTACTTCAGTAGTATTACCTGGATAATACCGTGGACAGAGGAGAATGGTGGGCTACAGTCCATGGGGTCACAAAGAGTCAAGACATGACTGAGCATGCAGCACACATAGCAACTGTATGAAATAGTTACTATTATCATCCATTTAACAACTGGAGGGAATGATGCTTAAAATTGTTAATTAACATGTTCAAGTTCACACAGTTGATAAAAGCCAAAGCCAGTGTTCAAAGCAAGGAATCTGTGATGCTACCTTTAAGTTTTAAGCCTTTGACATCTGTACTCTATTTCCGGGGGTAAACATCTGTGAGCATATTCAATTTGCTACAGGGGAGAGAAAGTTTTCAATAAAGGTATTGAAGGTGGAATGTGAATAGATAAAATGAAGAGAGGACAGTACTTTTTTAAAGGGAGAATAGTGAGAGCAAAGGCAGGGAGGTATGAATGAACACATAAGGGGAGTAAAAACAAGGAATGAGGCAAAAAACTTTTTTTTTTACATGTATGCCAAATATTTTACTGTTTTCAAAGCAATCTTGTCCTTTGAGTAAAATAATTTTAAAAAAATACAAAAGCACAAAAGAAAGTTAAAATCATCTATAACCCCACTTCTCGGAAATATATAAACATGGATTCTAAGAGTATCATATTGGGGGTGGTCCTAAGATGGCAGAGGAATAGGAGAATAGGATGGGGAGACCACTTTCTTCCCCACAAATTCATCGAAACAACATTTGAACTCTGAGCAAATTCCACAAAACAACTTCTGAATGCTGCCAGAGGACATTAGGCACCCAGAAAGGCAGTCCATTGTCTGGAGGTAGGATAAGATATAAAAGATAAAAAGAGAGACAAAAGAGGGAGGGACTGAGATCCATCCCCGGAAGGGAGTCTTAAAAAAGAGAGAAGTTTCCAAACACCAGGAAATGCTCTCACCAGGGAATCTGTGGTGAACCTTGGCACCTCAGAGGACAACATAACCCAAAGGAAAATAAATAAATAATTAAAACACAGATTACGTGCCTAAGGCAACTCCCAGCAGAGAAGCAGCATAGACACTTGCATCTGCCACTAGCAAATGGGGACTGGACTGGGAGGCACAGGCTGCATTGTTTAGGGCAAGGACCGGGCCTGAATGCCCCAAGGGGAATCTGAGGGAACTAACGAGAAATAGCAACCCAGACTGTGGGATAGCTATCTTGCAAAAAGTCTTAACCTAAAACACTGCCAAGTCCGCTGACAGAATGAAAGACTGAGCAGAGCTAGCCAGCTCCGGACTGACCCATTCCCCACCGGAGACAGGCAGGCAAGGGCAGCCCGAGCCAGAAGGGGGCAATCACAGCCCCAGAGAAGCATCATCTACCAAACTGCAAGCAGGCTTTCTTGCTAACCAAAACTCCTTGGGATTCTGGTGGTCGACATCCACCAGGAGGGTTGCAGCCAGAGATCAGCTCCCCAGAGGAGACACACGGCACACCTGAGAAGGCGCGCCCATTGTACACCCAGAAAACCTAGCGTCTGGGATGGGGGAGGTGATAAGTTGCAGCTTGCCAAGCACCTGTTCACCTGAGCTGCTTGGACTGGGGAAGGGCACTAAGTGCAGGTCCAATCAAGTCTGCACCTTTGTGGAGTACCCAAGAACCTGAACATGAGCCGCATAGACTTAGGAAGTGCACTCAACACATGACCGGCCTCAGACAGTTTCCAGCAGAACAGCCTAGAGCCTGAGCAGTGTAGACTGGAAAAGCACACATGCCATGAGTGGGGGCAAACCCAGTGTGGCCGAGACACTGGGAACACTCCCCACAGATGCCAGTGATATTTCTTTGCAGTGTTCTTCCCTCCCCACAGCATGACTGAACAAATGAGCCTAAAAAAAAGTGACCACCACCACCCCCTTGTGTCAGGGTGGAAATTAGACACTGAAGAGGCCAGCAAACAGAAGCTAAAATAAACAGAGGGAACTGCTTTGGAAGTGACAGTTGCAATTGATCAAAACTCTGCAGTTAGCACCAACTACATACGAATGGGCCTATAGATCTTGAGAAGTGTAAGCCAGATCAAGGTACTATCTGAAAATGAACTGACCCCACACTATCCACAACAACACCACAGAAAGCCCTAGATATATTTTTACTATTATCATTTTTTAAATTAAAAAAAAAATTTAGTCCTCTATTACTCCTTTAATTTTCATTTTTATAACCTACTATCACTTTGCAAAAAAAGACCCTATTTTTAAAGCAAACTTCATATATACACACACACACACACATACATACATATAATAATTTTTCTGACTTTGTTTTTTTCTTTAATATTGTATTTTGGAGAATCTAACTTCTACTCTAGATTTTTAATCTTTGCTTTTTGGTATTTGTTATCAATTTTGGACCTTTAAGAACCCAGTCTTCAGCATCCATTTTTACTTGGGAATGAGATTACTGCCTGGATTGCTCTCTCCCCCTTTGGACTCTCCTTTTTCTTCACCAGGTTGCTTCTATCTCTTCCCTCCCCCTTCTCTTCTCTACCCAACTCTGTGAATCTCTTTGTGTGTTCAGGGCTGTGGAGAATAATGATGGAACTGGTTACTGGCTGGATCTGTCTCTCTCCTTTGGATTCCCTTTTTTATCCTCCTGGCCACCTCTCTCTCCTTCCTCCCTCTTCTCTTCTCTGTAACTCCATGAAGATCTCTGAGGGGTCCAGACTGTGGAGAGCACATAGGAAAGTGATTACTGGCTAGCTTGGTCACTCCTCTTTTGATTTCCCCTCTTCTCCTCCTGGTCACCTCTATCTCCCTTCTCCCTCTTCTCTCCTCCACATAACTCTGTGTACCTCTCTCAGTGTCTCTCAATGTGGAGTAACTTTTCATCATTAACCTAGATGTTTTATCACTGGTGCAGTATAGATGGAGAAGTCTTGAGGTTACTGTAAGAATACGACTGAAAACCAGAAGCAGTAGGCTTAAGTCCAAATCCTGAGAACACCAGAGAACTCCTGACTCCAGGGAAAAAAAAATCTTAAAAAAAAAGAAGCAGAGAAAAAACTCAAAATAACATTATCAGCACAACATTATATACACCAAGTTGCTTCTTCACTCATACACCAAGATGATCTCAAGTTCTGCAGCCTCCCTGCACTAAGAATGCTTTAATTACATGCAGGACGAGAACTACAATAGGGATTTGCATTTTCTGAGGATAAATTATTAGTGCATTAATTTGACTAAATATATCTCATCTACCACTTCTCTTCCTACATGTAAATGTGCACGTCTAACAACTGCTTTTTGCAACACGTCCACTTTCCCCCACACACGACAACAGAGAAGATAAACCAAACACCTATTCTATGCCATCAATCAAAGTGGTAATTCTGGAGTGTCTGTTTCCTTCTCCTGCCTTCTATGTGTTCCTGAACATTCTCCCACTTTTTCCCATCTAGACGTTGATATGTTTAAATAATTATAACAAAGCACTTGCAGCGCATTAGACATTCACTGAGACCTTCATTGTCTTCAGGCTATGAATTTGGATTTTCCATATCCTGGTTGGTCTTGGGACTGGAATCCCTGACAATGTCCTAAGGCTACATGTCAGCAAGAAAACAGTCTTACCCTGAGACAGTGGGGTGACTGTGGCCAAGCAGCTCATCTCCTGGTGTTGTACTAAATACTCCCTGTTCACTGTTTGATTTCTTTTCCACCATGACCCCTTGGAAGAAGGTCCTGATTTAATCCCTGTTTTGCAGACAAGGCCCGTGGATTTACAGGGTTTAAATAGTCACACAGTCACACAGTCAGTGAATAGTGGGGCCAAGATTCAATCCAGTATCTACTAACTCATAAATATAAATTTAAATAACTAAGTTATACTTATTATTAATTTTGAACAAATGCCACAAGTAATTAATTAACGCCAATGGCACCCCACTCCAGTACTCCTGCCTGGAAAATCCCATGGACAGAGGAGCCTGGTCGGCTGCCGTCTATGGGGTCACACAGAGTTGGACACGACTGGGCGACTTCACTTTCACTTTTCACTTTCACGCATTGGAGAAGGAAATGGCAACCCAGTCCAGTGTTCTTGCCTGGAGAATCCCAGGGACGGGGGAGCCTGGTGGGCTGCCGTGTATGGGGCCGCACAGAGTTGGACATGACTGAAGCAACTTAGCATCAGAATAAAACATAATATACTTCTTGCTTTTCAGAATGAAATAAGGATCATGATATAAAAATTCTCTGAATGCTAGAGGAAGTCCTGGGGAAATGTCTAATGGAAACATCTAAGTAATAGTATCAAGTGTAGAGGGAGATGGTTGGATGGCATCACTGACTCAACGACACGAATTTGAGCAAACTTCCTGACACGGTGAAGGGCAGGGAAGCCTGGCGTGCTGCAGTCCATGGGGTTGCGTAGAGTCTGATGGGATTTAGCGACTGAACAACAACAATGTGGTTTAAAAGCTAAGTCGTGTCCGACTCTTGTGAAACCATGGACTGTAGCCTGCTAGGCTCCTTTGTCCACGGGATTCTCCAGGCAAGTATACTGGAGTGGGTTGCCATTTCGTTCCCCAGGGGATCCTCCTGATCCAGAGATTGAACCCAGGTCTCCTGCACTGCAGGCAGATTCTGTACCAACTGAGTTATGAAGGAAGAAGTCAACAATAACAACGCCAACAGAGGGAAGAAAATATGCACCATCTCCTAACAAAACACAGTTGCAAACCAGTTTGTTCATTTTGAAAACTAACTTATTTTTTCTCCTTAAAAGAAAGAAAATAAGGCACATCTTCTAATGCTGTTAGTATATATCTGACAAAATATAAAACCATGGTATGGGGCATCAATTATATTTACTTTATTCAAAAATCTTTTGGGCATTTGAAAACAAGATGAGAAAACTGAGATTCAATAGCACTATGAATTTAAGAGAGCCATGCAATTTTAGGAAAACAACCGACTCTGTCTCTCAGTCCCTTTCTCTCCCTTTCTCTCATTCTGGCTCTCATCACTCTTGCAGTTCAGTTCAGTTGCTCAGTCGTGTCCGACTCTTTGCAACCCCATGAATCACAGCACGGGCCTCCCTGTCCATCACCAACTCTTGGAGTTCACTCAAACCCATGTCCATCGAGTCAGTGAGGCCATCTCATCCTCAGTCGTCCCCTTCTCCTCCTGCCCCCAATCCCTCCCAGCATCAGAGTCTTTTCCAATGAGTCAGCTCTTCGCATGAGGTGGCCAAAGTCCTGGAGTTTCAGCTTTAGCATCATTCCTTCCAAAGAACACCCAGGGCTGATCTCCTTTAGAAAAGACTACTTGGATCTCCTTGCAGTCCAAGGGATTCTCAAGAGTCTTCTCCAACACCACAGTTCAAATGCATCAGTTCTTTGGCGCTCAGCCTTCTTCACAGTCCAACTCTCACATCCATACATGACTAGTGGAAAAACCATAGCCTTGACTAGATGGACCTTTGTTGGCAAAGTAATATCTCTGCTTTTCAATATGCTATCTAGGTTGGTCATAACTTTTCTTCCAGGGAGTAAGCTTCTTTTAATTTCATGGCTGCGATCACCATCTGCAGTGATTTTGGAGCCCCCCAAAATAAAGTCTGACACTGTTTCCACTATCTCTGCTTTTGAATATGCTATCTAGGTTAGTCATAACTTTGCTTCCAAGGAGTAAGCGTCTTTCAATTTCATAGCTGCAGTCACCATCTGCAGTGATTTTGGAGCTCAGAAAAATAAAGTCAGCCACTGTTTCCACTGTTTCCCCATCTATTTCCCATGAAGTGATGGAACCTGATGCCATGACGTTAGATTTCTGAAGGTTGAGCTTTAAGCCAACTTTTTTACTCTCCTCTTTCACTTTCATCAAGAGGCTCGTTAGTTCCTCTTCACTTTCTGCCATAAGGGTGGTGTCATCTGCATATCTGAGGTTATTGATATTTCTCCTGGCAATCTTGATTTCAGCTTGTGCTTCCTCCAGCCCAGCATTTCTCATGATGTACTCTGCATAGAAGTTAAATAAGCAGGGTGACAATATACAGCCTTGACATACTCCTTTTCCTATTTGGAACCAGTCTGTTGTTCCATGTCCAGTTCTAACTGTTGCTTCCTGACCTGCACACAGGTTTCTCAAGAGGCAGGTCAGGTGTTCTGGTATTCCCATCTCTGTCAGAATTTTCCACAGTTTATTGTGATCCACACAAAAGGGTTTGGCATAGTCAATAAAGCAGAAATAGGTGTTTTCTGGAACTGTCTTGCTTTTTCGATGATCCAGTGGATGTTGGCAATTTGATCTCTGGTTCCTCTGCCTTTTCTAAAGCCAGCTTGAACATGTGGAAGTTCACAGTTCGTGCTGCTGAAGCCTGGCTTGGAGAATTTTAAGCATTGCTTTACAAGTCAATTCCATGTTTATTCTAAAAGCTTGGAATGTTTTATATCGAATGATATAATCTCTGTTGGGACCATGCTTGCTAGCACGCCTCCATACCTACACTGAAACCAAGCACCATTCAAGGGCCAACAAGTTCCAGAGAAAGACATACAACACAAATTCTCCAGCAACAAAGGAACATAGTCCTGAGCTTCAATATACAGGCTGCCCCAAGTCACACCAAACCCACTGACATCTCAAAACTCATTACTGGATATTTCATTGCACTCTAGAGAGAAGAAATCGAGCTCCACCCACCAGAACACCGACACAAGCTTCCCTGACCGGGAAACCTTGACAAGCCACACATTCAACCACACCCACAGTGACGAGGAAACTCCACAGTAAAGAGGAAATACAAACTGCCAGAACATGGAAAGGCCACCCCAAACACAGCAATATAAACAAGATGAAAAGGCAGAGAAATATCCAGCAGGTAAAGGAACAAGATAAATGCCCACCAAACCAAACAAAAGAGGAAGAGATAGGGAATCTGCCTGACAAAAATTCAAAATAATGATAGTGCAAATGATCTAAAATTTTGAAAACAAAGTGAAGTTACAGATAAATAGCCTGGAGACAAGAATTGAGAAGATGCAAGAAAGGTTTAACAAGGACCTAGAAGAAATAAAAAAAGAGTCAATCAATAATGAATAATGCAAAAATGGGATAAAAAACTTTCTGGAGGGAACCAACAGTAGAATAACTGAGGCAGAGGATGGGATAAGTGAGGTGGAAGATAGAATGGTGAAAATAAATGAAACAGCAGAAAAAAGAAAAAAAGAATTAAAAGAAATGAAGACAAACTCAGAGACCTCTGGGACAATGTGAAATGAACAACATTCGAATCATAGGAGTCCCAGAAGAAGAAGACAAAAAGAAAGAACATGAGAAAACACTTGAGGAGATAATAGTTGAAAACGTCCCTAAAATGGGGAAGAAAATAGTCACCCAAGTCCAAGAAACCCAGAGAGACCCAAACAAGATAAATCCAAGGAGAAACACAACAAGACACATATTAATCAAACTAACAAAGATCAAACACAAAGAACACATATTAAAAGCAGCAAGGGAAAAACACAAATAACAAATAACCTTAAGGATAACGGGTGAACTTTCAATAGAAACACTTCAGGCCAGAGGGAATGGCAAGACATACTTAAAGTGATGAAAGAAAATAACCCAGATTACTGTACCCAGAAAGGATCTCATTCAAAAATGAAGGAGAAAGCAACAGCTTTACAGAGAAGCAAAAGCTGAGAGAATTCAGCACCACCAAACCAGCTCTCCAACAAATGCTAAAGGATCTTCTCTAGACAGGAACCACAGAAAGGGTGTATAAACGTGAACCCAAAACAATAAAGTAAACGGCAACGGGATCATACTTATCGATAATTACCTTAAATGTAAATGGGTTGAATGCCCCAACCAAAAGACAAAGACTGGCTGAATAGACACAAAAACAAGATCCCTATATATGATGTTTACAAGAGACCCACCTCAAAACAAGGGACACATACGGACTGAAAGTGAAGGGATGGAAAAAGTTCCACCCAAATAGAGACCAAAAGAAAGCAGGAGTAGAAATACTCATATCAGATAAAATAGACTTTAAAACAAAGGCTGTGAAAAGAGACAAAGAAGGCCACTAGATAATGGTCAAAGGATCAATCAAAGAAGACCATAAAACAATTTATAAATATATATGCACCCAACATTGGGGCACTGCAATATGCAAGACAAATGCTAACAAGTATGAAAGGGGAAGTTAACAATAACACAATAATAGTGGGAGACTTTAATACCCCACTCACACCTATGGATAGATCAACTAAACAGAAAATTAACAAGGAAACACAAACTTTAAATAATACACTAGACCAGTTAGACCTAATTGATATTTATAGGACATCTCACCCCAAAACAATGAATTTCACCTTTTTCGCAAGCGCACATGGGACGTTCTCCAGGATAGATCATATCCTGGGCTTTAAATCTAGCCTTGGTAAATTCAAAAAAATTGAAATCATTCCAAGCATCTTTTCTGACCATAATGCATTAAGATTAGATCTCAGTTATAAGAGAAAACCTATTAAAAAGTCCAACTTATGGGGGCTGAACAACTTGTTGCTGAATAACCAACAAATCACAGAAGAAATCAAAAAAGAAATCAAAATGTGCATAGAAATGATTGAAAATGAAAACACAAAAACCTATGGGACTCAGTAAAAGCAGTGCTAAGGGGAAGGTTCATAGCAATACAGTCATACCTCATGAAACAAGAAAAAAAAGTCGAATAAATAACCTAACTCTACATTAAAGCATCTAGAAAAGGAATAAGAACCCCCGAGTTAGTGGAAGGAAATAAATCTTAAAAATTACAGCAGAAATAAATGTAAAAGAAACAAAAGAGATCATAGAAAAAATCAACAAAGAAAAAGCTGGTTCTTTGAGAAGTTAAATAAAATTGACAAACCAGATTCATCAAGAAAGAAAGGGAGAAAAATCAAATCAACAAAATTAAAAATTAAAGTAATTGACCTCCAATTAAAATAAATATATTTATACTAAAAAAAAATGCCAGGGGTGAGGTTAAAAAATTAGAATGTATATTTTTCACCTGGTNAGACAAAGACTGGCTGAATAGACACAAAAACAAGATCCCTATATATGATGTTTACAAGAGACCCACCTCAAAACAAGGGACACATATGGACTGAAAGTGAAGGGATGGAAAAAGTTCCACCCAAATAGAGACCAAAAGAAAGCAGGAGTAGAAATACTCATATCAGATAAAATAGACTTTAAAACAAAGGCTGTGAAAAGAGACAAAGAAGGATACTAGATAATGGTCAAAGGATCAATCAAAGAAGACCATAAAACAATTTATAAATATATATGCACCCAACATTGGGGCACTGCAATATGCAAGACAAATGCTAACAAGTATGAAAGGGGAAGTTAACAATAACACAATAATAGTGGGAGACTTTAATACCCCACTCACACCTATGGATAGATCAACTAAACAGAAAATTAACAAGGAAACACAAACTTTAAATAATACACTAGACCAGTTAGACCTAATTGATATTTATAGGACATCTCACCCCAAAACAATGAATTTCACCTTTTTCGCAAGCGCACATGGGACGTTCTCCAGGATAGATCATATCCTGGGCTTTAAATCTAGCCTTGGTAAATTCAAAAAAATTGAAATCATTCCAAGCATCTTTTCTGACCACAATGCAGTAAGATTAGATCTCAGTTATAAGAGAAAACCTATTAAAAAGTCCAATTTATGGGGGCTGAACAACTTGTTGCTGAATAACCAACAAATCACAGAAGAAATCAGAAAAGAAATCAAAATCTGCATAGAAATGATTGAAAATGAAAACACAAAAACCTATGGGACTCAGTAAAAGCAGTGCTAAGGGGAAGGTTCATAGCAATACAGTCATACCTCATGAAACAAGAAAAAAAAGTCGAATAAATAACCTAACTCTACATTAAAGCATCTAGAAAAGGAATAAGAACCCCCGAGTTAGTGGAAGGAAATAAATCTTAAAAATTACAGCAGAAATAAATGTAAAAGAAACAAAAGAGATCATAGAAAAAATCAACAAAGAAAAAGCTGGTTCTTTGAGAAGTTAAATAAAATTGACAAACCAGATTCATCAAGAAAGAAAGGGAGAAAAATCAAATCAACAAAATTAAAAATTAAAGTAATTGACCTCCAATTAAAATAAATATATTTATACTAAAAAAAAATGCCAGGGGTGAGGTTAAAAAATTAGAATGTATATTTTTCACCTGGTTTCAAGACACAAATTAATATATGTGACTTAACATATGGATTAACAGTAGTGCAAGTGTATAATAGAAAATATAGTGTTTCCCTCACTGTCCAAAAATAGTGTTCCTAAGAAACCTTTCAAAATTAAAAATGTCATAAAACACAGAAGCAATTACCTTAGTTCACATCTTGCTGCTGCTGCTGCTGCTGCTGCTAAGTCACTTCAGTCGTGTCCGACTCTGTGTGACCCCATAGACGGCAGCCCACCAGGCTCCCCCATCCCTGGGATTCTCCAGGCAAGAATACTGGAGTGGGTTGCCATTTCCTTCTCCAATGCATGAAAGAGAAAAGTGAAAGTGAAGTCGCTCAGTCTGTCTGACTGTTAGCGACCCCATGGACTGCAGCCCACCAGGCTACTCCGTCCATTGGGTTTTCCAGGCAAGAGTACTGGGGTGGGGTGCCATTGCCTTCCCCGTCACATCTTGCTAAAGGTTGTGAAAAATTAATGGAGATTGAGCACAGATGCTCACGGACACAGTTCAAAGCTATGGTGACTTGATGCTGAGTGTGTTTCCCAGGAAGGAACTTGATGAAGCTGAGTGCCTGTTGCCTCTGTCCAACAGCTTGCTGCAAAATAAACACTGAGCACTATTTTCACTTTTCACCTTTTTTCTTAAAAGCAAAAACCCTCTTAGAATTTCTTTTAATTAGTGAAAACTAATATTAATGATAGTTTTTCATAAAAACAAAGTGGAATAAAATGAACTAATGGAAAGCAGGGGATGCATATATTGATGCTGCATGTAGAGATCACTTTAATGGCAGAAAGTGAAGAGGCTCTAAAGAGCCAAAGAGCTGACTTAAAACTCAACATTCAAAAAACAAAGATCATGGCATCTGGTCCCATAGCCTCAAGGCAAATAGATGGGGAAACAATGGAAACAGTGTCCGATTTCATTATCTTGGGCTCCAAAATCACTGCAGATTGTGAGTAAGTAAGTAAGTAAGTAAAGTCGCTCAGTCGTGTCCGACTCTTTGCGACCCCATGGGCTGTAGCCTACCAGGCTCCTCCCTCCATGGGATTCTCCAGGCAAGAGTACTGGAGTGGGTTGCCATTTCCTTCTCCAGGGGATCTTCCCTACTCAGGGATCGAACCCAGGTCTCCCACATTCCAGGCAGATGCTTTAACCTCTGAGCCACCAGGGAAAGCCACGAAATTAAAAGACACTCACTCCTTGAATGAAAGCTATGACCAATCTAGACAGCATATTAAAAAGCAGAGACATTACTTTGCCAACAAAGGTCCATCTACTCAAGGCCACGGTTTTTCCAGTAGTCATGTATGGATGTGAGTTGGACCATAAAGAAAGCTGAACACCAAAGAATTGATGCTTTTGAACTGTGGTATTGGAGAATGCTCTTGAGAGTCCCTTGGACTCCAGGGAGATCAAACCAGTCAATCGTAAAGGAAATCAAGCCTGAAATTCATTGGAAGGACTGATGCTGCAGGTGGAACTCCAATACTTTGGCCACCTGATGCAAAGAACTGCCTCATTGGAAAAGACCCTGATGCTAGGAAAGATTGAAGGTGGGGGAAGAAGGGGACAATAGAGGATGAGATGATTGGATGGCATCACAGACTTGATGAACATGAGTTTGAGCAAACTCTGGGATATAGTGAAGGACAGGGAAGCCTGGGGTGCTGCAGTCCATGGGATTGCAAAGGATCAGACATGACTTAGCCCCTGAACAACAACTCTACTAGATAATTTTAAAAAATATATCTTGTCATATGTAAGATTCAATATATGGTAAAGAACATCATAAAGCACTGGGGAAGAGATAAATGGTATTGGTGCTATTGTTTACCTAATAGGAAAATAAATTTATATACTCATCTTATTTCATGTAGCAAAATAAATTCCAGCTGGATTAGAGAAATAAATACAAAATTAATAAAATCCTAAGGAACACAGTGATCAGTAATTTTTCAAGTATGGGAAGGAGACCTTCTTAAGCTTCAAAGCAGAAGAAAATCACTAAATAATGTTGATATAAATGACTGGAATAAATCACAAAATTTTTGAATTTCAAAATATAACTAGGAAAGCTAAAAGGGAATGAATAAATTTATAAATGTAATAAAGATGGCAACTTATTTAAAAAACTCAACATTAAAAGTTTAAGGAAAATGTTAAAATTCTTTATATAAATTTGAGAAATGGACATAACAAATAATTCACAAATTATGAAAATCAAGTTGTTAAGTATTTTGGAAAAAATGTTCAACATTAGTAGAAATCAAGGAAGTAAAAAAGGCTAAATATAAAGTCACATTTTTCTCATCAAAGTAACAATATATCATCCTACTTTCTACCTACTAAAATAGTCAGATTTTTAAATGAAATAATTAATGATATCCCTTCCATACAGTATGAATACGAATCTAGCATAAGAAAATAATGCTGAGCATGGAAAAATCTTGACATGGTTAGATATTTTAATGCATCAGAATTTACACAGTGAAAAATAGATACACAATACTGTATGATTTCAACTATAAGACATTCTGGCCAAGGTAAAACTATGGAGACAATAAAAAAAATCAATAATTGCCAGGTAGAGCACAGAGAATTTTTAGAGCAGTGAAAATACTGTATATTATACTCTAATAATGACTACCTGTCATCATGCACTTGCCCAAACCCACAGAATGTACACTATCAAGAGTGAACTGTAATGTAAACTATAGATTTTGGGTGGCAATGATGCATCAACATAGGTTCATCAAATGTACAACTCTGGTGGGGGATATTGATAGTGGGGGAGGCTATGCTTGTGTGAGGGCTGGGGTATACATGGAATCTCTTCCTTGTATGTATACCGAGGGGTATACATGGAATTCCTTCCTCTCAATTTTTCTGTGAACCTAAAACTACTCTAAAAACACTGTCTTTAAAGAACAGACATACCCAAACTTTGAAAAAAAGGGAATGGTATCTCATTTATCATTGAGATATCAAGCAGTTATCAAGAAGATGAATTCAAAATTATTTTACAATCAGACAGGAATTAATAATTTCATAGTGTTAAACCAATCAAGAGTATAAGATTATGTAGTCTCTGTAATCTCAACTAAATAAATAATTTTCCGCTTAGGCACAATACTGGGCTAAGTAAATACTGGATTCTGAATGTCTCATACTGTACCAAAGCAGCTTCTATTCATATTTTCACTAGACAAATAACCAGTTTGGATAATGCTTTTATCAGAATATACAAATATATCTGCTTTTGAGACCATTAAGTCTAAATCTGCATTTGCAAGGTAAAGCAGAGAACATAGCATGGAATGCAGTTAGTTGTTGATATATCCTATGTCTAACTGATTTTGTTGGTAAATTAAAAATATATCTTTGATATTTGTCTCAAATTTCTATCTACTTGTCCCAATTGGATGACAGATATTAGTTTGGTACACTGCTTAATATAATGGCTTAGCCATGGTACATACTCAAAATATGGAAGCTGATCAAGGCATGAGACATAACTAGTAAAAGTTATAAAATCAACCCAAAGTTTTTTAGATGTCACTTGAAAAAAAATGTTACACTTTTGAAACAATTTTTAAATTATTCAAAACGTTTTGAAAATGAGAACACTGCTTTATAAAATCAAAGAACAAGGCAAATGGTAATCAAATCTAGTCAAGGCTATGGTTTTTCAAGTGGTCGTGTATGGATGTGAGAGTTGGACTGTGAAGAAAGCTGAGCCCCGAAGAATTGATGCTTTTGAACTGTGGTGTTGGAGAAGACTCTTGAGAGTCCCTTGGACTGCAAGAAGATCCAACCAGTCCATTCTATAGGAGATCAGCCCTGGGATTTCTTTGGAAGGAATGATGCTAAAGCTGAAACTCCAGTACTTTGGCCACCTCATGTGAAGACTTGATTCACTGGAAAAGACTCTGATGCTGGGAGGGATTGGGGGCAGGAAGAGAAGGGGACGACAGAGGATGAGATGGCTAGATGGCATCATCGACTCAATGGACATGAGTTTGAGTGAACTCTGGAAGATGGTGATGGATGGGGAGGCCTGGTGTGCTGTGATTCATAGGGTCACAAAGAGTCGGACACGACAAAGCATTAGTTTGTCTCTTATTTTAATGTGCCAGTGGTCATGTGTACAAATGCTATTAGCATTTGGGACAAAAGCCAGAAAAGTAAGTAATGACACATACTCCTTAACAGAGAATGATTCCCTTGTTTACTATGTATTTTAGTAGGAACATAAATAAACAGACCAGAAGGAGGATGACAGCTGCAGACAAAATTGTTTCAGCAGTGTTCATGAAGGTGAGATATCGGAGACAAGGACTTGGTATTCAGCATTTGGATCACAGAGTGTCACATGAGTAAATGGACTCCAGCAAAGAGCAATGAGTGTGACCTGTTTATATATCCTAGATTCCCCTTCTCATTCTTTTAAAAATCTATTTTCTTTATCTCTTTGTTTTGCAGTGTTTTTCTTGACTTGATCTCAACCTGATAAAAATGAAGACTAGGAAAAGGAGACACCACAGATGCTTTAAATTCCACCTTTGATGGTTATTTTCTACTTTGTCAGTTTATGTAAATAAAGATTTATTGGAAAACAGCTACGCCCATTCGCTTACTGTCTGGGGCGACAACAGACTCAAATCAGACTGTGTGGCCCACAAGGTCTAAAATATTTGCCAAGTGGACTTTTTCAGAAAAAACTTGCAGAACCCAAGGTTAAATAAATCATTTGTGCTCATCCTCACTGGTGTCTGACCCTGCAATCCCATGGACTGTAGCCCATCAGGCTCCTTTGTCCACGGGATTTTCCAGGCAAGAATACTGGAGTGGGTTACCATACCCTCCTCCAGGGGATTTCCCTGACCCAGGGATCGAGCCCATGTCTCTGAAATCTCCTGCATTGTCAGGCAGATTCTTTACCACTGCACCTCATGGGAAGCCCAAAGTTAAATAAATATGTTTAATAACAATAACAATCTATTAACCAGGGAAAAAGTGAAAATATCGTCAGGCAAAAGGAAAAACAAGCTTCCAACTCAGCAAGCTGTACATATACCTCCTTTGATGGCTTTGGGTGCACAGAGCCAGGTGAGGTCTCCCAAGACCTTTCAAGGGCCAGGAGGCACAAGAAGGCCTCCCACAAAATAGAGGGACTTCCTTCCATTGGCTTGATTTCATGGTGGCTAATTTTCCAAGTTACTTTGTAGGAAACATGATGATAAAGACCAGCCAAGAGCTTCCATATCAAAAATGTCCTAAATACAAGGCTAAGATCCCAGAGTAAGAAAATACATGCTTTACCATGCCAAACCCTAAAGTTAAAGTGCCAATTCACATTAGCTTGAGGTTCGCATTGGTATATAATTAGTTTGCATAAGCATAATGGGGCTAATGATGATAGAGTCAATGTAGAGTGTTTGAAATGTTTTCCAGAGAACCCAGTGAATTATGTCTTAGCAACTTTCCTTCTTGGTAAATATAACAGTAAAAAAGGAGAACAAGGACTTGTCAAGTTGCATTCTTAAACACATCTTTCAAAGAATTTGTATTGTTCTGCCGTCACTGTCAGAGATCATCCTAGCTTTGGAAAATTCTCAATTGCTTTGTAATTAAATGATCTTTATATTGATTAAAAAAAAAAAAAAGCAAAAACTGGACCACATAAAATACTGCCTTTTCTGTATACACCTGAGGGAATTTAATATATATATATATTTATTTATTTAAATAAATATATTATAACTTCATTAAAAATTACATTTAAATGTTTGTGCCTTTAATATCTAAGTAATAAAAATAATAATTCAATGCTATGGAGAAGAGAATGGACACATTTTCCTTTGGTTAAAGTCACACATTCTGTATGTAGAAGACTTGAGTCAAAAAACAAAAAAATATGAGTTAAAGAGTCAACTGTCCTAGGATTCAGTTGCATAATCACTTCCAGTAAATACTATGATGATTCTAGGGAGGTCATTTGAAGATGCCAGTTTCTTTCCAATCCGAAGCTGAAAGTATTACTTCACTCTGCCTGTACTTCTCGCTGGGCACATGATGGTTAAATACATCAGTTCAGTTCAGTTCAGTCGCTCAGTCGTGTCCGACTCTTTACGACCCCATGAATCACAGCACACCAGGCCTCCCTGTCCATCACCATTTCACGGAGTTCACTCAGACTCACGTCCATCGAGTCCATGATGCCATCCAGCCATCTCATCCTCTGTCGTCCCCTTCACCTCCTGACCCCAATCCCTCTCAGCATCAGAGTCTTTTCTAACGAGCCAACTCTTCACATGAGGTGGCCAAAGTACTGGAGTTTCAGCTTTAGCATCATTCCTTCCAAAGAAATCCCAGAGCTGATCTCCTTCAGAATGGATTGGTTGGATCTCCTTGCAGTCCAAGGGACTCTCAAGAGTCTTCTCCAACAGCACAATTCAAAAGCATCAATTCTTCGGTGCTCAGCCTTCTTCACAGTCCAACTCTCACATCCATGCATGACTACTGGAAAAACCATAGCCTTGACTAGGCGGACCTTAGTCAGCAAAGTAATGTCTCTGCTTTTGAATATGCTATCCAGGTTGGTCATAACTTTTCTTCCAAGGAGTAAGTGTCTTTTAATTTCATGGCTGCAGTCACCATCTTCAGTGATTTTGGAGCCCCCCAAAATAAAGTCTGACACTGTTTCCACTGTTTCCCTATCTATTTCCCAGGAAGTGATGGGACCGGATGCCATGATCATCGTTTTCTGAATGTTGAACTTTAAGCCAACTTTTTCACTCTCCTCTTTCACTTTAGCTGTTAATATCATTCTGTTTCTTGGAGAAAATCGGAAGACTAGAACCCAGCCTAATTAATCCTTACTCCCAGATGCTTTGAGAATTCTATTTTTCTCATGAAAAATTATTGCTGTATTTTTCCATGACCAGTCACTGAAAATGATAAAGCTTCTGTCAAATAGGTTAGGTATAACCTTATGTACTTTTATTTCACAATCTTTAATTTTTCACAGTATATTATGATATTATTATAAAAATGTCATACAGAGAGATAACATATTTCTTGACTTCCCTACCCCAATTGACCAGTGGAGTGTAGATCCTTATAAATTTTTTTTACAAATTAAGTTACATATTTATGAACTCTGTGGAACTTGTAAATAACTTTGATTTTTACATTTGGAATATACTCAAGGTGATATTTTTTGCCATTTTTATATAAGTAAAATAATTTTTCACAGATTTGAAATTTGATTTGATTAATATTGCATTGATTTTGACTTTATGAAAATATAAAACAATTTCTGAAAACAGGTCTATTGCCTTGGGCTTTGTATAGACTTAAATACATGCTCCAAATTTTGTTGTCATGTTTGTCTTAAAAATCATTGTTGTTTAATTTTATGAAGATCTTTATTTGGATTACTGGCTATTTAGTAGGAAGAACCTGCAGAATAAGAGTGAGGAGGGGAAAACAACAGAACAAAAGAATTAGAATAGAAAGGAAATTGTAAAAACAACAACAACAACAACAACAACAACAAATTATCAATCTTAAAACCAGATAACAAAAGACAGTATGAAAATGAGTGAGACCGACCTATTAAAAAAAAATAATAATAGAGTAAGTTAACAGAAGAATCTACCTAAAACAAAATCAATGCAAATGTTTGAAAGTATGAGAATTGACAAAGGAATACCAGATGCAAAACCATATACAAAGGAAAATACTTTAGTGACTGAGTCATTCGGGAACTTGCTCTGTTGATAAAAGGCAAAAATCCACGATGGGTAACTAATCATTTGTTAATATAGCAAGGAAAAACAAAAATAAACCAAATTTGCTGTATATTTTGGGCTTTTCTGGTGGCTCAGATGGTTAAGTGTCTGGCTGTAATGCAGGAGACCTGGGTTCGATTCTTGGGTCAGGAAAATTCCCTGGAGAAGGAAATGGCAGCCCATTTTAGTACTATTGCCTGGAAAATTTCATGGACAGAGCAGCGTGATAGGCTTATATCTATAGGACACCAATTAGATTACTAACAAAAGTAAGTATATGGTTAATAAAAATAGGAATATAAAATGAATGAAATATTAAAATAAAAACACATTATAAACTTCTACATGCAATATGATACTCTTTTTAATTACTTAATTTTTTGGAGGCTAATTGCTTTACACTATTGTAGTGGTTTTGCCATACATTGACATGAATCCACCACAGGTGTACATGAGTTCCCCATCCTGAACCCCACTCCCACCTCCCTTCCCATCTCGCCCTCTGGTTCATTCCAGTGCACCAGCCCTGAGCATCCTGTATCATGCATCAAACCCAGACTGGCAATCCATTTCACGTATGATAATATACATGTTTCAATGACATTCTACCAAATCATCCCACCCTTGCCCTCTCCCACAGAGTCCAAAAAAAAATGTTCTATACATCTGTGTCTCTTTTGCTGATTCTCGCATACAGGGTTATTGTTACCATCTTTTTAAATTCCATATATATGCGCTAGTATACTGTATTGGTGTTTTTTCTTTCTGGCTTGCTTCACTCTGTATAATAGGCTCCAGTTTCATCCACCTCATTAGAACTGATTCAACTGTATTCTTTTTAAAGGCTAAGTAATACTCCATTTTGTATATGTACCACAGCTTTCTTATCCATTCGTCTGCTGATGGACATCTAGGTTGCTTCCATGTTCTGGCTATTATAAACAGTGCTGCGATGAATATTGTGGTACACGTGTCTCTTTCAGTTTTGGTTTCCTTGGTGTGTATGCCTGGCAGTGGGATTACTGGGTCATATGGCAGTTCTACTTCCAGGTTTTTAAGGAATTTCCACACTGTTCTCCATAGTGGCTGTACTAGTTTCTATTCCTATCAACAGTTTAAGAGGATTCCCTTTTCTCCACACCATCTCCAGTATTTATTGTTTGTAGACTTTTGGATAGCAGCCATTATGATTGGCATTAAATGGTATCTCATTGTGGTTTTGATTTGCATTTCTCTGATAATGCATGATGTTGCGCATCTTTTCATGTGTTTGTTAGCCACCTGTATGTCTTCTTTGGATAAATGTCTGTTTAGTTCTTTGGCCCATTTTTTGATTCAGTCGTTTATTTTTCTGGAATTGAGCTGCAAGAGTTGCGTGTATATTTTTGAGATTAATTCTTTGACTGAGCGACTGAATTGAACTGATGTTGGGTGCATATATATTTATGATTGTTATGTCTTCTTCTTGGATTGATCCTTTGATCATTATGTAGTGTCATTCTTTGTCTCTTTTTACAGCCTTTGTTTTAAAGTCTATTTTTTTCTGATATGAGTATTGCTACTCTTGCTTTCTTTTGGTCTCTATTTGCATGAAATATCCTTTTCCAGCCCTTCACTTTCAGTCTGTATGTGTCCCCTGTTTTGAGGTAAGGTCTATTGTAAATGACATATATAAGGGTCATGTTTTTGTATCCATTCAGCCAGTCTTTGTCTTTTGGTTGGGGCATTCAACCCATTTAAGTTTAAGGTAATTATTGGTAAGTATAATCCTGTTGCCATTTACTTTATTGTTTTGGGTTCACATTTATACACCCTAGAGATGATCCTTTAGCATTTGTTGGAGAGCTGGTTTGATGGTGCTGAATTCTCTCAGCTTTTCCTTGTCTGTAAAGCTTTTGATTTCTCCTTCATATTTGAATGAGATACTTGCTGGGTACAGTAATCTGGGCTGTAGGTTATTTTCTTTCATCACTTTTAGTATGTCTTGCCATTCCCTCCCGGCCTGAAGAGGTTCTATTGAAAGATCAGCTGTTATCCTTATGGGAATCCCATTCTGTGTTATTTGTTGTTTTTCCCTTGTTTCTTTTAATATTTGTTCTTTGTGTTTGATCTTTCTTAATTTGATTAATATATGTCTTGGTGTGTTTTGCCTTGGGTTTATCCTGTTTGGGATTCTCTGGGTTTCTTGGACTTGGGTGATTATTTCCTTCCCCATTTTAGGGACGTTTTCAACTATTATCTCCTCAAGTGTTTTCTCATGGTCTTTCTTTTTGTCTTCTTCTTCTGGGACTCCTATGACTCAAATGTTGGGATGGTTAACATTGTCCCAGAGTTCTCTGAAATTGTCCTCATTTCTTTTAATTCGTTTTTCTTTTTTCCTCTCTGATTCATTTATTTTTACCACTTTATCTTCTACTTCACTAATCCTATCTTCTGCCTCCATTATTCTACTATTGTTCCCTCCAGAGTTTACTCAAATGTTGGGATGGTTAACATTGTCCCAGAGTTCTCTGAAATTGTCCTCATTTCTTTTAATTCGTTTTTCTTTTTTCCTCTCTGATTCATTTATTTTTACCACTTTATCTTCTACTTCACTAATCCTATCTTCTGCCTCCATTATTCTACTATTGTTCCCTCCAGAGTTTTTTAATCTCATTTATTATTCATTATATACTGACTGATTTTTATTTCTTCCAGATCCTTGTTAAACCTTTCTTGCATCTTCTCAATCCTTTTCTCCAGGCTATTTGTCTGTGACTCCATTTTGATTTCAAGATTTTGGATCATTTTCACTATCATTATTCAGAATTTTTTATCAGGTAGATTCCTTATCTCTTTCTCTTTTGTTTGGTTTGGTGGGCATTTATCTCATTCTTTTACCTGCTGGGTATTCTTCTGTCTCTTCATACTGTTTATATTGCTGTGTTTGGGGTAGCCTTTCTGTATTCTGGCAGTTTGTGGAGTTCTCTTTATTGTAGAGTTTCCTCGCTGTTGTTTGGGTTGTGTGGGTGGGGTTGTATGGGTTGTTGTCAAGGTTTCCTGGTTAAGGAAGCTTGTATAGGTGTTCTTATGTGTGAAGCTGGATTTCTTCTCTCTGGAGTGCAATGAGGTGTCCAGTAATGAGTTATGAGATGCCAGTGTGTTTGGAGTGACTCTGGGCAGCCTGTATATTGAAGCTCAGGGCTGTGTTCCTGTGTTGCTGGAGAATTTGCATGGTATGTCTTGCTCTGGAACTTGTTGGCCCTTGGGTGGTGCTTGGTTTCAGTGTAGATATGGAGGCATTTGATGAGCTCTTGTTGATTAATGTTCCCTGGAGTCAGGAGTTCTCTGGTGTTCTCAGGATTTGGATTTAAACCTCCTGCTTCTGGTTTTCAGCCTTATTTTTACAGTAACGTCAAGACTTCTCCAACTATACAGCACTGTTGATAAAACATCTCCTTTTGAAGACAATGGGCTCCTTTTCTAGGTGCCTAATGTCCTCTGCCAGCATTCAGAAGTTGTTTTCTGGAATTTACTCTGTGTTTAAATGTTCTTTTGATGAATTTGTGGGGGAGAAAATGGTGTCCCTGTCCTATTCCTCCGCCATCTTAGGACTATCACCCCTGGTAAATTTTTTGCATGCTACAAAGTACTTATTGTGTGATTTATATTATTTTGGCTTAATAAACAGATTTTTATTTCCCTTATATCTAATTTCTCCCTCAGGATTATTCTTTCTTCAAATATTTATTTGACATTCATTTCTGTATAAATGAAGGCTGAGCTTAGTAGCTCATATGGTAAAGAATGTGAGCACCGAAGAGTTGATGCTTTTGAACTGTGGTGTTGGAGAAGACTCTTGAGAGTCCCTTGGACTGCAAGGAGATCCAACCAGTCCATTCTAAAGGAGATCAGCTCTGGGTGTTCTTTGGAAGAAATAATGCTAAAGCTGAAACTCCAGTACTTTGGTCACCTCATGCAAAGAGTTGACTCACTGGAAAAGACTCTTATGCTCAGAGGGATTGGGTGCAGGAGGAAAAGGGGACAATAGAGGATGAGATGGCTGGATGGCATCACCGACTCAATGGACGTGAGTTTGAGTGAACTCTAGGATATGGTGATGGACAGGAAGGCCTGGCATGCTGCGATTCATGGGGCCACAAGGAGTTGGACATGGCTGAGTGACTGAACTGAACTGACCTGAACAGTGAAGCAAACTAGGGTTCAATTCTTGGATCAGGAAGATCCCCCTCGAGAAGGGAATGACAATCCCCACTCTAGTGTTCTTGCCAGGAGAATACTGTGGACAGAGGAGCCTGGCAGGCTATAGTCTATGGGGTCTCAAAGAGTCAGGCATGACTGAGGGACTAACACATTTAACACTTTCCATGTAAATGTATATCATTTTGCACATTTCCTGAAAATCCCATTTGAACTATAATTGTAGTTTCACTCAACTTATATTTCTTTTTGTTTGACATCTTTAGATGGTATGTATAAGTTTTGTCATCTTTATGTCCTTTGGTAGGATTTTTTAAGTTACTCTTAAAAATGGTTAATGTTATTTAATAATCCTGCAGCCATGAAATTAAAATATGTTTACTCCTTGGAAGAAAAGTTATGACCAACCTAGATAGCATATTCAAAAGCAGAGATATTACTTTGCTGACTAAGGTCCACCTAGTCAAGGTTATGGTTTTTCCAATAGTCATGTATGGATGTGAGAGTTGGACTGTGAAGAAAGCTGAGTGCCAAAGAATTGATGCTTTTGAACTGTGGTGTTGGAGAAGACTCTTGAGAGTCCCTTGGATTGCAAGGAGATCCAACCAGTCCATTCTGAAGGAAATCAGCCCTGGGATTTGTTTGGAAGGAATGATGCTAAAGCTGAAGCTCCAGTACTTTGGCCACTTCATGTGAAGAGTTGACTCATCGGAAAAGACTCTGATGCTGGGAGGGATTGGGGGCAGGAGGAGAAGGGGACAACCGAGGATGAGATGGCTGGATGGCATCGATGGATGTGAGACTGAATGAACAACTCCAGGAGTTGTTGATTGACAAGGAAGCTTGGCGTGCTGTGATTCATGGGGTCGCAAAGAGTTGTACACGACTGAGTGACATAATCCTGGACACTGTATATGTGTATTTGCAAGTGTAAAGTGACTATATAAATTTATCATACAAATAACTTCACTATTATTATTATTAGCTGCACCACATAGCTTGCAGGATCTTAGTTCCCTGACCAGGGATTGAACCCAGGCCTTTGGCAGAGAGAGTATGGAGTCATAACGACTGGATTGCCAGGGATTTCTCAAAACCTTTTCATTATTGAGAGTCAAAGGGGACATTGTTAATTATAACACTGGACAGTAGGCATAAACAGGACTCTCCTAGCGAATCCAGGCCACTTGTTAACTCTATGAACCTAGAAAGCTTTTCACATTGGAGAATGCAGATATAGACAGTTCTTATAGTAACTTTTTCTGTAAAGGTGAGGAATAAGAGTGGTAGATGTAGGGCAACACAGGATCAAATAATGCCATTTAATTTTAATTGAATCTGTTTAAATGTTGGTAGGGAGACCTCAGTGAAAATAGAGATAGTCAATTGATATTACAAGGTTGAATAATGAACAAATGATATTACAAGGTTGAATAAAGAGATCTCTGTGAAGAGGTCACAGGGGTAGGATTCTGACCAGAAAAAGAGGAGTAACCATTGTGCATAGAAGGAAAAAGGGAAAGAGAGCTTCATATCTAAATGAATTTGCAAGTAGAGGCTAGGGGTGTGTGTGTGTGTGTGTGTGTGTGTGCTCAGTTGCTCAGACTCTTTGCGACCCTATGGACTCTAGCCCTCCAAGCTCCTATGTTCATTGGATTTCCCAGGCAAGAATACCAGAGTGGGTTGCCATTTCCTTCTCCAGGGGATATTCCAGAACCAGGGTTCTACTCACATCTCTTGTGTCTCCTGTATTGCCGCCAAATTCTTTAATACTGAATTGCCATGGAAGCCCCAGTTTACTGCTTCTGAAACATTAAAAGAAAAGGATCAGATATCAGATTTTTTAATGTTTTAAAAATATGCAAAATTGATGTCAACAAGGATACAGACACCCAAGACTGAAAGAAAATTATTTTGCCATAAAAAGCCTTTGACAGAATCCCTGCTATAAATCAAAGCATACATTTTTCCAGAGTCTCAGCAAACACATGAGGCCATTTCTAACTATTTTTATCCAAAATATTGAATCATATTAATGGAAACATCATATTAAGATGTGTTAGCTGTTAGAATTTACACTGTGGCCTTACGAATTTCAGGACAAAGATGAAGATGCTTTGAATTACTCTCCCTGCTAAGGATGCCGAATGATACAGTATAACAAATCTTGAATCTGAAACTTAGTAACCAATGTTATCTTAAGTCACTTCAGAATTCTATACCTTCTTTTTGTTGATTATTAAATGGGAACAATAATGATTATTCTCTAGGGATTTTGTAATGTAAATGATAAGATGTAAATGCAACAGTTATATAAAGTACTATACATCTGTAAATTTTCAGTGCTCTGATAAATAGTATTTAGACTTTCTTTACTATACATGCTTATAAACTTTCAAATTTGGAAAAGACTTTTTCAAGGACCAGCTTTGTTAACTTTCCTCAGCTATGCACAAGATCTAGTGACTTGTTTTCACCAATTTTAATTGATATCTATTAAAGATTGTTTCTTTCATTCTTGATCAAAACCTGCATACTTTTATTCATTCCATACAATTTTTTTGCTCATCTACCTGGGAAAGAATGTACTATGTGCTAAAATTTCAAAGGTGAATATACTTGTTTTCAAAAAGACTGGGCTATAGTCATGGAGATAAACCCATAAACAATTGTAATGCATTGTGTTGAGGGAAATGAAAGTAAGTCACACTGTCTCTGTGGGAAAACAGACGCTTAAGACACTCAACCTAGGTTGGTTAGGGAAAGCTTCCTAGAGAAGGTAAGATCTGAATGTCATCATTCATTCATTCAGCAAATGTGCATCGATACCCTACAGTTCTAAGCACTTAAGATATATGGTGAGCAAATGTTGGATTGTTCTAGCCTTTAAGCACTTATATTCTATCACAAGAGACAAGCAATCCAATAATCACTCCAATAAATATAAAATTACAACTATGGGAACTGGTGGAAAAGGAGAGATACCTAACACTTGGAAAGCTTCTAATAGGCATATTTGTTCTAGTTTCAAGTTAGGTTGGGAGAACACTTCCCTCATAAAGTAACTGATATCTAAAGGATGAATAGGAATTCATTAGTTTAGGTTGGGCCATAGACTGATTTCTGGCAGAAGAAATAGCCTGTTTAAGAGGGAATGTAATCATTGTAATATTTGAGAAGAACACAATAAATAGTAGCTCTTTTTACTTTCTAGGTTTTGAGTAAGTTCAGGAGAAAAAACAGTAAGAATAACTCAAAAGTTTCATTTATTAATGACAAAGTTGTTACTGGAGAATGTTGCATATGTGTGAGTCAAATTCACTTCCTGTTATTGGATACCAGAATTAGTCATATTTACTTGCCTAGTTAAAAATGGTTATAGACCACTTATGGCCTCAGGGAGTAGAAGCCTTTGGAGTTGTTTACAACACATGCTAAGAAACAGAACAAAAATTCAACATTTTGCAGGGTGAGTGGAAAGACTATGTAAATGGGAGAGATTGAAGTTAATAGAAGTGGGATGAATGAGGAATCAAGGTTCTGGAGGAGGGAGGTGGACAGGGACTGGATTGGCATGAAACAAGTGAAGGGTCCAGGGCAAAGCGTTGAAGGACACACTTATTCTTGGTGTCATTCAAGTAAAGAGTTGGCATCTGAAAGTGAATGCTGCTTAAGTCTTGTGCCCTGGACATCTCTCTTGCCTTATCCTAGTCCTTGTCCTGCTGAAGGGCCTGCCATTGAAAGCAGAGAGGAGGCACTGGTTCTGAGAAAAGAGCAAAGATATGGCATCCTCTGAGACTGGAAGAATGATAACAGTCAGATTCACTTCTGATTATTGGAGATGTGTCCAGGTACTGGAATAGTGCACAGGAAGTTAAGAGAGAACAAGTTGGATAGTTTCATGTTTCTTGATGATGAACTAAAAAAAAAAAACTCAACAGCTTAGAATAAGTATGGAGTGTGAGAGTTTTGAATATTTAGAGAATGCTGAAAAGGAGGGGTACTCACATGCAGGCCTTTGTTAATGCTGAAAATTAGTATCATTGGTTATCTCCACTTGTGTACAGCTGCCTGTGTTCATGAGTGGCTGAGGCATAATATAGCACCAGAGCAGGGTAGATGTGTTACAGAGTATGATGATGGATAGGAGTTAAAATGAAAGCTGAATCCAGGTGATAAACCTTGGGTGCCAGGTATATTGTCAAAACAGGAGAGGCCAGTATGGCGACAAGGGAGACAGTAATGGTTTCAGTGAAGCTGAAGAAGAGAGATGGCTGGAGTGGGTTGCATGTATAAGAACTGTGAATAGCCTTAGTGATTTTTTTTTTTTTTGTATTCTTTTCAGCAGATGAGTCTGTTTCAGTGTTTCTGAGTGAAGTCTTAGATACAGATGGCTGTGGATGTATAGAAGTGAAAGTCAATGAAGTTTAAAAGATGGAGGAACTGAGAAACTCAGTGGCTGAATGGTAAGTCCACACAAGCCTTGAATTGCCCTAAAATGATGGATGAGTTAGATTGCACATATTGTAATCCTGATTCCAAAATGACTGGTGAATATTAGTGAGTGCCTAAGGAGGAAGCCTATAGATGACAGTAATGAGTGGGGTTAAAGCATGATTCATTGAGATGGCATGAGTTTTGAAGAAGAAAAACTTTTAAAAATGTGAGTATAAAAATATGTGGAATGTTGGATAATGATTTGGCTGTGATTAATAAAGCTTCAAAGGAATGATGTCCTCCAAGGAAAGTCAGGTTTCAGTTGACTTCAGTGAAGAATTTGAGTATGTAAGGGATGTAGGAGTGTACCACTGAATGAAACTCATGGAGGACTTGGTGTAAAGATTTTTTTTTTTTTTTTGAGGTAAGAGAGAAGAGTAATAGGGATGCATATTGACTCTGTTATCTCAATGGCTTGGCTTAAATCCTAACTCCACCAGTTAAAAGCCCTGTAATTGTAAACAAGTTATTGATTTGAGTTCCTTATTTGTAAAATGGAGTTATAATATATGCAGCTCATAGGTTTATTGTAAAGAGTAAGTAAAGTATGTTTACTGCTTAGCACATAGAAATTGATAAAAATTAGTATTATAAGGATCAGTAAAGAGATAGCCAAAGATACATAGTCACGAGTCCTAGTGGCATTAACTGACTTTAGTTCTAAGGTCTAATTAAAAGTCTGGGGATGTATGCATTGTGGTCTAGTATGAGAAACTTAGGCCAGCACTTTGCAGCATGGTGATTGGCCATCAGTGGATATGCCAGAGCTACCAATCTGGTTCACTGGCTTTTCTCCTACTGGCCATATCTAGGTGAAGAGTGTGGACTCTGAAAAAAAAGTTAATTCATTGCCCCTTAAAATATGTTTTATTTATTTCCTTGGAAGTCTCACTTTGGATTGAATCAAATAGAATAGAAAAGTTTTCCTCCAGTGTCAGATTTGAGCTATATGACCTAAACCTGTAAACTCTTAGTCTTATTCTGCTATCTCCCTCCTCTATTTTTAAATACGTTTTATTTATTTTTAACTATGAAATACAACAAAGATGGAAAAAAGTATAGAGGAGAATATTAGTAGTTAATATTCCTGTGTTGAATTTGTGTTAAGTTCAGTTCAGTCACTCAGTCATGTCTGACTTTTTGCGACCCTATGAATCGCAGCACGCCAGGCATCCCTGTTCATTACCAGCTCTCCGAGTTCACTCAGGCTCACGACCATCGAATCCGTGATGCCATCCAGCCATCTCATCCTCGGTCATCCCCTTCTCCTCCTGACCCCAATCCCTC
Organism: Oreotragus oreotragus; assembly: GCA_006410675.1. Lineage (NCBI taxonomy): Eukaryota > Metazoa > Chordata > Mammalia > Artiodactyla > Bovidae > Oreotragus > Oreotragus oreotragus. The sequence goes on from SJYX01015409.1 coordinate 29,239, forward strand.
CTAGCATCAGAGTCTTTTCCAATGAGTCAACTCTTCGCATGAGGTGGCCAAAGTACTGGAGTTTCAGCTTTAGCATCATTCCTTCCAAAGAAATTCCAGGGTTGATCTCCTTCAGAATGGACTGATTGGATCTCCTTGCAGTCCAAGGGACTCTCAAGAGTCTTCTCCAACACCACAGTTCAAAAGCATCAAAGCTTCAGTGCTCAGCCTTCTTCACAGTCCAACTCTAACATCCATACATGACCACAGGAAAAACCATAGCCTTGACTAGATGGGCCTTAGTCGGCAAAGTAATGTCTCTGCCTTAGAATATACTATCTAGGTTGATCATA
>SJYX01015409.1:30865-56036 GCA_006410675.1 Oreotragus oreotragus
TCTTCCTGACCTAGGGTCTCCCACATTTCAGGCAGATTCTTTACCAACTGAGCTATCAGGGAAGCATAAATATGTCTATATAAATATATACAATTTATATATATATATATATATATATATATATATATATATATGCAAAAAGAATGCATATAATTATTTTACAGACTTTTTATTGTTCTTTACTCTTAATATGACATTTTTAGATGTAGCCTTATTGATATATATAGTTGGAGGTTGTTAATTTTTAGATTACTCCAGAGAACATATATGGTACCTATTCTTCTGTTTATGAACCTGCTGTAGATTTCGTTGTTGACTCAAGTTCTTTACCCCTGGCTCCATCCACAGTCTTTTCAATGTGATTCTTCAGTTTCTTTCATTAGTGTTGGAATATATTTTCACACTCAGTTAATGTTAGGTTTGGCCATGACTAAGTTCATGTTGTTTGACTAAAGGACAAAGTGTCCTTTAGGTTTGACTAAAGGACACTCAGTTCATGTTAGGTTTGACTAAAGGACTGTTAGCAGGCATAGCACAAGAGGAGTCTTGAAATGTGGTTCTATGTTTGGATCTGCCCTCTTGCACTTCTGCCATCAATATATCAGAAAAAAATCCCAGCTAGTCTGCCAGTTCAAAGATAAGCACATAGAGCAAATGTAAACCAAATTTGTGGCCTGAAACCAAGACCAGATCAGGCTATCTGAGATCACTAGAGCCACCTTAGGCAACCTACAGATATGTGAGCAGGAATCAATGATAATTGTTTTAATCCAATAATTTGGGGATGGGTAGAGCTAACTGAGATAAACTTTAATATATTTATAATATTTTACTACTAAAACAGTTCTATAAATAATGAGCAGGTTTCTCTGAATATATAGAAGTTGAATTGCTGGATTACAGAGTGTGTACATTCTCAACTTAACTAGTCACAGTGCTAGTTTCCTCTGCAAATAAACTGTTTTCTTGTTTGTTTCTCCACCCCCTCAAGAACAGTGAGTAGCTTTCAAATTTTATTTGTTTACTGTTATGACAGGTATGCAATATCTCATTTGACTTTACATTTTCATTATTACTTATGAGGTTTAACATATATTTTATATTTATTGACCATTTGAGTTTCACCAAATGTGTCCTCTGTTCCTGTCCTTTGCCCATTTTTCTATTTTACAAGATTTTTAAAGTTTTGCTTTTTCATATCCATCTAGTCTTATTTCACTTATCCCATTCTTAGTATTTTTTTTTTTTACTGGATATAATTGCTTTGTCTTTTTGATTACCGTAAAAATACTTGCTTTAAAGTCCTTCTCTAAATCAAAGATCAGCAAACTTTTTCTGTAAAAGACCAGACAATAAATATTGTAGGATTTGTGGATCAGACTCAGTTACAGGTACTGTACCCTGCCATAGTAATTCAAGAGGAGCCAGAGATCTTACATACATGAATGGGCATGGTTGTGTTCCAATAAAATTTATTTACAGCAACAAGCATGTAAATGTAGCATGAGGACCACTAGAATGACTGTACTCTATAGCTAATTTCATCTGAAGTAAATTCATGTTCAAATGGTTGATGTTATTGATTAGTCTTATCTGTATATGTCTTAAGTATTTTTGACTCTCGTTTCTCTTTAAGGGGAATGGCATCTGGCCCCATCACTTCATGGCAAATAGATGGGGAAACAGTGGTTGACTTTAGTTTTGGAGGCTCCAAAATCACTGCAGATGGTGATTGGAGCCATGAAATTAAAAGGCACTTACTTCTTGGAAGGAAAGTTATGACCAACTTAGACAGCATATTTAAAAACAGAGATATTACTTTGCCAACAAAGGTCCATCTAGTCAAAGCTATGATTTTTCCAGTGGTCATGTATGGATGTGAGCTGGACCATAAAGAAAGCTGAGCGCAGAACTGATACTTTTGAACTGTGGTGTTGGAGAAGACTCTTGAGAGTCCCTTGGACTCCAAGGAGATCCAACCAATCCATCCTAAAGGAGATCATTCTTGGGTGTATATTGGAAGAACTGATGTTGAAGCTGAAACTCCAATACTTTGGCCACCTGATCGAAGAGCTGACTCATTTGAAAAGACTCTGATGCTGGGAAAGATTGAGGGCAGGAGGATAAGGGGACAACAGAGGATGAAATGGTTGGATGGCATCACTGACTCAATGGACATGGGTTTGGTTGGACTCTAGGAGTTGGTGATGGATAGGGAGGCCTGGCCTGCTGCGGTTCATGGGGTCACAGATTCGGGCACAGCTGAGTGACTGAACTGAACTTTTCCCCTACAACAGTTATCTCCACCCTGTCACAGAGGCCTCCACTTCAGTCCAAAGTCAGGTGATTTCTGTGATATCTCACCCTAACAACAGAGGCAACACCCATTTCCTCTAGACTGTTTATGTTATGCGTAGTTCTACCGTTGAATATATTATACTCTTTGTTTGTGGCAGGGGAAGTGGTCAGGGGAGGAATTAAACTTTTTTTTTTTTTCCTCTAGAATGTTTTTAGTTTCTTGGAAACAGAGTCTGTGCATTATTTCTGTGAGCCTAGTGACTAGCAAAATATTTGCTGAACCTCTCGGTGTGTTTTTCATTGAGTTTTAGAGGAATGTAAATTTAAAGAAAACAAAAAACTTGAGTCAAAATATTTGATCTGAAAAGTATCTCACCTTCTAACATTACACATTGTTAACTATGAAGCAGAGAACCTTAGAAGATATTTATAGGTTCTTACTTTCTTACTACTTGATTAAGAAGAATAGACCTAAAATGAGTTCTTACACTAATGAGTATTCTGACAGACTCATTTAAAGAAAGTTAATAAGAACAAGATTAATCCTTTGGTATAATAGCAATGATTATAATTAATAATTGTACACACATTTTATCTAAACATAATTAGAATCCATTTACTTGAGAACCCTTCTACTCTGGAAAAACATTAAAGTGAGTGAAAAGTTAGAAGTCCCAGAAGAGTTTCAAATCAAGTGATTAGCAATAAGGATATAATTAAGAGACTGTTAAAGGGAACATTTCAAAGAAATACCTTTCAGATGAACGTTTTATTGTAGAGTAGTAAATTTTACTTTCTAACCCCCTCAAAAAAATTGAAGGCTTGCTTATATATAGTCGATTGTCAATTTATTACTTAAGTCTAATTGCTCATAATCTGTATTCTTTCTTTGCTTAATGCCAGTAATATGGAGTGGGCCTTGCCTATTTTTAAGTGGTTTTCACATCATAAGTTTCTTTCATATTTTGTTAAAGATAATCCACTTCTCTTTCTCTGTTATTATAAGTTAAAGGCTGCATTATTACTTTACACCAATGTGATCACAAGTTGAAGAGCTTGTGCAAAATTTAAGACACTATTTGATAAAGAGTGTTAAATTAGCACCATACTGGAGTTCAGGATTTTTCCTTATTTCTCATTTCAGTTGCAGCTGTCCTATATTTATTGTACTCAACACATATAAGTTAGGCATGTGATCTATATATCTCTCTGACCAAAGGGTAAAATGTAGAGTTACCAACTTGCATTCTCACCCTTGAATAAACCCCATATTTCAGAATATATATATATGTTATAGTAATTCTTGACTTTAGGGGGCAGTGTAAAATAAGAAATGATAAGGCCTTACCTGGTTGCAGTTTAATGTAATTATCAAAGCCAGAAGGAAATGATGGATTTTATGAAGCCAACCAAGATTTCACTGCATAAGTTATATCATTCTGAGGTGTCTCTTTAGGTGTAGGAGCCAGAGTATCCATTTGAATCCTCATGTGGAGGCTAATAACTGCTTTCCTGTCTTGTGTCAGTGTTCTCATCTACAGTCATTTTACTATTTTAACTCAGACAATGTGTTTCCTCTAAATGACATGTTAAAAAATTCTCTGTATATCAATGGACCTTTCCTATGTATGTATATATGTACACATGAACAGGCAGGCTCACATATATGCATATATCATAGGTAGCCAGAGAGATAAGAAGCTATTAGCATACCATTATGGATCTATACTTAAGCAGGTGATATACTGAAATGGTGGTAACAAAAACTATTGATTGTTGCTCAATGGCAGGCACTGTGCTAAGAGCTTTGCACATTAAATCTCATTTAACCTTGTAATTAAATCTCATTTTTGCAGGTAACAAAATTGAATCTCAGTAGTTTGCACAATGACTGCCAGATAGCATATGACTAATGAGGATTCAAATGCACATGTGCTTTTTATTATGGTAGCACTCATCTCACACGCTAGTAAAGTAATGCTCAAAATTCTCCAAGCCAGGTTTCAGCAATACGTGAACACACCCTCTGCCAACAATGCAAGAGATGACTCTACATATGGACATCACCAGCTGGTCAGTACCAAAATCAGACTGATTATATTCTTTGTAGCCAAAGATGGAAAATTTCTATACAGTCAGCAAAAACAAGACTTGGAGCTCACTGTGGCTCAGATAATCTGTTTCTTACTGCAAAATTCAGGCTCAAATTGAAAAAAGTAGGGAAAACCACTAGGCCATTAAGGTATGACCTAAATCAAATCCCTTATGTTTATACAGAAGAAGTGACTAATACATTCAAGGGACCATATCTGGTAGACAGAGTGCCTGAGGAACTATGGATGGAGGTTTGTAACATTGTACAGGAGATGGTGACAAAAACCATCCCAAAGAAAAAGAAATGCAAGAAGACAAAGTGGTTCTCTGAGGAGGCCTTACAAATAGCTGAGAAAAGAAGAGAAATGAAAGGCACAGGAGAAAGGGAAAGATATCGCCAACTGAATGTGGAGTTCCAGAGACTAGCAAGGAGAGATAAGAAAGCTTTCTTAAGATAAAGAAGCTTTCTTAACTGAACAATGCAAAGAAATGTAGGAAAATAATAGAATGGGAAAGACTAGAGATCTCTAAGAAAATTGGAGATAGCAAGGGAAGTGAAGTAAAGTGGCTCAGTTGAATCCAACTCTTTGTGACCCCATGGACTGCAGCCTGCCAGGCTCCTATGTCCATGGGATTTTCCAAGCAAGAATATTGGAGTGGGTTGCTATTTCCTTCTCCAGGAGATCTTCCTGACCCAGGGATCGAACCCGGGTCTCCTGCATTGTAGGTAGACGCTTTACCCTCTGAGCCACCAGGGAAGTAAAAGTAAGCTTCAGATGGTAGCTAACTCTACAGTGAGCTAGCTGAGCCACAGGGGAAGCCCAAGAATACAGGAGCGGGTAGCCTATCCCTTTTCCAAGGAATCTTCCTGACTCAGGAATCAAACTAGGGTCTCCTGCATTGCAAGCAGATTCTTTACCAACTGAGCTATCTAGGAAGCCCTGCCAAGGGAAAATTGCAGGCAAAGATGGGCACAACAAAGGACAAAAACGCAAGGACCTAACAGAAAATCTTACCGAGACCTGACTTTTAAACATTGTAATGTGCTGCTTTTTGATACAAGCAACAAATGAAAGTTAATCCAAAGAGGTATAGTCAATAAAAGTAGTTACAATGTATAAAGTAGGTGAGCATATTAAGTTAGAATGTTTTCAGAGGCTATCTCTTGTAACATAATTATGCTCCTTTGTTTGTCTTTCTGTACCCCCCTTTTGACTCCCACCATTATTCTGGTATTGGCTATTTGTTAAAAATAATGATGATGGCTATGTTAATAACTAATGTTTATTGAGCAGATATTGGCCAGGTACCATGCCAAGCATTTCAAAAATGTGTGTTATTCAACCTTATTACTGCTCTCATTTCACAGACTGGAAAAGTTGAGGCTTAAGTGATTGAGTGCTTTTTCTACGTAGATGACAGTATCAATAATAACCCAGCCTACTCTCTCCAGAGNTTCTTTGGAGGGAATGATGCTAAAGCTGAAACTCCAGTACTTTGGCCACCTCATGTGAAGAGTTGACTCATTGGAAAAGACTCTGATGCTGGGAGGGATTGGGGTCAGGAGGAGAAGGGGACGATCGAGGATGAAATGGCTGGATGGCATCACTGTCTCGGTAGACACAAGTCTGAGTGAACTCTGGGAGTTGGTGATGGACAGGGAGGCCTGGCGTGCTGCGATTCATGGGGTCGCAAAGAGTCGGACACGACTGGGCTACTGAACTGAACTGATATGCCTATACCATACATGACATATATTTTGTGTGAGAAGTAATAAGTGCCATTTGAAAACAGATTTTATGATCCCATTCTGTGTGCCTGTTTTAGTGCTATGGCAGTTAATTTAAAAGATGCTCAGTTTTTCTTTGAGTATAACAATTTTACCACTTCAATATTTTATCTTTCTTGCAAAAAATCACATCTGCAGACTAATGAATTTTAAGAGGCTACCTTGCTCTACTCCTAAACAGTTCTGGCTCCCCAATATGGGTTCTGGTTGTGCAGGCTAGACTTAGTTGTATCATCATATAGAAAGACATTTAAAGAACATTTCTGGATAAAGAACCAAGGAATTAATATTTGGCCTTCATTTTTCTATGATCAGTTTATCCTGCCTTATCTACTTCACAGAGGAGTGCTAGGGATATCTGAGAGAATAAACATTTGCAGTTCTTATTTAAAAAAAAAAAAAAGACAGATTTAGCTCCACCTTCATTTACACCTTTACATTACCAAAGATCACCTACAATGATAATTTTAGTAGAATGGATTGAATTAAGAATTAAGATTAATAACTGGTGATTGCAAATCCCTAAAGATTATGGGGCTGTAAGATTACCATTGTTTATAAATATTGTAAATTGCTTTTCAGTGCTTAGAATGACAGATTGTTAGACCTGATATATATCATAAAGTTTACTTACTCTAACTCCTTCCTTTCTCAGATGTGAAAATTTATCCATAAAGAAGCTTGAAATTGCTGATATGTGTGCAATGTGTAGCATACAAGAGTAAACATCATTATAGCATCATTTCATAAGAGATACTCCTTACATGACTTTGATGATCCTGCCCCCAAACCTGAATTAGAATCACTAGTTACATATTGTGTGCTCAGTCACTCAGTCATGTCCAACTCTTTGGGGCCCAGTGGACTGTAGCCCACAGGCTCCTCTGTCCATGGAATTTTCCAGGCAGGAATACTAGAGTGAGTTGCCAAGCCCTACTTCAGGGGATCATCCTGACCCAGGGTTGAAACCTGCATCTCCTGTGTCTCTTCCATTGGCAGGTAGATTCTTTGCCACTTGCACCACCAGGGGAGCCCCAGTTACATATTACTCATCTAGACATATCCTGGTGGCTCAGAGGTTAAAGCGTCTACCTGCAATGCGGGAGACCTGGGTTCGATCCCTGGGTCGGGAAGTTCCCATGGAGAAGGAAATGGCAACCCACTCCAGTATTCTTGCCTGGAGAATCCCAAGGATGGAGGAGCCTGGTGGGCTACAGTTCATGGGGTCGCACAGAGTCGGACACGACTGAGTGACTTCACTCACTCACTCACTCACTCAGACATATATGTAATAGGAAAATTTGAAGGGGCTCTTTAACTTGTAATTTATAAAGCTAATAAAAATTATTGAGAATAAAGCAGTGTTCAGGTATTAGTTTATAATTCCCATTCAACAAGTACTGAAACCCCGAGGAAGATATAGCTTCCTTCTTTGCTCCTTAACTCTTTCTCAGATTCTTTATCCAGGTACTGCTTAGCATCCTTTTGGATGTCACAGTTTCAGGTAATCTCACTGGCTATCCTGGAATGATCTCTTTCTTGTAATAGGACCTTAATTACTAATTACAGAGGAGTCTTGGTCTCTTTAGCATCTGGAATTGTTTAAAGTTAAGATTTTAAATAATAACTCTTCCTCAACTGATTCTAAAGAAGGCTGTTTTACTCTAAATTGGATCTGCAAGATAACTTCTCATTACCCAGGAAATGGCTTATCTCTGTATTTGTGTGAACCTGCAGATTTCTCCTTCTCTGAACCTTTCCTTTACTGCTAGTGAGTTCTCCCTAATGGGACATTTGATGGGACGGTTATAGTCCTTTGATTCCTGTGAGTAGCCTGACATCTAGAATGGGATCTGATCTACAAAATATTTTCCAGTGGAAAGAAGCATAGACACTGTAGGACTTAATGTAAATGCAATTCCATGTCCTCTGGCTACAGCAGATCTGAAATTTAGTTTTGTAACCATTTCTAGTTCGCCTAATAAAGTTAGGATTTTGACCATTCACAATTTTTTATTTTTAATATCAATAAATGAAAGCATTCAGAAGGGAACTTCTCTGTCTTCTTACCACCTAATCACCCAGGCAACTTGTCTGTATGCACATATTCCCTATCTTCTGTCCAAGTATAATAAAAATACCATCATTCCTATTAAAAATCCTCTGTTCCACTTATACCCTGTATCCCATCCCTTCCTGCATGTTCAAGAATAGTTTGACCCCCAAACAACTCCTCTCTCTCCTGCATCATCAATTTCTCATTCTCTTCTGGATTGTTCTCAGCAGCAAACAAATATGCTCTGATATCTCCCACTTTAAAATTAAACGCTTCATCCCTTGCTTCTGTCTTTCCTTAATATCAAAATTTGCATGTTTGTATTTGCCTCTGTATTCATTACTAACTCTTTAGCTGCCACACATTTACCCTCGTGTTCCCTCCACTCAAAGTCCTCAACAAACTCCATGGTACCAAATACAATTGTCACCATCCAGTTATTCTACAGAGTTGGCCAAGCCCTCTGTAAAACTCATCTCCTCTTGCTTTCTGTGACATCACACTATCCAGCTTTTACCCTTACCTCACTTGCTACTGTCTCTCAGTCTCCTTTTGTGTTCTTGTTTCTCTTTCGAATTTGCACAGTTTGAAGTGTGTAAGGCTTCATCTTGGGTCTCCCCCCACTTCAACTACACTCACTCTTCAGTTCTATGCATGCATGCTTTCTCTTCAATTGTGCCCAATTCTTTGTGATCCTATAGATGCAGCCTGCAAGTCTCCTCTGTCCATAGGATTCTCCAGGCAAGAATGCTGGAGTGGGTTGCTGTGCCCTCCTCCAACTTCAGTTCTATAACTACATTCTATTTATATTGTTGCCATTTGCTAATTTATAATTTTAACTTGAATTCTTTCCAAATTCCACTCTTATATTTTAAGCTGCCTACATGTCATCTCTTCTTGGATAGCTTTATTAGGTTTAGCATGGCCAAAATAAAGTTTTGATCCTTGACCTTTCACTGTCACCCCACAACTACTCCTGTCTTATTCTTAGTCATTTCAATAATAAGCATGGCCGTTTATACAGTTGCTCAAACCAAAATATTAGGTGTCATCCTTGGTTACTCTCCTTCTTTCATCCCCTGTATCCAATCCATAACAAGTCCTGCAGGTTCTCTTTTGTATCTATCTATCTTGATCTATCTATGTATGTAATCCTTCAAACTTATCCTGTTCTCTCCATTTCTACTGTTTGTCTCTCTAGTTCTAAATCACCAAATTTATATCTCGAGTTTAACTGGTTGCCTTGTTTCTCTTCATAGCCAAAGTGATCTTGGTAGAATATCAAAACAGGTAATGTGACTTTTCTGCTTAAAACTCTCTGGTGGCTTCCCCTGTCTATAGTACATTGCATACTTGCCATGTTGGCCTTCGTTTCATTTCTCCAAACTATTAAGCTACATTCTACCTCAGATTTTTGTACTTCCTATATGCTTTCCTAGGAATTATTTTCCTCAAGATTTTATTAGGCTTCCATCTTCCCTCTTATCATCTTAGCCCCAGCACTTTCTGAAGCTGCATTTCCCTTACCTGTTACTCTTTATCATATTATACTGTTACTTAAAAAAAATATTATTTCTAGCACTCATCTCTGAAATTATCTTAGTTATTTGTATATTTTCTAAAATGCCCTATTGAAACTCACTAAGTTCCATGAGAAGGAGATATCACGCTTTCCCTTGACCTAGAACAGTATCTGGTTAAAGTTAGTGAACAATATTTGTTATATGATTTAATTTTGCATGAAACATGGGCTTCCCTGGTGGCTCAGGCCATGAAGAATCAGTGTGAAATGTGGGAGACCTAGGTTCGATTCCTGAGCTGGGAAGAATCCCTGGAGAAGGAAATGGTAACTCACTCCAGTATTTTTGCCTGGAGAATTCCATGGACAGAAGAGCCTGGCAGGCTCCAGTTCACAGGGTTGCAAAAAGTTAGATACGACTGAGTGACTAACACACTTTCACTTTAATTTTGCATTATTTTCAAGCGATTTGAGTTTTTCCTTTTTTATGAAGAGATATAACCAAATTCCAGATATCTTACAGTTTGATGTAAATTTCATGCTATATGTTAAAATATTTCCCCAAATTTGGTGTGCATTTGTTCATTTTATCTATTCAAAGGTAATATGATTTTTTAATGCTCCACAGATGCTTAAAGGTAATTGTGGTTTTGGACCATTAGTTTTAAATCATTATAACTAGGTTCAAAAACATCTTTATCAATCAAAATAGGAACCATTACAATCAACATATTTTTGCCAATCAGAAATATATTTCTGTAATATAAAAATCCATGCTTCAGGATTTGATGAACTCTTGGAAAGCATTTTCTTCCTCCTGCTGGTTGTGGAAGCATTTTCCCGGCAAAAAATTGTCGAGGTGCTTGAAGTCATAGTCAGTTGGTGAGAGTTCAGGTGAATATGGAGGGTGAGGCAAACCTTCATAGCCCAATTTGTTCAACTGAACTGCAATGTGCAGTTAGGCATTGTTGTGGAGAAGAATCGGGCCCTTTCTGTTGACAAATGCCAGCTGCAGGTGTTGCAGTTTTCTGTACATCTCATCAAATTACTGAGCGTATTTCTCAGATGTAACAGTTTCACTGGGATTCAGAAAGCTCTAGTGGATCAGGTGGGCAGTAGACCATCAGACAGTGACCATGACCTTTTTTCGGTGAAAGTTTGGCTTTATGGAGTGCTTTGGAGTTTCTCCAACCACTGAGCTGGTCGTCACCCTTTTTGTTGCACATAACAATCCCATCAAGAAATGGTTTGTTATTGTTGCATAGAATGAGAATGACTTCAAAATGACTTTTTTTTTTTTGGTTTTCAGTCAGCTCATGAGGCACCCACTTATCGAGCTTTTTTACCTTTTCAATTTGCTTAAAAGGCCAAACAACTGTAGAATGGTTGATGTTGAGTTCTTCAGCTACTTCTCGTGTGGTTGTAAGAGGATCAGCTTTGATGACTGCTCTCAGTTCGTCATTGTCAACTTCTGATGGCTGGCCACTGTGCTCCTCATCTTCAAGGCTCTTGTCACCTTTGCAAAACTTCTTGAACCACCACTGTGGTGTATATTTGTTAGCAGTTCCTGGGCCAAATGCTGCAAATTGTCTTTGCTGCTTTATGACCTGTTTAGAACTTGAATAAGACAATTGCTCAAATTTGCTTTCTGTCTAACATCATTTCCCTAATTTAAATAAATATAAAAAAGGAGTAATGTCATTAACACAAAAACATAAAGTGAGATATCCACATTAAAATAATGTAAAATACAATCACATATTATTGCAGCCTACTCTAGTATTCTTGCCTAGAGAATCCCCATGGACAGAGAATCCTGGGATCGCAAAGAGTCAGACATGACAGAGCAAATTCCAATAGCAAACGGCCAAGTTAATGCAAAACCGCAATTACTTTTGCACCAACTGAATAATTTCAATGTGATAGAGCAATTGCCTATGTTGTTTGATTGCTTTATGTTTTGTCTGAATAGCACAGATTGCTCTATGCCGACACACACACACACACACACATATACACGCAGGCTATTGAAAAATGGCTAAGCTTGTTAATAAATATATATTTTTTAATCTGCCATTTCATTATGAAAATTTTTAAATATAAGGAAAGTTGGAAACATTTATAAAATCAACGTGTATATACCCAACACTTAGAGTTTAATACTAACATCTTACTGTACTTTATTTATCACATATATATCCATTTATCCATCTTTCTTTACAAACAGATATATTTTAAAGACTTTTAAAAATGTATTTTATTGCCGTATAGTTGATTTACAATGTTGAATAAAAAGACTTTTGTTTGAGAGTGAATATTTAAGTTCTTTAGTTTCAGTCATGGATGAAGCAGGCTGCTCCTATTTGGGCTTCCAAAGCATTAGAATATAGTTTTATGATGTAGTAAACCACTGTACATTTGACTCTTAAAATTTGAAAAAGCAAAAAATTAAAATTGTGCTTTGAGACTGGTACTCACAGACAGTAACAGATATGTCAGAGTGGGTGTTGAAGGAACTGGGTTAGAATGAGCTCTAGACTTTAATTGAAGATGTTTAGTCTAAACTAGAAGCAATGAGAAAACTAAACATTGTAATTAATTAAACTGTTAGAAAAATAACAGGGCTTCCCTGGTGGCTCAGCAGTAAAGAATCTGCCTGCCAATGCAGGAGACACAGGTTTGATCCCTGGGTCAGGAATATCCTCTGGAGAAGGAAATGGCAACCCATTCCAGTATTCTTGCCTGGAGAATCCCATGTACAGAGAAGGCTGGAGGGCTACAGTACATGGGGTTGCAAAAAATCAGAAATGACTGAGTGCATTCACACTCACATACACGCACACACAAACACACACACTATCAGAGGGTAATCTAGATTTTGTGGGCCTAAAGTTCATAGAATTAGGTCGTCAAAATACAAAATTAAGGGCAAAAAAGGATATTCTAAAGTACTTATTTAAATGTGAAGTCCTGAAGGTTAAGAAGCTTCTTTAACTTTACTGTAACCCACCTCTGAAATCCATAACAGATAAATTAGCTACATAATTATTTTCCATTTCACAGGGAAGTTCAGTTCAGTCACTCAGTCGACTTTGACTCTTTCAGACCCCATGGACTGCAGCACCCCAGGCTTCCCTGTCCATCACCAACTCCCAGAGCTTGTTCAAACTCATGTCCATTGAGTCAGTAACGCCATCTCATCCAACCATCTCATCCTCTGTCGTCCCCTTCTCCTCCCACCATCAATCTTTCCCAGCATCAGGGTCTTTTCCAATGAGTCAGTTTTTCGTGTCAGATTTTTGGAGTTTCAGCTTCAGCATCAATCCTTCCAAAGAATATTCAAGACTGATTTCCTTTAGGATAGATTGGTTGGATATCCTTGCAGTCCAAGGGACTCTCAAGAGACATCTTCAAAACCACAATTTGAGAGCATCAATTCTTTGGCACTCAGCTCTCCTTATAGTCCAACTCTCACATCCATACATGACTACTGGAAAAACCATAGCTCTGACTAGACGGGCCTTTGTTGGCAAAGTAATGTCTCTGCTTTTTAATATGCTATCTAGGTTGGGCATACCTTTTCTTCCAAGGAGTGAGTTTCTTTTAATTTTGTGGCTTCACTCACCATCTGCAGTGATTTTGGAGCCCAAGAAAATAAAGTCTGTCATTGTTTCCATTGTTTCCTCATCTATTTGCCGTAAAATGATGGGACCAGATGCTATGATCTTAGTTTTCCGAATTTTGAGTTTTAAGCCAGCTTTCTCACTCTTCTCTTTCACTTTCATCAAGAAGCTCCTCAGTTCCTCTCTGCTTTCTCCCNCTGCAGTGATTTTGGAGCCCAAGAAAATAAAGTCTGTCATTGTTTCCATTGTTTCCTCATCTATTTGCCGTAAAATGATGGGACCAGATGCTATGATCTTAGTTTTCCGAATTTTGAGTTTTAAGCCAGCTTTCTCACTCTTCTCTTTCACTTTCATCAAGAAGCTCCTCAGTTCCTCTCTGCTTTCTCCCGTAAGGATGATGTCATCTGCGTATCAGGTTATTGATATTTCTCCTGGCAATCTTGATTCCAGCTTGTGCTTTATCCAGTCTGGCATTTTACATGATTTACTCTGCATATAAGTTAAATAAGCATGGTGACAATATATGTACTATTTTCCCAGTTTGGAACTAGTGTGTTGTTCCATGTCTGGTTCTAACTGTTGCATCTTGACCTGCATACAGATTTCTCAGGAGGCAGATAAAGTGGTCTGGTATTCTTGTCTCTTTAATAATTTTCCACAGTTTATTGTGATCCTCACAGTCAAAGGCTTTAAAATAGTCAATGAAGCAGAATTAGATGTTTTTCTGGAATTCTCTTGCTTTTTCTATGATCCAGTGAATGCTGGCAATTTGATATATGGCTCCTCTGTCTTTTCTAAATCCACCTTGAATATCTGTATATTCTTGGTTCATGTACTGTTGAAGCTTCTCTTGGATAATTTTGAGCATTACTTGCTAGAATGTGAGATGAATGCAACTGTGAAGTAGTTTGAACATTCTTTGACATTATCTTTCTTTGGGATTGGAATGAACTTTTCCAGTCCTTTGACCACTGCTAAGTTTTCCAAATTTGCTTGCATATTAAGTGCAACACTTTAACATCATTGTCTTTTAGAATTTGAAATAGCTCAGATGGAATTCTATCACCTCCATTAGCTATGTTCACAGTGATGCTTCCTAAGGAAGGGAGTGGACAAAAGGAAATTAATATTGTATAAGTATCTACTATGTGACTGGCATTATGCTAAGCACTTTACACAAAATATCTTATTGTAAACCTCACAATACTATGAGTCTGATATTATATATGAACTATATTTCGTAAGTTAGATATGTTTAATAAATAGCAAACGCAGGGTTTGAACCTGTCTTTCTGATTCTAAAACTTGTGTGCACTCCATCATACCCTTATATGAGAACAGCTATTGTCACAAAGTCTGTTAATTATATTAAAAATAAAAAGAGAAATGTGGTAGAATACAGGTATTGACAGCATAGGGCTTACATTCATAAAGGATAAGAGAAGTGCTCAAATAATAATGCAAGACAGAATGTTTTATTTGTCACAAGAACTGTTTTAAGATAGAACCGTAACCATCTTCTGCCAATGGTGGGAGAATTCTAAGTAATATAAGTATAAAATAACTACTTTTTAACTATGCTCTTTCTATCCCTTATTTTGTCCCTTCTCAACATCTGTAGTAGATTCCATTAATTTGTGACCATTTTCACTTATTCCAGTTTTGTTCAGCTCAGTACAAAAATTCAAAAACCTTTCCCATCTTCTGCTCCAGGGCAGACAGGAACCATAACCCTGGCTGTTTGGAAACTGGTCTTGGGAGTAGCAAGTGCTAGGTGGGTGCAGTGCCTCTGCTGCTGTGTGATCTTTGCACATGTGAAGTGTGCAGCTTTCTTGTTTACCTTCATGCCAGCTACTTCTATGACTGAATATTACTGACTCCTCAGAAAGGAGCACTTCTGTCATTCTTCAGCTTCTCCAGGTAGACAGACATCTTATTTACTCAACACCTCTCTAGATAGCCCTACAATTTTTGCTCTTTGTGCTAAAGTTCTCTTCCGCGTTCTTCTACCCCCATCACTAAGAGGGTTTCTCCCACATTTTTTGAAAAGCACACCTTGCCAAAATTTATTTTTGTCTTGCTTATGTAGGCAAGTCCAGCAGGGCTCCTCCCTTTAGAAATACCTATACCAGAAACAAATACGTTTCTATGTTTTTATAGGCTTTTCAAAACATATCAGGCTCTCCCAAGAACTCTCTCACTATTCCTGACTCATGGCATTATCAGGATGAGACTGCAGACTCATCCAGGAAGTGAGAAACATCTCATCTTCTTGCAGGCAATTCTAATTTCTCTGAATGATTCTCTTGAGGCTGTCCCTTGGCCTCACTCAGCCTGTGTTAATGACAGAAAGCACACCAGTCACTCTCCCATGGGGAGAAGAAGAAGTGATTTCCAAATGGAAACACTATACAACTCATAAAACTACTGTNTGTATAAGAGACAGCTCTTGAGGCTGTCCCTTGGCCTCACTCAGCCTGTGTTAATGACAGAAAGCACACCAGTCACTCTCCCATGGGGAGAAGAAGAAGTGATTTCCAAATGGAAACACTATACAACTCATAAAACTACTGTTTGTACCCCTCACACTGCTTATATAACCTGAAGAGGAGTGAGGTTATTTGTCACCAGTTGTTAGCTAGTCACTTAGAAATGGTTCATATTCAGCTTTGGGCCTCAGTAACTAGCACTGTGTTAAAAATTATTTGGACTAGTAAGGGAAAGCTGCTTAGCACGTATGATAGTTGCAATAGGTCTAAGGTTTCTAGAACTTGGAGGAATAATGATAAAAATATTGTGATTAAGTTCTGTATAACTGAAAAACAAATGAAACATCCTTAGTTTGTTTGTTCATCTGTCTATTTAGATGCCATAGTATGTGGGTAAGAGTTTTGATTCTGGAGTTCAAAAGACCTAGATTCATGTGTTAACTTAGGAACATTAGTTAGCACGAAGTTTATATTCAGAATAAATTTTGAAAGCTTTTTTACAGGTTTTTCCTCACAAGCATTTTTACACAGACCATAGAATGTGCTATTGACTTACTACTTGTGTTCCTTAAAAGTTCATATGTTGAAACTTAATTCCAAATGTGATATTTGGAGGTTGGACCTTTAACAAGTGGTTCTTAATGAAGGTGGACCCCTCATGAATGAGATTAGTGCCTTTGTAAAAGAGACCCAGAGAGAGTCATTGCCCTTCTGCCATATGAGAGTGTAGCAAGAAGATGATGGCCATCTATGAGCCAGGAAGAATAGTTCTCACCAGACATGGAGTTTAAGGTTGGATTGATGAGAAATATACACACCTTAGCATTTTCTGGTAACGTTCCTTTACTCCAGGAACTCAGCTGGTAAAGAATCTGCTTGCAATGCAGGAGACTCTGGTTCAATTCCTGGGCTGGCAAGATCCTGTATTCTAGCCGAGAGAATTCCATGGACTGTATAGTCCATGGGGTCACAAAGAGTCGGACATGACTGAGCGACTTTCACTTTTACTTTCCTTTCCTCCAGGAGTCAGCAAAAATTTTCTGCAAAGAGTCAGAGAGTAAATATTCTAGGCTTTGTAGTTCACAAAAGATGTCATTTGCATATTCTTTAATTTTGACAACCCTTTAAAATAGTTAAAAGCCAGGGGGTGGTCCTAAGATGGTGGAGGAAAGGATGGGGAGACCACTTTCCCCCCCACAAATTCAACAAAAGAACATTTAAACATTGAGTAAACTCCACAAAACAACTTCTGAATGCCGGCAGAGGACATCAGGCACCCAGAAAAGCAGACCATTGTCTTCAAAAGGAGGTAAGAAAAATATAAAAGATAAAAAGACAAAAGAGGTAAGGGTCAGAGATCTGTCCTGGGAAGGGAGTCTTAAAAAAGAGAGAAGTTTCCAAACACCAGAAAACACTCTCACCAACAAGTCTGTGGTTAGCCTTGGAACCTCAGAGGGCAACATAACCAGGAGGCAAAATAAATAAATAATTAAAATCTACAGATTGCGTGCCCAATGGTAACTCCCAGTGGAGAAGCAGCACAGACACTTGCATCCGCCACTAGGAAGCAGGGGCTGGGCAGGGAGGTTGCAGGATGCATTGCTTAGAGTTAGGACCAGGCCTGAATGCCCCAAGGGCAATCTGAGGGAACTAATTTCAGATAGCAAACCAGACCATGGGACAGCTACCCAGTGAAAAGCCCTAAACTGAGACACTGCCAGGCCTGGTCACAGAACAAAGGACTGAGCAGAGCTAGCCAGCTGCAGACTGGCCCATCCCCCACTGGAGACAGGCAGGCGAGGGCACCCAGAGCCAAAAGGTGGCAATCACAGCCCCAGAGAAGCATCATCTACCAAACTGCAAGCAGGCTTCATTGCTAACCAAGATTTCTTGGGATTCTGGACAACTGACATCTGCCTGAGAAGGTGTGTCAATTGTACACCCAGAAAACTGAGCGGCAGGGACAGGGCAGTGAAAAGTTGCAGCGACCGCACTCGCCAAATACCTGGTCACCTGAGCAGCTCAGACCTGGGAAGGGCACAAAACGCAGGCCCTACCAAGTCTTTGCTTTTGAGGAATACCTGAGTATCTGAATCTGAGCGACTTACACCTGGGAAGTGCATGCAACCCTGAGCAGTGTAGACTGGGAAGGCACACAGGCCGTGAGCGGGGGAAAATCCAGTGTGGCCGAGACACTGGGAGCACTCCCCACAGATGCCAGTGTTATTTGTTTGCAGCACAGCACAAACTGAACAAGTGAGCCTAAACAGGTGTCCACCACTGCCCCCTTGTGTCAGAGCAGAAATTAGACACTGAAGAGACCAGCAAACAGAAGAAGCTAAAACAGACGGAACCGCCCTGGAAGTGACAGGTGCAATAGATTAAAACCCTGTAGTTAGCACCGACTAGATAGGAAGGGGCCTATAGATCTTCAGAAGAATAAGCCAGATCAAGGAAAGATCTGAAAATGAACTGACCCCACACTGTCCACAAAAACACCAGAGAAAGACCTAGATATATTTTATTATTATCATTCTTTAAATTAAAAAAAAATATATATATATACTTTTAAGTCTTCTATTACGTCTTTAATTTTCATTTTTATAGCCTACTATTACTTTGCAAAAAAAGACCCTATAATTTTAAATCAAACTTCATATACATATATATATATATTATAATTACTGTGACTTTGTTTTCTTTTTTAATATTGCATTTTTGAGAATCCAACCTCTGCTCTAGATTTTTAATCTTTGCTTTTTGGAATTTGTTATCAATTTTGTATCTTTAAGAATCCAAACTTCAGTACCCATATTTACTTGGGAGCAAGATTACTGGCTTGACTGCTCTCTCCCCCTTTGAACTCTTCATTTTCTCCACCAGATTGCCTGTATCTCCTCCCTCCCCCTGCTCTTCTCTACCCAACTCTGTGAATCTCTTTTCAGGGTTGTGGGTTCCAGGATGTGGAAAACACTTAGGGAACTGATTACTGGCTGGATCTGTCTCACTCCTTTTGATTCCCCCTTTTATCCTCCTGGCTACCTCTCTCTCTGTCCTCCCTCTTCTCTTCTCTGTGTAAATCCATGAACATCTCTGAGGGGTCCAGACTGTGGAGAGCTCATAGGGAAGTGATTACTGGCTAGCTTGCTCTATCCTCCTTTGATCCCCTCTCTTCTCCTCCTGGTCACTTCTATCCCCCTCCTTCTTCTCATCTACATCTAACTTTATGTCCCTTATTGTGGAGAAACTTTTCATCTTTAACCTAGATGTTTTATCATCAGTGCTGTATAGACAGAGAAATCTTGAGGCTACTGTAAGAATAAGACTTAAAACCAGAGGCAGGAGGCTTAAGTCCAAATCCTGAGAACACCAGAGAACTCCTGACTCCAGAGAACATTAATCAATAGGAGCTCATCAAATGCCTCCATACCTACACTGAAACCAAGCACCACCCGAGGGCCAACAAGTTCCAGAGCAAGACATGCCACACAAAATCTCCAGCAACAGAGGCAATGGCCCTGAGCTTCAATACACAGGCTGTCCAAAGTCACTCCAAACCCATAGAAAAACTGGAAATAGAGCTGCCATATGACCCAGCAATCCCACTGTTGGACATGCACACCAAGGAAACCAGAATTGAAAGAGACACGTGTACTACAATGTTCATCGCAGCACTGTTTATAACAGCCAGGACCTGGAAGCAACCTAGATGTCCATCAGCAGATGAATGGATAAGAAAGCTGTGGTACATATACACAATGAAGAATTACTCAGCCATTAAAAAGAATACATTTGAATCAGTTCTAATAAGATGGATGAAACTGGAACTGATTATACAGAGTGAAGTAAGCCAGAAAGAAAAACACCAATACAGTATATTAACACATATATATGGAATTTAGAAAGATGGTAATGAGAACCCTGTATGCAAGACAGCAAAAGAGACACAGATGTGTAGAGCGGACTTTTGGACTCTGAGGGAGAGGGAGAGGGAGAGGGTGGGGTGATTTGGGAGAATAGCATTGAAATGTGTATACTATCATGTAAGAAATGAATCACCAGTGTGTGTTCGATGCAGGATGCAGGATGCTTGGGGCTGGTGCATGGGGATGATCCGGAGGGATGATGTGGAGTGAGAGGTGGGAGGGGGGGTTCATGTTTGGGAGTTCATGTACACCCGTGGCGGATTCATGTCAATGTATGCCAAATCCAATACAGTACTGTAAAGTAAAATAAAGTAAAAAAAAAAAAAAAAAAGTNACAACTTCTGAATGCCGGCAGAGGACATCAGGCACCCAGAAAAGCAGACCATTGTCTTCAAAAGGAGGTAAGAAAAATATAAAAGATAAAAAGACAAAAGAGGTAAGGGTCAGAGATCTGTCCTGGGAAGGGAGTCTTAAAAAAGAGAGAAGTTTCCAAACACCAGAAAACACTCTCACCAACAAGTCTGTGGTTAGCCTTGGAACCTCAGAGGGCAACATAACCAGGAGGCAAAATAAATAAATAATTAAAATCTACAGATTGCGTGCCCAATGGTAACTCCCAGTGGAGAAGCAGCACAGACACTTGCATCCGCCACTAGGAAGCAGGGGCTGGGCAGGGAGGTTGCAGGATGCATTGCTTAGAGTTAGGACCAGGCCTGAATGCCCCAAGGGCAATCTGAGGGAACTAATTTCAGATAGCAAACCAGACCATGGGACAGCTACCCAGTGAAAAGCCCTAAACTGAGACACTGCCAGGCCTGGTCACAGAACAAAGGACTGAGCAGAGCTAGCCAGCTGCAGACTGGCCCATCCCCCACTGGAGACAGGCAGGCGAGGGCACCCAGAGCCAAAAGGTGGCAATCACAGCCCCAGAGAAGCATCATCTACCAAACTGCAAGCAGGCTTCATTGCTAACCAAGATTTCTTGGGATTCTGGACAACTGACATCTGCCTGAGAAGGTGTGTCAATTGTACACCCAGAAAACTGAGCGGCAGGGACAGGGCAGTGAAAAGTTGCAGCGACCGCACTCGCCAAATACCTGGTCACCTGAGCAGCTCAGACCTGGGAAGGGCACAAAACGCAGGCCCTACCAAGTCTTTGCTTTTGAGGAATACCTGAGTATCTGAATCTGAGCGACTTACACCTGGGAAGTGCATGCAACCCTGAGCAGTGTAGACTGGGAAGGCACACAGGCCGTGAGCGGGGGAAAATCCAGTGTGGCCGAGACACTGGGAGCACTCCCCACAGATGCCAGTGTTATTTGTTTGCAGCACAGCACAAACTGAACAAGTGAGCCTAAACAGGTGTCCACCACTGCCCCCTTGTGTCAGAGCAGAAATTAGACACTGAAGAGACCAGCAAACAGAAGAAGCTAAAACAGACGGAACCGCCCTGGAAGTGACAGGTGCAATAGATTAAAACCCTGTAGTTAGCACCGACTAGATAGGAAGGGGCCTATAGATCTTCAGAAGAATAAGCCAGATCAAGGAAAGATCTGAAAATGAACTGACCCCACACTGTCCACAAAAACACCAGAGAAAGACCTAGATATATTTTATTATTATCATTCTTTAAATTAAAAAAAAATATATATATATANAGATAGGAAGGGGCCTATAGATCTTCAGAAGAATAAGCCAGATCAAGGAAAGATCTGAAAATGAACTGACCCCACACTGTCCACAAAAACACCAGAGAAAGACCTAGATATATTTTATTATTATCATTCTTTAAATTAAAAAAAAATATATATATATACTTTTAAGTCTTCTATTACGTCTTTAATTTTCATTTTTATAGCCTACTATTACTTTGCAAAAAAAGACCCTATAATTTTAAATCAAACTTCATATACATATATATATATATTATAATTACTGTGACTTTGTTTTCTTTTTTAATATTGCATTTTTGAGAATCCAACCTCTGCTCTAGATTTTTAATCTTTGCTTTTTGGAATTTGTTATCAATTTTGTATCTTTAAGAATCCAAACTTCAGTACCCATATTTACTTGGGAGCAAGATTACTGGCTTGACTGCTCTCTCCCCCTTTGAACTCTTCATTTTCTCCACCAGATTGCCTGTATCTCCTCCCTCCCCCTGCTCTTCTCTACCCAACTCTGTGAATCTCTTTTCAGGGTTGTGGGTTCCAGGATGTGGAAAACACTTAGGGAACTGATTACTGGCTGGATCTGTCTCACTCCTTTTGATTCCCCCTTTTATCCTCCTGGCTACCTCTCTCTCTGTCCTCCCTCTTCTCTTCTCTGTGTAAATCCATGAACATCTCTGAGGGGTCCAGACTGTGGAGAGCTCATAGGGAAGTGATTACTGGCTAGCTTGCTCTATCCTCCTTTGATCCCCTCTCTTCTCCTCCTGGTCACTTCTATCCCCCTCCTTCTTCTCATCTACATCTAACNCCTCCCTCTTCTCTTCTCTGTGTAAATCCATGAACATCTCTGAGGGGTCCAGACTGTGGAGAGCTCATAGGGAAGTGATTACTGGCTAGCTTGCTCTATCCTCCTTTGATCCCCTCTCTTCTCCTCCTGGTCACTTCTATCCCCCTCCTTCTTCTCATCTACATCTAACTTTATGTCCCTTATTGTGGAGAAACTTTTCATCTTTAACCTAGATGTTTTATCATCAGTGCTGTATAGACAGAGAAATCTTGAGGCTACTGTAAGAATAAGACTTAAAACCAGAGGCAGGAGGCTTAAGTCCAAATCCTGAGAACACCAGAGAACTCCTGACTCCAGAGAACATTAATCAATAGGAGCTCATCAAATGCCTCCATACCTACACTGAAACCAAGCACCACCCGAGGGCCAACAAGTTCCAGAGCAAGACATGCCACACAAAATCTCCAGCAACAGAGGCAATGGCCCTGAGCTTCAATACACAGGCTGTCCAAAGTCACTCCAAACCCATAGAAAAACTGGAAATAGAGCTGCCATATGACCCAGCAATCCCACTGTTGGACATGCACACCAAGGAAACCAGAATTGAAAGAGACACGTGTACTACAATGTTCATCGCAGCACTGTTTATAACAGCCAGGACCTGGAAGCAACCTAGATGTCCATCAGCAGATGAATGGATAAGAAAGCTGTGGTACATATACACAATGAAGAATTACTCAGCCATTAAAAAGAATACATTTGAATCAGTTCTAATAAGATGGATGAAACTGGAACTGATTATACAGAGTGAAGTAAGCCAGAAAGAAAAACACCAATACAGTATATTAACACATATATATGGAATTTAGAAAGATGGTAATGAGAACCCTGTATGCAAGACAGCAAAAGAGACACAGATGTGTAGAGCGGACTTTTGGACTCTGAGGGAGAGGGAGAGGGAGAGGGTGGGGTGATTTGGGAGAATAGCATTGAAATGTGTATACTATCATGTAAGAAATGAATCACCAGTGTGTGTTCGATGCAGGATGCAGGATGCTTGGGGCTGGTGCATGGGGATGATCCGGAGGGATGATGTGGAGTGAGAGGTGGGAGGGGGGGTTCATGTTTGGGAGTTCATGTACACCCGTGGCGGATTCATGTCAATGTATGCCAAATCCAATACAGTACTGTAAAGTAAAATAAAGTAAAAAAAAAAAAAAAAAAGTCACTCCAAACCCATAGACATCTCATAACTCATTACTGGACACTTCATTGCACTCTAGAGAGAAGAAATCCAACTCTACCCACCAGAACACTGACACAAGCTTCTCTAACCAGGAAACCTTGACAAGCCACCCATCCAACCCCATCCACAGCAAGGAAACACCACATTAAAGAGAAGTCCACAAATTGCCAGAATACGGAGAGGCCACCCCAAACACAATAATATAAACAAGATGAAAAGGAAGAGAAATACTCAGCAGGTAAAGGAACAGGATAAATGTCCACCAAACCAAAAGAAAGAGGAAGAGATAGGGAATCTACCTGATAAAGAATTCCAAATAGTGATAGTGAGAATGATCCAAAATTTTGAAAAGAAAATGGAGTTACAGATAAATAGCCTGGAGACAAGGATCGAGAAGATGCAAGAAATGTTTAACAAGGACCTAAAAGAACTAAAAAAGAGTCAGTATATAATGAATAATGCAATAAATGAGATCAAAAACACTCTAGAAGGATTCGACAGCAGAATAACGGAGGTAGAAGATAGGAAAAATGAGGTAGAAGATAGAATGGTAGAAATAAATGAAGCAGACAGGAAAAAAGAAAAACGAATTAAAAGAAATGAGGACAATCTCAGAGACTGCTGGGAAAATGTTAAATGCCCCAACATTCGAATCATAGGAGTCCCAGAAGAAGACAAAAAAAAAAAGGCCACAAGAAAATACTAGAGGAGATAATAGTTGAAAAACTTCCCTAAAATGGGGAAGGAAATAATCACCCAAGTCCAAGAAACCCAGAGAGTCCCAAACAGGATAACCCTAAGGTGAAACACACCAAGACACATATTAATCAAATTAACAAAGATCAAACACAAAGAACAAATATTAAAAGCAGCAAGGGAAAAACAACAAATAATAGACAAGGGGATTCCCATAAGGATAACAGCTGATCTTTCAATAGAAACTCTTCAGGCCAGGAGGGAATGGCAAGACATACTTAAAGTAATGAACAAAAATAACCTATAGCCCAGATTACTGTATCCAGCAAGGATCTCATTCACATATGAAGGAGAAATCAAAAGCTTTACAGACAACAAAAGCTGAGAGTATTCAGTACCACCATACCAGCTCTCCAACAAATGCTAGAGAATCTTCTCTAGACAGGAAACACAAAAAGGGTGTATAAACTCTAACACAAAATAATAAAATAAATGACAATTGGATTATATTTATCAATAATTACCTTAAATGTAAATGGGTTAAACACCCCAACCAAAAGACAAAGACTGACTGAATGGATACAAAAACAAGACCCCTATATATGTTGTTTACAAGAGACCCACCTCAAAACAAGGGACACATACAGACTGAAAATGGAGGGCTGGAAAATGTTATTCCATGCAAATAGAGACCAAAACAAAGCAGGAAAGCAATACTCATATCAGATAAAAGACTTTAAAACAAAGGCTGTAAAAAGAGACAAAGAAGGACACTATATAATGATCAAAGAATTAATCCAAGAAGATGATATAACAATTATAAATATATATGTACCCAGCATAGGAGCACTAAAATATGTATGAGAAATGCTAACAAGTATGAAAAGGGAAATTAACAATAACATAATAATGGTGGGAGTCTTTAATACCCCACTCACACCTATGGATAGATCAACTAAACAGAAAATTAACAAGGAAACA
>SJYX01015410.1:0-14542 GCA_006410675.1 Oreotragus oreotragus
GGGAGCTCCCAAATCACTGCAGATGGTGATCGAACCCATGAAATTAAAAGACACTTACTCCTTGGAAGGAAAGCTATGACCAACCTAGACAGCATATTTAAAAGCAGAGACATTACTTTGTCAACAAGGTACATCTAGTCTAGGCTATGGTTTTTCCAGTAGTCATGCATGGATGTGAGAGTGGACTATAAAGAAAGCTGAACACAGAAGAATTGATGCTTTTTTACTGTGGTGTTGGGGAATACTCTTGAGAGTCCCTTGGACTGCAAGGAGATCCAACCAGTCAATCCTAAAGAAGAACAGTCCTGGGTGTTCTTTGGAAGGACTGATATTGAAGCTGAAACTCCAATACTTGGCCACCTGATGCGAAGAGCCGACTCATTTGAAAAGACCTTGATGCTGGGAAAGATTGAGGGCAGGAGGAGAAGGGGACGACAGAGGATGAGATGGTTGGATGGCATCACTGACTCAAGGGACATGGGTTTGAGTGGACTCCAGGTGTTGGTGATGGACAGGGAGGCCTGGCCTGCTGTGATTCATGGGGTCACAGACAGTCAGACATGACTGAGCAACTGAAATGTACCGATTTAAAAAACATCAGTCTTTTGTGGTCTATTATGAAATACCACAATGAGATGAACCTTCCAATTACAAATCCACTTAGCTGATGATAATGGTTTTTTCTACTTAAATATTGGCTGGCAAGGTCCAGTATATAATATTTTAAAACCACAAAGCAACATAAGTAGAATTCAGGATGATAAGGACAGTTTGATTACACAAAGTCCTCTGTAAGTTTTACAAAAGCTTAATGAAGATTGATATCCAAAGATCAGTGGCCCCAAAATTCAAGCACTAATGGAAGTCTGTGCAGAAGCCCCAAATAATCTATATTTGTAAAGGAAATGTGACTATTTTCACCGGTTCCTTGAAATTCAATAAAGCTTTCTTATAGAATCTTTAAGAATTTGAAAGACTGTAAATAAAATGGTCAAATCAAACAAGAATATTTGCTCTCTTTTGAAATATATAACATATAGAAAAATAAGTGAAGGAAAAATGATCAATTGTAGCCTAAATCATGGGTTTTTTAGTGACCCTTTAAATATGAGGATGTTCAGGAACCTACCCCTAGAAAAAACCGGAAGTGTAGACCCCAATCTAATAATTTTAAAGAAAAAAATTGTAGTTCATTTATAATAAAGAAATTTAAGTGAAAAAAGCATACAATATGATTTTCAATAATAAAAATAGAAAATATTACTTTGAGGGCAAGAGTAAGTCCAATTTACATACAAGCTTAAATAACAGATGGAGACTATAAATTGGGAAAATATTTTTGGGACACAGTATGACACTACATATCAAAAATATTGAAAACATTCATATCATTTAACATAATCTTGCTACATTTTAGGAGTACTTTCAAGAGAAATAAAAATGAAGAGACTTATGGACAAAGTTGGTTGTTACAGTATTATTTTTTAACTTATTATGATTATCATTATAAT
Source organism: Oreotragus oreotragus (assembly GCA_006410675.1). Classification (NCBI taxonomy): domain Eukaryota; kingdom Metazoa; phylum Chordata; class Mammalia; order Artiodactyla; family Bovidae; genus Oreotragus; species Oreotragus oreotragus. The sequence goes on from SJYX01015410.1 coordinate 1,512, forward strand.
TATTATTTGGCTATACCATACAGCTTGTGGGATCTTAGTTCCCCAACCAGTGATTGAACCCAAGCCCTTAGCAGTGAAAGTGTAGGGTCCTAACCACTGAACCACCAGTCAGAGACTAGATTATATAGGACCCATTCGAACAAATTTCTTAATTTGGATGTCTATTTTAGTCTTCTGCATTCTAATAGAGCTCCTCAGTAATTCTTTGCCTTTTGTGATATTGACATTTTTCAAGAATACTGGTCAATTAATTTTTAGACTATTTCTCATTTTGCATTTGTCTAATGTTTCCTCATAATTAGATTTGGTTATGTATTTTTTAACCAGAATATCACAAATGATTTTGTGCCCATGTCAGTGCAAAAATATCAGCAGGTTCATGATGTTTATCTGTCTTCACACTGATTATATTAACCCTGATTACCTGGCTAAAGTGATGATTACTGGATTTCTCCATTGTAAAGTTCTTATTTTTCTCTTGGTAATATGATTTACATCCTACAGAGTATTCTGGAAATTACCTGAAGAATAGATTGATGAAGAGCAAGACAAGAGTACCGACTATTATATTAGACCATGCAAGACATTATGTGACTCAGACTAGGGAGATAGTGGTAGAAATGAAAAACAACAACAACAACAAATAATAAATGTGCTATATATTTTGGGATAAAAGTCACTAATACCTAATGACAAATTGATTATGGATGGGGAAGAAGCATCAGGTATAAAGAAAGACTCCAGGATTTCTGACTTGTACAACTTGATGAAGGTGATGACGTTCTTCCAGATTAGAAACATTGGAGGAATTGTATCTGTTATTTTTTTAAGATGAAATATGGCTAATGAGTTAGATATGTGCAAGAGTGGAAGGAAATAGACTAGTTAAGAGTCTATTGCATTAGTCCAGATGAATAATGATAGTTGCTTCAATTAGAGAAGATGATGAACATAGAAAAGTATCTCACTTGGAAAGTAGTTAGGAATCATAGTCTGTAGGTATTATCTCTTAATTGATTAAGGAGAATTGGTGAGGGAGAGAGAGTAACTAGGAAATCTTCTAGATTTCTTGCTTTCACAGTTGGATGAATTGTGGTTCCATTTATTGGGGAGAGAAAACAGTGGCACAGAACTAGGTTTAAGATAGTAGGCTACTTTCCTTTTTACTAAGAATACCACAGGGAGCAGAGGGCTGGGGAAGAGAGAGGGGAAGGGCTTCTCCTGACAAACCCAGGTTACACATGTTCTCTTGCAATTTGACTTTTCAGCAACATTGTAGCCTGGTAGGAGAATGCTTTCTGTCTGGATTTTAAAAGCAAGGGTTAAGGAATCTTGCATGCTCCTTAAGGAGCAGGATATTGTTCCTGCTGAAATATGTCATTGATTCTTTTAACTTTTAATAGGATTTGTGATGTTGCTTTAGGTACAACCACTGAATCCCTGCTGCCTCTCTTTTCTTGGAAGTGAGAATTTCTCAAAAGAAAGTCACATCCCCATGTGGCAATATTTTCAAAATCAATCAACATAATAAGTATCATGCCATCTACACAGTATCCAGAGGCAAAATTAGGAAGACAAAATTCCCTAGTGGACAGAACACATTGTGCAACCAACATGATCAGAAAGAACGATAAATGTAATAGACATGTATTTATTACTTGAAGGAGAGCAATGTTTATATCTTTCTTATTATTCAGTGATCAACTAAATATACATCTTAATAAGTTAAAGATGTGCTAAGTAATCACTTTTCAGAAAGTGAACCAGGGAGAGAAGACTTAGAACTCTGAAAATACAATTTATAGGAGGCATAAACCATATCAAGAACAAGCTTAATACTTTCTGTTTCTTGGTAATAAAGAACAGTATTCATTTCTTTTTGTCTCTTTTTGTTTGTTTGTTTGTTTGTTTTGTTTTGTTTTTGTTTGTTAATTCAACAAATATATATAGGGCTCCTATATGTGCACTATATTTTCACTCTCTGTGGCCTGACAGATGGTAAATTTCTGATTTGTCTATCTGAAATTATAGCATATGAATCAGTGAAGAGAATTTTCTCCCTGTTATCAATGAGAGATAATGTAAAAGGCATTGGCAAATAGAATAGAGACAGTACAAGAATGTACATTTAGCTACTTTGTTAGTTATTTAGAATACAGAATACATATTGTATTAAATCATTATTAAAAAAATGAAATAAGACTATAATTATTAGTGTAATATTGTAGAATTCTAATGAGGACATATCTTGTTTCAGTCCCATCACGCAAAGAATATAAAACCTTTTAGGAATCCTAGATCTTCACTAAAGCTACTTAAAGACAAAATTAGCTGCCAATTCTGTAAGATTTACCATCACTAATCCTTCCATCAAACATTTGATAGAATGGACTGTTTATTTATTCACAATAGTTGATCTTTTTACATTGGTTGAAATGTACAGACTGAATGGAAGCCAAAATTGAACTCCAGCTATGTCATCATGTTTGTTTCAAAAGCCAGTGTATCTCAAATATGTATGGCCTGAATTATCTAGATCAATATTTCTTTAACTTCTCATATATAAACACAAATGTGTTCCAAAGATTCTTGAACAAATATAGTTCCCAATATTTACAACTCAAATATCTATATTATAAAATTAAAAACAAATCTTACATTTTTTTCAAATTTAACTAATGAAAACTTATGTTTTCTAGTTATATTCTTCTCCAGATGCCTAACATTTTGCTGAGATGAAATAGACTGATTTCCCAGAGAAGCTAATCTCTACCTACCTCATGCTAGCAAAGAATACCAAATATGAAAGATAAGAATGTGCCATAAGTGACAGCTGAAGTGGGTTTATGCCTGTCATGCTAATAAGACCCAAATAATCAAGATTATTTCTCCAGGTAGAGTCACTTGGTCTTTCGTGGCCAATAGGATAAGACTGACAAAATAGCTAATTACCTGCTGGATTTTCAAATTCCATGAGTGTTGAAAGGTCTTCCAGTAGGCTGCTTCTCAAATAAAAGACTTTTCATTTGCAAAACTAAGATAAAGCCTCAAGAAACTCCACAGGATCTAGAAAAATGATTAACATAAAATACATACCCACTGGCGAATGATTTATAAAAACTATATATCAACAAATAATACATTAAATATCTGCTTTCTGATATGTTCTAATTCTGTTTCACTACAAAATACATTTTAACATGGTAAGTATTTACCTGTCGAAGTGGCAAACATTTTTCTTTTAGCAACTGATCGGCTTGTGCATTTTTCTTGTCCTCTCCACATGAGACCAGTGGCAGGAAAATTACTCTAGGCTATGTCTGTTTTAAAATGACCTGCTTTCAAATGTGTGCTTTTACTGCATTTGAACTACTCAAAAAATAAAAGAGACAAGCCTTTTTGTGAACAGTGTTTAAGAAGCAAGCAAGTTATTAGCAGATCAGCCTAAGTACTTTGTCATTCGCCACAGGTCTGAGTAAGGGAGCATGTGAACCTCCAAAGCAGCACAGCTGTTTGAGAGTCTGTGGACTCATGAATTGGGGGTCCTGCCTCCACTGTTTTTCTCAGTGAATTTTAATTTTAGCTAAATGCAGCCTCAAGAAGGGATAATGGTGAGATTTTCTGCTCCTTAGACTGAGGATATGTTTAGCTGCTCTTGGCAGGAGTTGCAGAGTAGGACCGGCAATGGAGAGCATTTACAGAACAAGAAATGCAAATTGTTATTATGAATGTAATATGAATTGTAACAGACAAAAGGATATAAACTGAAATTGCAAGAATATATCTTTCATATAAAAATTAGCAAAAAGTTAAAAATAAGCACACCATTTTGCCAAAAGAGACATGAGAAGGGCACTTTCCTAGATTGCTTAGAGGAATGTCAACTAATCATTTCTGGGGAAAACATGACAAAATGCATTGAAAGTCTTTAAAATGCTCATATTCTTTGATTTTCCCATTTAGGATTAATAAAAGTTTGAGAAGAGGTAATAACTAAATATGCTAGTCAACTACCACAATTGCTTCCCTGAAGCCAACATGCAGAGTGAAACCACCGCTCTTGTGAGATGTCTGGATCACATTGCTGCTGGGTGTTTGAAAGAGTTCAGTGCTATTTTTGATTGCACTTGGATCCTAAGGTGTCTTTAACTTTGAAATATTATTTTAAAATCTAAAAATGAAATAGATAAAACCACACACAGAAGAATAGTTCTTTAAATCAAAGTCCATTGAAAATGCTTAGATCTGCTGTTTTATCTCATGGAAAGCATATTCATTTATTTGAAGAAAATCTCCAAAGATCAGATCAGTAAGGGGTGCTTGATAACAAGTCAAAACCCATTTTCCTCACAAATAGCATAGGGTATATTAGAATATATTGTGTTCCTTTTCATCAAGAAAGCAGCATTGTAAGAATGGATTCTGGTAGGCAGCCTTAGAAATGTCGATAATGTAAATGCTTAGCAAGAAACACTTCCACATGTTTCTTAACTTAGCATCCAAGGTTGTTGTGTACGCTCTTCATCTTGCTTCACTGCACACCTACAATTGAATTACACTTTTGAGTCCTGAATGGGTTATAATTTGTCCCTCTATAGGAAGTGGAAGTGGAGTCGCTCAGTTGTGTCTGACTCTTTGTGAATCCATGAACTGCAGCCTACCAGGCTCCTCCGTCCATGGGGTTTTCCAAGCAAGAGTACTGGAATGGGCTGCCACTTCCTTCTCCAGGGGGTCTTCCTGACCCAGGGATTGAACCCGGATCTCTCACATTGTAGACAGACGCTTTACTGTCTGAGCCACCAGGAAAGTCTCCCTCTATAGGAGCTGAGTTCAAAAGGATAGAAAATAAATACAGCTAGAATGGTCATGATAGAGATGACAATAATCTTTGAAAAATACATGAAATATATTGTAACCATGCGTTCCAGGAAACAAACTCACTCAGAAGGACAATGCAGATAGTGGAGTGCAGTTTATTATACCAGCAGGCCCAAGGCAGAGTCTTCTCTTTGCCAAGGACCCTGACCAGTCTTTGTGAAAACCGTATATACCCTAAGTGTATAAGGTTCCATGAAACTAGCCTCAACAAAGCAAAAAGAAAGATACAATCAAAGTTAACCCATGATTCATATGTCATAAGCCTAGATAGTTAACAGTGGACAATTATCAATAGGCTTGTGGTCATACCCCAATAAGCAAAATAGAATGTATTATTCTCTTCTGTTACACAGATAATTAGAGTATTCTTTTAGGCATGGAGAGCCCTGGGGCTCTTCCTTCTGGGGGCCTGGTTTTACAGTTGGTATGTCATTTCCATAGATACTGGGCATATAGCTCAAAGTCCACAGTCCGGCCCAAGATGGAGTCCTGCTTTCAAGATAGAGCCTGTTCTGTTTCCTCCCTCATTCCCCCTTCTTGATGCTCTTAACTCATAATATGAGTATCATTCATAAAGATATATTACACCCTGGCTCTCCAACCACCAATCTGGGAAAACAACACCAACCTTTGGGTTACAAAGTTCATAATACATTTTAAAATGCAAGGTCCACAGAACAGAACTACCAAGGCAACACCATGTCTAAAAGAATACCCTAATTATCTGTGTAACCAAATAGAATCATACATTCTACTATGCTTACTGGGGTATGACCACAAGCCTATTGATAATTGTCCACTGTTAACTACCTAGGCTTAAGGCATATGAATCACGGGTTAACTTTGATTGTGTCTTTCTTTTTGCTTTGTTGAGGCTAGTTTCAGGGAACCTTATACACTTAGGGTATATAAGGTTTTCACAAAGACTGGTCGGGGTCCTTGGCAAAGAGGAGACTCTGCCTTGGGCCTGCCGGTATAATAAACTGCACTCCACTATCTGCATTGTCCTTCTGAGTGAGTTTGTTTCCCGAAACGCATGGCTACAGCAATATCATTGGTCTTACCAATGAACCACATGTGTTTGACTGATTAAAAAAAAAAAAAAAGCTGCAAAGGAACAAGGTTAAAAACTCTTAGGCAGAGTCTTGCTCCTCAATTGTGCTGCTGCTGCTAACTCGCTTCAGCCGTGTCTGACTCTCTGCGACCCCATGGACTATAGCCTACCAGGCTCCTCCATCCATGAGATGTTCCAGGCAAGAGTACTGGAGTGGGGTGCCATGGCCTTCTCCATCCTCACTTCTGACTGAACACTAAATAATGACATGGGAAGAATGACATGAGGAAAAAATGTCACCATGAATTGCTACAAGAAAAGATCAAGTAGCTCTGGTAATTATGAGTCTGTCATTTTGACATGAAGAAAAAAAATCACAAGAGGTGCCAAATACCTGGGAGAGACATGTGCTTGTCATTTCAATTCAGAGGCAAGGGAAAATCAGCTTGATTAGAAGAGGGCACTTTGACAAATAAAAGCATTTTGTGTTTTTGGCTTGCTTGTACTCCTGCAAATATTTTTAAAGGAACAAAAGCAAAAGCTGCCCATTAACAGTTCCTTTAAGTGTATTTAGACAGCAAACAGCATTTAATAAAGGCTGTAACTTAGGTCAATCCACATATTTGTGGTGTGGGCAGTGTCTTATGTCTATTATATTTGACAGATGCAACATCACACTTTGATTAAATGTAATGTGGCTTCTGAGAGATGCAGTTACTTTTGATGCCAGAGTGTTATATTTAGAGACTTCCAGGGATAAGGTGACGTGAACAGTGCAGACTGTCTGAGAGTTACATGAACTATCTTATCCTGCATTTCCTTTAAAGTTTTTTTTTTTTTTTTGCTGGACAATCATTTATTTATTGTGGTTGTTGTGCTCAATTGCTCAGTCGTGGCTATTTGTGACCTCTTAGACTGCAGCAGGCCAGGCTTCCCTGTCCTTCACTATCTCCCAGAGTTTGCTCAAGTTTATGTCCATTGAGTCAGTGATGCTATCTATCTCATCCTCTGCAGCCCCATTCTTCTTTTACATTCAGTCTTTCCCATCATCAGGGTCTTTTCCAATGAGTCAACTCTTCACATCAGGTGGCCAAAGTATTGGCATTTTAGCTTCAGCATCANCAAGTTTATGTCCATTGAGTCAGTGATGCTATCTATCTCATCCTCTGCAGCCCCATTCTTCTTTTACATTCAGTCTTTCCCATCATCAGGGTCTTTTCCAATGAGTCAACTCTTCACATCAGGTGGCCAAAGTATTGGCATTTTAGCTTCAGCATCAGCTTTTTCAATGAATAGTCAGGGTTGATTTCCTTTAGGATTTATTGGTTGGATCTCCTTGCTGTCCAAGAAACTCTTAAGAGTCTTCTACAACACAACAGTTTGAAAGCATCAGTTTTTCAGCACTCAGCCTTCTTTATGGTCCAGCTCTCACATCCATACATGACTACTGGAAAAACCATAGCTTTGACTATACAGATCTTTGTCAGCAAAACAATGTTTTAAAAATATTTTCATCTAGGTACTTTAGATACAGTTTCTAATTTCATAGGGTCCACTTTTTGGATGTGAAAACTAGCCATCAGAGAGGTCAGGTAATTTGCCCAAGGTCACACAGCAAAAAATAGGAGAATAAGCATTTGCCCTAAGGTTTGTCAAATCCTTACAAAGCCTGTATCATTTTCCCCACACTACCATAACTCTGTAAGAATACTGGTATAAAGTCAGGAAGACAGGCTCTGGTGTCAGTTTTGTTATCGATTCAACATACAATTATCAGGAAATTAGCCTTTAATGCTTGTCTGCTTGTGCTCCTACCTGCTTGTCATTTCATAGGCCAATTCCTTTTCAGCACAGCTCACGATGTTCATTGGTTCCTGTTTTTCTCGTTTTACCATTGTAAATAATTTCATAAATACCCTCTGAATCAAGATGAATAGGAGGTTGAGTTTGCTCCTGTAGGCTTCTAGGATAATGACACAAAGCTAGTCCCTCAAGGAGTCATATCAAGCAGGGAAAGAGGAAAAGACTAGAATTCATCACCCTAGTCCTTCCTTCTTGTCAGCTTTGGCTGGATTCCCTGAGTCTGTCATCCTTAGTGAGGTGTCTTGGACTTAGGCAGTCCAACAGAAATGCAGAAATTCTAAACAGATTATTTAATCAATTGTGTTATCTCTGCTAGTAGTCTCTCACATTTGCTGGAATAATTGATCTAGTTTAGTGTTAGTCACTCAGTCATGTCCAACTCTTTGTGACCCCATGGACTGTAGTCCATTAGGCTCCTCTGTCCTTGGAATTCAGCAGGCAAGAGTCCTGGAGTGGGTTACCATTTCCTCCTCTAGGGGATCTTCCCGACCCAGGGATTGAACCAAGGTCTCCCACATTGCAAGCAGACTCTGCCAGCTGAGCCACTAGGGAAGATGGGATAATTGATGAGAGACTGCAATAACAATGAGATTACTGCTGGAAACTCGTGGCATCCATCTCACCAAGCAGAATGGGCAGAGTTACAAGACAGTCAGTCACTCCGATTTCTTCCCACAGAAAAGGGGAAAATGCAAGTTACCTTGTAGAATACTAAGAAACAATTATTTTTCTCTTTATTTTTTCTTTTTAACTTTTTTAGATGTTATTTATTTCTGACTTTTCTCTTTAAGAATTTGGATAATATTCAATTGAGAGGGTAACAGGCAGGAAGGCCAGGGGCCTCCAAACAGAGGAAGTAGGCTGCAAGTGTCACATATTTTATCTCTCTCTTAAGCAGCAGGAGGAAACAAACTAGTGTTATATATTCTTCCCTTCCCTATACAAATATAAAAAAGAGGTTTCTCTTAAAATTTTTTGTTGCCATAATGACACCTGGTTCCACCTGAACTTTTCTTAAACCATGAGCTAACCAATGCATTTTTCTTATGGAAATGTTTGTCTTAAGCTATGTTAATGTACTATGTATTTACCCTAGGCTCGGTCTTCAAGTCAGTTCTTCCTAAAGGCTCAAAACAGACTTGACAAACCAGTGTGTTATACTCATACATTGTTCTCCTAATCTATGTTAATGAAACGATATATATTTGTGTGGAAATCTGCCTTTCTTCAAGATTCATGTCAATAGTTTTATGGCCTGGGATGATTCACCTGATGCCAATGTTATCTTAATGCATGTTGTGGGTGAGGGGCCTGGTGCCATTCTCAGAGTTTTGAGACATTTCTTTTCTCTAATTAACAGACTGCAAGTAGCTATATAACATTCTGCTGAAGACTAGAAGAGGGGTACTCTTTCTGCCCCCTTCTGATGTCTATGTCAGAAGCTTTCTCTATCTCTTTTATACTTCAATAAAACTTTATTACACAAAAGCTCTGAGCGATCAAGCCTTGTCTCTGGCCCTGGATTGAATTCTTCTCCTCTGGAGGCCAAGAATCATGGCATCTTTTGTAGTTCAACAACAACCTTTCACAATGATGCTTAATCTCTGTTAATATTCATATAACTACCTGACAGGTGGTACTGCCAACCATATCAGTAATCATGATGAGGAAAAGCCTGAAGTGCATTCTTGACAGGGTAGCAGATAGTATTAAATGCTGGACAGGGGAGAAACATCAATTGTCAGGCAAACTCAAATACCAGAGGAAACACCACAAGGTTCTTCACAGACTCATTTTAATACAGAAACAATCCAAGCATAGTGGGTACTTTTGTCTTCATTTTGCCGATGAAAGGGCTGAAAGCCATAGAGGATAGTGACTTACTCAGAATCCCACAGCTAATCAGGACAGAGCTGTCATAAGTTCAGGTGCCTTTGCTGTTTGTACTACATGACGCTAAAGCATCTGGGCTCTCTCAGCTGGTCCTCCTTAGCCTTTGTGATTGAAGACACACATTTAACAGATGGGAAAGGGTGCAGTTGTAGCTTTATAGCACAGTGCTGTGTTCCCCTCTGTGTAGACAACTTGTCATGTCCCTCATTATCACTAGGATCTAACCAACTGAACAAACTAATCCAGATTTAGAATCAAAGAAAATAAAAGCTCTGCCTAGATACTGGCACATGCTGGTTCTATATCTAATTAACTCCTTTAACAGCACTTGGAAGGAGAGAGGTGGCATTATCAGCCTCTTGACAGATGAGAAAACTTGGCCAAAGAAAGGTGAAATGAGTTATCCAGCATCATTCAGAAAGTGGTTATGGAGCTGGAAAGAGACACATGGCCTTTGAACTCTTTTTTCAGCTTATCAATAAGAACATGCCACATTAAAAACAAGGCACTATAATATATAACTCCAGCTGTAGAGGCCAATTATTCTTTCAAAATAAAATCTTACAGAAACATATATTTATATGGTATCTTAATTTCTATTGCAGTCACCCAGGTTTGGAGAGCAAACTAACTCATGAATATGGCCCTGAATTTAACAAATTAATTCTATTTTTCTACAAATGATTTTATCAAGATGTCCCAAACTGGTATGTTTTGCAGCTTGCAAGAGGCATGTTCTTAATCAATACTATGTTTCTCTTTGTGTCCCAAATATTAATAGTAAATAAAGTATCATTGCAGAAACCAAACCATAAGACCAATTCCCATCATCTTCCTGTCATTCAAAATAAGAGATGAAAACAGGTAACTCTCATTTATGCAGTCCAAGTTTGTCCTTTCTTTCAACAGCTTGAATTTCTGGTTTTCTAGAAATGCAGTCAGAAAAAAATTACAGTGCTGACCATTTGGGGAGCACCCAAAAACTACTAGCTGAGTCATGGAAGGAGGGATAGTTATGCTTTGAAATATGATCATAATAATACAGCTACAGTTTATCTGTGTGTGTCTGTCACTCAGTTGTGTCCGACTCTTTGTGATGCCATGGACTATAGCCCATCAGGTTTCTCTGTTCATAGAATTCTCCAGGCAAGAATTCTGGAGTGAGTTGCCATTTCCTGCTGCAGGAGATCTTCCCAGCCTAGGGGTTGAACCCAAGTCTCCCATACTGCAGGCAGATTATTTCTGTGTGAGCCACCAGGGAAACCACTGTTTATAACCTGTTATTATGCTTTGGGTACTGTGATGAATTCTGTTTGATGTACATTGTTTTCTTTAATCCTTATAGGAAACCTCAGTGATAACTTCTCTTATGTATCATCGTTCACATTTTAAAGATATGGAAACTGAGGCACAGTGTGTTGACATATTTCACACAGCCTTATGAATCTGAGCAGGCATTCAAACTAGACCAATTTCATTGCCTAAGATCTTAAATAATGTTCGATGTGATTCTTCTGCCAAGAAGCCTGTACAGAGTTACAGAGCCAACATGTCTGCTGAATAAAGTAGTCTTAATTCCCAAGGGAAGATGATACTGGGCTCTTAGCCAGTATACTGTATTATACCTCATTCTCTGCAATAAAGACCATGAGTCACTGCCTATCAGTCAACAGGCATTTATGCTGAATATATTATGTGGAGAGCTCTAGACGAGGGACTGCAAGGGTAGCAAGGAAAACTGACCAAAGAAACAAACACAGCTACAAGCTCACAGAAATCTACAATTTGGGACTTGCAGAAAGGAAGAATTAACTGATATATATATATATATATATATATATATATATATATAACTAAAGTGAAATTGAGATTACTTGCAGAAAGGATAGTTTGGAAAATATGCATTCAGCTAGTCATTTATTCTGAAGATAGGAATTGAATTTAAAAAATAGGAACTGAGTAGCAGTAGTTTATGATAAAAAGTGATTGTTTCATAGATAGCAATCACTGTCCATGAAACAGAAACAAACTCACAGACACGAAGAACAGATTTGTGGTTACCAAGGCGGGGAGGAGGTGGGAGAGGGATGGAGAGGGAGTTGGGATTGGTAGATGCAAACCAAAAAGAGAAAAAAAAAGAAGTGATTACTTGACCAAATTAATCATTTTACCCCAAACCAGTATGCACATATGTGTGTGTGTGTGTGTGTGTGTGTGTGTGTTTGGATAGACCTGATCAAAACTACACAAAACTGGCTGATCACAAAATACTGTTTATATCTATTGTTTAATGGGTCTTAGATGTTATAATTGAGATGTATCTTTGCATTTGGATTAAAAGTGAGTATACAGATTCCTTAAGACAGACAAAATATATAGTGGTCAAATTTAATGAGTTCTCAAATTTACACTTTGGGGATGAAATAATTTAATTATTTGAAGAGAGCCACAGAGACACGTAATAAAAATACATCTAAATGAGAATCTGACTGAGAGCTAAATTAGGGCACTTACATCTTCAGAAAATAACATCCAGTAGAAAAGGAACAGAGTGCTTTTACACACTGAGCAATTTCAAGAAAAGGCATTTACTTGCTATTGTGTAGACACAGTCTAACACAGAAGTTTAAACCTTCCCCAGATTGCCTGCATCTTGAAAGGAAGACATTCAGTAAACTGTAAATTTAGCTCTGCTTCTCCATGTTTTGTCAATATCATAGTAGTGATGTTGCCAATAAGACATGTAAAAGGAAAGTTTATAGATAGAAAAAGACAATGCCTATTGAGATGATATCCCCATTATTTATGTGCCTCACAAATGGAAACTTAAATGCACAGGGAAATCAATAATATAAAAAGGAATCATTGCTCAATTTATTCTTAAGCTACCAGACTAAAGAATAACTTAAAAAATATAGACAGGCAATATGATTAGAAAAGTTAAAAATTTAGAACATTATCTTGTAGTTGTGCACTCACTGCAAATGCAACATAGATTTTTTAGAAAGACTTTAAGTGTGTGTTTGTTTCTGCATGAGTGTATCAGTTCAGTTCAGTCACTCAGTCGTGTCCAGCTCTTTGTGACTCCATGGAGTGTAGCATGTCAAGCTTCCCTGTCCATCACCAACTCCCAGATATTACTCATACTTGGGTCCATTGATCAGTGATGCCATCCAACCATCACATCTTTTGTCATCCCCTTCTCCTCCTGTCCCCAGTCCCTCCCAGCATCAGGGTCTTTTCAAATGAGTCAGTTCTTTGCATCAGGCAGTCAAAGTATTACAGTTTCAGGTTCACCATCAGTCCTTCCAGTGAATATATATATATATATATATATATATAT
>SJYX01015410.1:14737-39467 GCA_006410675.1 Oreotragus oreotragus
TAGTGTGTATAAGAGACAGTATATATATATATATATATTTACTGATAACAGTTACCAACTTTAATGTAGTCTTATAAAGGACAAAACCAAAAATTATTATTAATAAGTGATAACCTTAATAATAAATGAGTTCCTGGCAAAATGTGGATCATAGTAAATTATTTACATTATTTTTGCCATAAGAAAACTTATTAAATAACAGTCAGCTCTCAAGTTAAAAAAAAAAAAAAGTACATACATAACCCAACACTAAAGAAGGGAAATGAGTTCAAACACAATAGCTTTATCTTAGGAATATCTTTTTCTAGAAAACCACCTTACTAAAAAAAACATGTTCTAATTACCTTGGATCCATGTGTGAATGTTACTTAGTGTTCCTTAGCAGGGAATATGGAAATATTAATATCATTGCAAATTTTTTTATAACTTCTATCATGAGTTTTTCAGTTATTTCATAAACTGAGTTTCTTTTGCAGTGCATCAAAATAATCGGCTTAAAAATAAGAGAATACTAACACATGCAGTCTGCTAACCAAATAAGGCTCTGACATGCCTAAACAATGTTCTTTGTATCTTGATATATAGCACATTCCACAGCATACTACAGCATTTAATTTAGGTTTACATAACTAAATATAAATGGATAAACAGGCTAATACTTAGCAGAAGCATTAAGAAAACATGGATAAATTCATAAACAAATGATGAAAGAAGTTTATTCTTGGAGTACTTCTTGAATCCTTAAAACACTTGGTTCTTAGTGTAAGAACATGCTTTATTCAGTAGATATTAACAGCACAATGTACATAATAAGTCACAAAAACCTTCTAAAATTTTTGGCAGTTGACTCCAGTAGTGTTCCTTGATTCAAGGAAGGAATGAAGGTTTGTATTTCTTTCCTGCTCTAGTCACGAAGGATTGTTAAGTCTCCTTAAAGATTTAAAAAATGATTCCTATAGTTGGGTGTCTTGTTACTTCAGAAATAAAGGTTTCACACTGAGAAACTGAAGGATACTTTTCTCTCACTTGGTCCACATGTCATGTAGTAGGGTTATAGAATTATGAGCTTTGTTGTTCCCTAGACTTGCTTGTTGAATTTCTGTTTTCTTGTACTTTGTCCACATTAGATGTCACAGTGACACTGCTATCAGCAATAGCTGGTGGTGAATCAACTGACATAGGTAGTCTACTGTCCTTGATCAAAAAGTCATGGATGCTTGTCTTTTGAGTAGTTTCTTTGGCAGTAGAGATAACACTGCTTGCACGAGGTAAAGTGGCATAGGGATTATATATTTAGGACTGATTTCCTTTAGGATGGACTGGTTGGATCTCCTTGCAGTCCAAGGGACTCTCAAGAGTCTCCTCCAACACCACAGTTCAAAAGCATCTATTTTTGGGCACTCAGCTTTCTTTATAGTTCAACTCTCACATCCATACATGTCTACTCAAAAAACCATAGCTTTGACTAGACGGACTTTTGTTGGCAAAGTAATGTCTCTGCTTTTTAAAATGCTGTCTAGGTTGGTCATAACTTTCTTTCCAAGGAGTAAGTGTCTTTTAATTTTATGGCTGCAGTTACCATCTGCAGTGATTCTGGAGCCCAGAAAAATAAAGTCAGGCACTGTTTCCATTGTGTCCCCATCTATTTGCCATTAAGTAATGGGACCAGATGCCATGATCTTAGTTTTCTGAATGTTGAGCTTTAAGCCAACTTTTTCACTCTTCTCTTTCACTTTCAGCAAGATGCTCTTTAGTTTTTGTTCACATTCTGCCATAAGGGTGGTGTCATCTGCATATCTGAGGTTGCTAATATTTCTCCCAGAAATCTTGATTCCAGTTTGTGCTTCATACAGCCCAGCATTTATCACGATGTACTCTGCATATAAGTTAAATAAGCAGGGTGACAATATACAACCTTGAAGTACTCCTTTCCTTATTGGAACCAATCTTTTGTTCCATGTCCAGTTCTAACTGTTGCTTCTTGACCTGCATACAGATTTCTCAGGATGCAGATCAGGTGGCCTGGAATTCCCATCTCTTTAAGAATTTTCATTTGTTATGATCCACACAGTCAAAGGCTTTGGCATAGTCAGTAAAGCAGAAGTAGATGTTTTTCTGGAACTCTTGCTTTTATGATGATCCAGGGGATGTTTGAAATTGGATCTCTGGTTCCTCTGTCTTTTCTAAATCCAGCTTGATCATCAGGAACATCACAGTTCACGCACTGTTGAAGTCTGGCTTGGAGAATTTGAGCATTACTTTGCTAGGGTGAGGGAGGAGTTCAATTGTGCTGTAGTTTGAGCATTCTTTGTCATTGCCTTTCTTTGGGATTGGAATGAAAAGTGACCTTTTCTAGTCTTGTGGCCACTGCTAAGTTTTCCAAATTTGCTGGCATATTGAGTGCAGCACTTTCACAGCATCATATTTAAAGATTTGAAATAGCACAACTGGAATTCCATGTATCATTTGTATCATGTATACTGTAAAAATTTAAAATAATTTTGCCTCATTGCCAAGTTTGTGTTCCAGGTTTAAGTAAACCCTATTTTCTCTGTTTGTAGACAACTTCTAAAAAGAGTATTTTCTTATGGAGTAGTCAGTTATGTGAGTGAAATCAATTGTTTTTCTCATACTGACCTAAAAGCTAATCACTAGTCAGGAAAAAAATATAACATCCAGTAGCAAAGAATTCATCAGCTGAATTTAAAGTCATTCCCTATACATGGATTTGTATATGCATTCAAATCTAAACTCCTTTCATGTCTCCATTTACATAAGCTCTGTTGAATTACTCCACCCTCAGCATCATAGATGCCCCTGAATGTCGCACTTTCAACGTGACTTGGATGAAGATTTCAGCCTGTGTGAATAGATATCTTAACTGTGGATTTTGACTGGAGTGACATATTGAGTACAGGCTACAACATGTACAGAAGCTCAGGAGATAGAGGATTATTGTGAGAAAGCAAGGGATTGCATATCCAAGTTTCTCAGGTGGTTTAAATTTACTGTATTCTTTTTTGTGAATTTCCTGGGGTTTATTTTATTATTTTTGTTTTCTAATGTTTGTTTTGTTATTTTTGTTTTGTTTATTATTTCTGATTGCTTTTATATCCTCTTTGGGTAAGTGGGAGAAGTTTAAGCTACACAGGCACACAGACATCCCTAATTTGAATCTTGGACTCCCTGTTTTCTAGCTGTGAAACCTTGAATAAACTCACCATTTCTTCATCTGTAAAACAGGAGTAACAGTAGACCTTATCTCAATGTTATTATAAGGAGTCTTTGAGATAATGCATGTAAAATGTGTAGCAAAGTTTGATACAGTAGAAAATCACACATGTTAGCTGCTGTTTCCCCTGCTATTACTACAAATCACCACTACCATCATCACCATTACCATCACCACCACCATCATAACCATCACCATCACCGTAAGCATCACCACCATGAACACCGTCACCACAATCACCATCACCATCACCATCATTACCACCACCACCACCACCATCATCATCACCACCACAACCATCATTACTATTTTCAGCCATTTGGGCTGCTATAACAAAATATCACAAACTGGGTAGCTTATAAACAACACAATTTTTTTCCTCACAGTTCTAGAAGCTAGAAAGTCTAGGGTGAAGCCCCAGTCTGGTCAGGTGAGGGCACGCTTTGTAGTTTGTAACTGGTGCCTTTTCACTATGACTTCACAGTGAAATGGGTTAGGGATCTTTTCGGAGCCTCTTTCATAAAGCATTAATTCCATTCACTAGTGCTCCACCTGCATGATTTAAGCATCTGTGAAAATACCCACCTCCAAATGTCATGATCTCTGCAGGTTGAAATTTCAACATATGAACTTAATGAGGCATAAATATTCAGACCATAGCAGCTACATACTTGACTACCGTGAAGAAAAAAATGTGGTGAGAAAGGAAAGACAGCAATTCTACTTCTCAGATTGGTATGAGAGCCTTATCCTTTGTTAACAGAAGCAGACTCAATGAAGCATCTATCAAATCTTATATCATCTTTCAAATTTTTATGCTCCCAGATAAGCTAGCTTTTCAAACAACTTGTTTGGCTCCAGAGAAAATAAATGGTTAGTACAATTATTCTACTAGTTGTATCATGCAGATAAAACCAGTTGGTGGGACAGAATTATTTGTTTTCCCACTGAGAAAAGGAAAACTTGCCAGAGTATATCTGTGATCAGTTGCAAAGCTTTTAAAATCCTATGCTCTTTGCCCAGAGCTACTGGATTCCTTTATGTGGATGCACTGAAGGAGCAATTTTTAGAAATCACCAATATAGATATTTAAAAACATGGTTTATGATCACAATACAGTATATTATGCATGGAATGATAACCCATTCTAGTGTACTTTTTAATCTATCTTTGACAAGGTGCTTGAAAAATGTGGGAGGTGCACAAGAACCAGGCTAGAATTAGTGAAACTGTTCTGCTCCATTATCTTTTTATTACAGCTGGGGAAACAAGTGTGCAAAGAGAAAGGTCAAGAAAGTTAGTCAAGGCCGTAGAGACATTGGTGGAATCAGAAAATAGCCCCTTTTATCCCATGGTAAGGCCAATTTTTGATGGGTAATTAAAAAAAAAAAAAAAACAGTTAAGTCAACCCTGGGATTTCTTTGGAAGGAATGATGCTGAAGCTGAAACTCCAGTACTTTGGCCACCTCATGCGAAGAGTTGACTCATTGGAGAAGACTCTGATGCTGGGAGGGATTGGGGGCAGGAGGAGAAGGGGACGACCGAGGATGAGATGGCTGGATGGCATCACGGACTCGATGGACGTGAGTCTGAGTGAACTCCGGGAGATGGTGATGGATAGGGAGGCCTGGCATGCTGCGATTCATGGGGTCGCAAAGAGTCGGACACGACTGAGCGACTGAACTGAACTGAAGTCAACTAAACACTACTTCTCTTGTTTTATGAGGTTTTGTATATTAGAGAGGAAGACAGAGAGAATGAACACCATCACATTGATTAACTTACTACAGTAGAAATAAATATGTTAATAAATTTAGTGGGAAACAAGAAGCAACCTTGATTTTATAGAATAGAATAGAGTTCATTCACTCAAAAACATTGTGTTTGAATTTGTGAAAAATTATTGTTTTTCTTCAAAAAGTGTTCCAGGTTGAAAGCAGCACTTCTGGAATGCTAGAGTAAAAACTTCTGCATAATCTACTTTTCCATAAAGGCCATGAGAAGACTGGCAAAAATATTCAAAAATGAGTATTTTAAAAACTGTAGAAATTAGCCAAAAGCTTGTTAAAATCCAAAGAATGCTTATTCAAGAAAAAGTACCATAAAACTTGGCTTTTTCCTATTCCTGTTTTCCCAGCTTTGCACTAACTTTGAAGTGCAATAGACTCACAACTGTGGTAGCTGTGAAAAGCAACAACTTAGCAGACACTGAAGAAGGTAGTGTTTGGAGCTGTCCTCAAATCCCATGTATAAAGAATTGTCACTATTTGACCTGTCTAGCAGCACCTGCCAAAGCCCTGATTAAATAGCATGTCTTTATTTCACCTGACTTAGGGCATGCTGCTGCTGCTGCTAAGTCGCTTCAGTCGTGTCCAACGCTGTGTGACCCCAGAGATGGCAGCCCACCAGGCTCCCCCATCCCTGGGATTCTCCAGGCAAGAACACTGGAGTGGGCTGCCATTTCCTTCTCCAATGCATGAAAGTGAAAAGTGAAAGTGAAGTCGCTCAGTCGTGTCTGACTCCTAGCAACCCCATGGACTGCAGCCTACCAGGCTCCTCTGCCCATGGGATTTTCCAGGCAAGAGTACTGGACTTAGGGCATGGCCAGTGTAAATTGAGCATTTGTTAAAAGCAATCAGCCACACTTGTATAAAACTCCAGCTGCCTGATGTGGGGACAGCAGTTGGAACAAACAGAAGACTGATAAAAAAAAACATGAAACAAAAACCTGAGGAACCAGATATTCACAGCAGTTTGAAAAACCCAAACATGTTTTAATTAATTAATTAATTAATATTTTTTATTTTACTTTACAATACTGTATTGGTTTTGCCATACATTGACATGAATCCGCCACGGGTGTACATGAGTTCCCAATCCTGAACCCCCCTCATACCTCTCTCCCCATATCATCTTAAAAAAAAAACAAAAACTCAAACATGTTCTTGGAAATAAAGAAAGCACATGCAAGTTTATGTGTATACCCAGGAACTACACAAGAAACACCAAACCTCTCACTTCTGGATGAACTTGAAGCTCTGCACAAGCCAGAAGTGATTTTAAAGTGACTGCCAGAATGTAGAAAGCATGCCCCAACATATATACAGAGACCCCTCAGCAAAGACTGGGACACAGCAATTCAAAACATTTAAGGAAACTTCTATCCAATCATTAGCTGACCACTAATGATTTGAGTGGCTAATGAAATAGGGATTTCATGGCCTCAGATAACATAGAATACAGATTTTGCATATTTAGCTTAGAAAAGTCACTGAACAAGCAACAAAAGAAATAAAAACTAGGAGTAACAACAATAAATCCTTTTGGGAAATGATATCTGACCTCTGGAATTTTGCATTATTATATTTTAAATGTACAGTTTTTAACAAAAAAATATGAGACATATAGAGAAATAAAAGCATGTACCATACGTCAGAACACAAGCAATAATATAAACTTACCCTTAGGAAGTATAGCTGTTGATACTACCAGACAGACTTTAAATCAGAGCAAATATGTTCAAAGAACTAAAGAAAATCATATCTGAAGAATTAAAGTACGGCAGTATCAAACTTAGAAAATACCAGTAAAGTGATAAAGATTATAAAGAAAGAAAAACATGAAATTCTGGGGCTGAAAAGCCTGATAACTGAAATGAAAAAAATTTACCAGACAGGCTCAAGAGCAGAAAACAAATGTGACCAAGCAGAAGAAAGACTAATAAACACAGGTCAATTGGAAATATTCAGTCTGAAGAACAGAAAGTAAAAAAAAAATGAAAAAGAATGAATAGAGCTTCAGAAATCTGTGGGGATGAAATCAAACACATCAAAATAATTCATAATGAGAGTACAGCATAGAGTTAGAGAAACAATTAGAAAAGAATACTTGGAAAAAAGTAACAGCTGAAAACTTCCCAAATTTGCTGAAAATTATTAATCTACACATCCTAGGAAGTTCAATGAACTCCAAGTAGAAAACTAAATGACAATGCACACGATCAGCATCAGTTCAGATCTGTCACTCAGTCGTGTCCGACTCTTTGCCACCCCATGAATTGCAGCACGCCAGGCCTCCCTGTCCATCACCAACTCCTGGAGTTCACTCAGACTCACGTCTATCGAGTCAGTGATGCCATCCAGCCATCTCATCCTTGGTCATCCCCTTCTCCTCCTCCCCCCAATCCCTCTCAGCATCGAAGTCTTTTCCAATGAGTCAACTCTTCATATGAGGTGGCCAAAGTACTGGAGTTTCAGCTTTAGCATCACTCCCTACAAAGAAATCCCAGGGTTGATCTCCTTCAGAATGGACTGGTTGGATCTCCTTGCAGTCCAACGGACTCTCAAGAGTCTTCTCCAACACCACAGTTCAAAAGCATCAATTCTTCAGCGTTCAGCCTTCTTCACAGTCCAACTCTCACATCCATACGTGACCACAGGAAAAACCATAGCCTTGACTAGACGGACCTTAGTTGGCAAAGTAATGTCTTTGCTTTTGAATATGCTATCTAGGTTGGTCATAACTTTTCTTCCAAGGAGTAAGCATCTTTTAATTTCATGGTTGCAGTCACCAATCTGCAGTGATTTTGGAGCCCAAAAAAACCAAAGTCTGACACTGTTTCCCCTGATTCCCCATCTATTTCCCATGAAGTGATGGGACCAGATGCCATGATCTTTTTTTTCTGAATGTTGAGCTTTAAGCCAACTTTTTCACTCTCCTCTTTCANCAACTCTCACATCCATACGTGACCACAGGAAAAACCATAGCCTTGACTAGACGGACCTTAGTTGGCAAAGTAATGTCTTTGCTTTTGAATATGCTATCTAGGTTGGTCATAACTTTTCTTCCAAGGAGTAAGCATCTTTTAATTTCATGGTTGCAGTCACCAATCTGCAGTGATTTTGGAGCCCAAAAAAACCAAAGTCTGACACTGTTTCCCCTGATTCCCCATCTATTTCCCATGAAGTGATGGGACCAGATGCCATGATCTTTTTTTTCTGAATGTTGAGCTTTAAGCCAACTTTTTCACTCTCCTCTTTCACTTTCATCAAGAGGCTTTTTTGTTCCTCTTCACTTTCTGTCATAAGGGTGGTGTCATCTGCATATCGAAGGTTATTGATATTTCTTCCAGCAATCTTGATTCCAGCTTGTGTTTCTTCCAGTCCAGCGTTTCTCATGATGTACTCTGCATATAAGTTAAATAAGCTAGATGACAATATACAGCCTTGATGCACTTCTTTTCCTATTTGGAACCAGTCTGTTGTTTCATGTCCAGTTCTAACTGTTAAACTGTCAGATGACAAAATGAAGGCAAGAAAATCATGAAAAAGCGAGAAAAAGTTGACTCATGAAGTACAGGACATACTCAGTAACAGTAACAGCTAACTTCTCACCAGGAAACATGGAAGGTGAATGAAATAAACTATCAACAAAGCTATCCTGCAAAAACAAAGGATAAATTATGAAGTACATGGGTTCTCAGTTGCTCATTTATATCTGATTCTTTGTGGCACTATGGACTATAGCCCGCCAGGCTCATCTGTCCATGGAATTCTCCAGGCAAGAATGTTGGAGTGGATTGTCATTTCCTCCTCCAGGGCATTTTCCCAATCCAGGGATCAAACCTGCGATCCAGACTCCTGTATCTCCTGCATTGACAGGCAGATTCTTTTTTTACCTCTGAGCCACCTGGGAAGCCCTAAATTATGACAGTCATAGATGGACAAAAACTGACAATTTGTTGCTCACTGGCCTGCTGTAAGGAATACTAAAAGCAACCCTTCAGGTATACATGAAAAGACACTTAAGAACTTGGAGACACATGAAGAAATAAGAAGCACTGATAAATGCAAATACATGAGTAAATAAAAAATAGAGTGTAAATACATTTTTGTCTGTAAAGCATTTTTCCTCTCCTATCTGATTTAAATGACAATTGCATAACAAAATGATTATATGTCTTTGATAATAGACACAACAGAATGTATGAAGATGTAATTTACTTAATAAAGAAGGGGAAAGGAAATGGAGCAATATAGGAGTGAAGATATTTATTATATTGAAATTAAAATGATATTAATCCAATTTAGATTGTTATAAATTAAGGTGTTAAATGTAATTGCCAGAACAACTACTAAGAAAATAAGAAAAACACTAAGGTGTAAAAAAAGGTACACTTTGTTTTCTCAATATTTTTTATTGCAAAGCACTTAGTATAAAAGCAAGGTAGTCTATCTACTTTGAATTTCCAACTTTCCTTTCACACAAGGAATAAGGTATTCTTTTTTTCATTTTGTTTATTTGTTTTTACAAATCAGTTTTTTAAAGTGAAATATAGTTGATTTACTAGATTATATTATTTTCCAGTGTACAACATAATGATTCAATATTTATACAGCTTATACTTCATTTAAAGTTATTATAAAATAATGGAAATATTTCCCTCTGCTGTACAAATATATCCTTGTTGCATGTATATTTTATACCTAATAGTTTGTATCTCCTATTTCTATCCCTATCTTGCCCCTTCCATCATCTCATTGGTAACCATTAGTTTATTCTTTATATCTGTCAGTCTATTTAAGTTTTATATTCAGTTATTTTTTTACTTTATATAACAGACTCCATATATAACAGAATATTTGCCTTTCTGTGTCTGACTTATTTCACTAAGCATATTACCTTGTAGGTCCGTCAACATTGTTGCAAATGGAAAATTTCATTATATATATATATATATAATGTACATTATATATATATATCATATCTTATTTACCCATTCATCTGTTAATGGACACCTATGTGACTTCCAAATCTTGGTTATTTAAATAGCGTTGCTGTTATAATGAACATTAGGGTGCATATATCTTTTTGATTTAGGATTTTCATTAAATTATTATTAATTTAGGATTTTTAATAAATTTATATCCAGGAATAAAATTTCTGGATCTTGTAATAGTTCTATTTTTAGTTTTCTAAGGAATCTCCATACTGTTTTCTACAATAGCTGTACCAATTTACATTGCCATCAACAGTGTACAAGGGTTCACTTTTCTCCACACCCTTGCTAGCATTTGTTTGTTTTTGATGATGGCCATTACGACAGGTGTGAGGAAATATCTCATTGTGGTTTTGATTTCCATTTCTCTGATTTTAAGCAATTTGAGGCAACTTTCCATGTGCCTGTTGGCTATGTATATCTTCTTTGGAAAAATATTTATGCAGATCTTCTGTCCATTTTTTGATTGGTTTGTTCATCATTTTCAATATCGGGTTGTATGAAACATTTATATGTTTTGGATATTAACCCTTTGTTGATCCCATAATTTGCAAATATTTTATCCCATTCAGTAGATTGTCTTTTTATTTTGTCAATGGTTTCCTTTGCTGTACAAAAGTTTTTAAGTTTAGGGCTTCTCTGGTAGCTCAAATGGTAAAGAATCTGCCTGCAATGCAGGAGACTTGGGTTCAATCCCTGAATCAGGAAGACCCCTTGCAGAAAGGAATAGCTACCCACTCCAGAGTTCTTGCCTAGAGAATCCCATGGACAGAGGAGCCTGATAGGCTCCAGTCCACTGGGTCGCAAATCAGTGACTAAAACTCACTTTCACTGAAGTATGGGCACATGAAACCTCCAGCTTTGTTCTTTTCTTCTCAATATTGCTTTGGTAATATTGGGGGTATCTTGTGGATCCATATAAATTTTAAGATAATTTGTTCAAATTCAATGTATATTATAAAGCTACATTAGTGAAGACAGTATGGTATTGACATAAGGATAAATACACTAGAAAACAGAATTGACAATCTAGATATAGACCCACACACACAGTAAATTAATTTCCAACAAAGATTTTAATGAAATTCAATGGAAAAAAGAAAACATTTTCAACAAATGGTCCTGAAACAACTGGATATCTATATTAAAACAAATAACTACCTTACACCATACATAAAACAAAATCTACAATGGATCACAGACCTAATTAAGAAGCTGAAACTAGTAGTTTCTAGAAGAAAATCTGTCTGCAGAGTTAACAAAACTTTCTTACAAATGACATTATTTTTAAGAAAATTGAAAATAAATAAATTGCACATAATACTGAAAGAAATTGCTCATCAAAAGACCTCATTAAGAAAATTTAAATAAACATGGAAACATATTTACAATGAGTATATCTGACAAAACCTGTATCTTGAAGTTTAAAGAATTTTTGTAAATAAACAACAACACCTAGTGAAAATTGGAAAAATATTTGAACAGATATCTTTAAAAAGATATAGGAAAAGTTTAAGAACAGGTATATGAAATTGTTATGTAAATTAAGCCAAAATGATATACCACATTGGATTCATTCTCTACTCTTACATAGTTGCTCTTGTCAGACAGTTCTTTTTGCCATCAAATGGTTCTCCCCACCTGCACTTATTTTGAGTTTCATGGTAATTCCTGTCACCTAATATCGCTGTGGATTTTATTTGTGGGTTTAAAAAATCCCTTTACATGTTACTTTGTCTTGTAAGGGAATTTATTGAACACACACACACACTCCATTATGGCTGCCATCTTCCAGATTCATCTCTTCCCTCAAATTTCCTCTTGATGTTGTCCATTTATGTTTTCTAGCTAAAAAAGGAGGCAAATTGGGAAATAAACTAAGATACATCCTCAATGACTAGGGGCACTACTTTTCAAAAAAAGCAACTCATCATTCATGTGCATCTACTAGAAACTAAGGAATCTGGGAACTGTAAATGAGATTTTTCATAATTGGATATACATACCTCATACAGTCACCTCTGCTTTTTCCTTCCCTTAGTTTGGTGTAGATTTGCATAAATGGCTTTTAAGTGATGGCTCAACTTGGGGATGATGTTGAAATCTCAGTTAGGCATGCATTTGCAGCTAACTGAGATTTCCCATTGGTAGCTTAATTCATGCCCCAATAGTTTATTTAATTTTTTTTTTTTTGTTCTTGAAACACAGTGTCATCTGTTTGAAACTATTGTTTTAGTTGTTCAGTGAGTTCTTGCCTGAATAATTTGACATACTCAGCAGCTCCGTTTAAAGAAAAGACTCTGTTTAATGTCTTTTCTTCTTTAGAGGCATAATGTGTGTCAGAAGGGAATTAGGAAGGAATTAACTTTGTTTAATGAATACTAAAGTAAAAAGGGATTAAACATCTCTACAAATAGCCAGATCCCATGGGTCTCTTGACTTTAAAGATTGTGGAAGGTAATTATATATTGTAATTAAATTATTTTAATTCAATTTCAAACTTTATTTCATGAATAGAAAATATTTCCTGCTCTGAATAGGGAATGCCTTTCTTTCAGCTAAATCCTCCTTTAGGATAGAAGGGAATTTGTCAAATTTTTGGATTGAATTTAGAATTTGTAAGTAATGTTTTTGGCATAAAAACTGAATTAAGTCTTTTAAAACTTGGCTCAGTATAAATATTCAACCACTGCAGACTAAAGAATACAGATTTATTCTTTGTGATTTTCTTAGCAGTTATCAAGAGGCATTTCCATATCAATTTTAAGATATGAATTTATAAAATGTAACTGAACCCATTTCTTAGTGCCATTTGAATTGTTAGTAGAGTATAGAAAGTCATAAAAATATAGTGGAATGATTGAAGAAATGTGTTAATGAATACTGACCTCATTACTGTACCCACAGGGGAAATTTGTATAACCTCTCTGAATCTAGACAGAATAAGATGTAGAGTTAGATGATTTCTAATTTACTCTGCAGGCCCCTGATAACAATAAGTAACCATGAAAGTAATAGGGTAAGTAATCTAAGTGTTGGCTTTCCCCGTTACCTCAGTGGTAAAGAATCTGCCTGCAATTCAGAAGTCACAGGAGACTTGGATTCAATCCCTGGATAGGGAAGATCCCTGGGAGAAGGCATGGCAACCTACTCCAGTATTCTTGCCTGGAGAATCCGAGGACAGAGGAGCCTGGTGGGCTACAGTACATAGGGTTGCAAAGAGTAGGACACAACCGAAGCAACTCAGCACATACACACATCCTAAGTATATTACATGGATAAGAAAAATGTTACAGAGTTTAAGTGATTTGCTCAAAATGACAGATGTAGGAAATGGAGAAACTAAGATTCTGACTTAGAACAGTTTGATGCTTAGTCCAGTATTCTTTGGGATATATAATATTCACTTTTGTGATCAACTTTCTATAGTCATGTATAGAAAAACAAATAGAATTACTCTTTCATTCTGTGACTGACTTTCTATGTTGTAGCTTTCTGAGTAAAAGTCCAAAGCCAGCAGTAGAGAAAAGAACACTATGTGCACTTGTAAGACTAGAAACACTGAAAGCAGTATAAGGGTAACAGAAAGCCCTTTATTGAGTAGACTTAGAATCTATAAATCCAGTTTGTGGACACTTCAAAACAAAATAGAGGATGGTTAATGAGTGTGGCAAGAGAATCACTCCCTTTTTGAAAGATCCTCAACAGTTAAAGATTACCACCCAGGACTTCCCTGGTGGTCCAGTGGCTAAGACTCCACACTCCCAATGCAGGGGGCCTGAGTTCAATCACTGGTCAGGGAATTAGATCCCACATGCTGCAACTAAAGATCCCACACAGCCAAATAAATAAATATATATATTTTAAAAATTACCATCCTACTCTGGACAGATTGTCTTCTTGGTAAAGAACCTCTTTGAAACATTGGTTTGCTTACATATCTGTCTCCCTCTACTAGATGTAAACCTTTTGTGATTAGACATTGTTCTGTGCTCATTCGCTAAGTCACGTCCAACTTTTTGTGATCTCATGAACTATAGCCTGCCTGGCTCCTCTGTTCATGGAATTCCTGAGGCAAGAATACTGGAGTAGATAACCATTCCCTTATCCAGGGGATCTTCCTGACCCAGGACTCGAACCCTGGCCTCCTGCATTGCAGGCAAACTTTTTACCATCTGAGCTACCAGGGAAGCTGTTATGTAATTAATCCTTTAGCTCAATTCTGTTCAGTTGCTCAGTCATTTCCCACTCTTTGCGACCCCATGAATCGCAGCACGCCAGGCTTCCCTGTCCATCACCAACATCCAGAGTTCACTCAAACTCATGTCCATCAAGTCAGTGATGCCATCCAGCCATCTCATCCTCTGTCATCCTCTTCTCCTCCTGCCCCCAATCTCTCCCAGCATCAGGGTCTTTTCCAATGAGTCAACTCTTCGCATGAGGTGCCCAAAGTATTGGAGTTTCATCTTCATCATCAGTCCTTCCAATTAATTATTACTGAATGCCAACTACGTGCCAGGCAGCTTTCTGGGTAATACAAGAAGGAAACAGACACATATGTGTACGTTCATAGGACTTACATTCTAGTAAATGAAACAACAATAAACAAAAAAGAATCAAAATAGACTGTACATAGATGTTGATAATGCAGTGGAAAAAAATAAAAGAGGAAAGGGAGAACAGGAAGTTAGAGGACAGGGAGGCTTCATTGAAAAGGTCACATTTAAACCAATTGAATAGATTAGCCAATAGTGGGCCAAAAATTACACATGCATGTTTGACTTTGTTAGGGCTGTCGTCACAGAGTACCATAAACTCGGCGGTTTTAACAACAGAAATATATTGTCTCACAATCTGGAGGCTAGAATTCTGGATTAAGGTGACAGCAAGGTTGATTCCTTCTGAGGCAGTGAGGGAAGAATCCATTTCATCTCCTGGGCTTGTGAAAGTTGCTCAGTAGTATCCGGCTCTTTATGACCCCATGGACTATGCAGTCCATGGAATTCTCTAGACCAGAATCCTGGAGTGGGTAACCTTTCCCTTCTCCAGGGGATCTTCCCAACCCAGGAATCAAACCAAGGTCTCCTGCATTGCAGGCAGATTCTTTACCAACTGAGCTATCAGGGAAACCCTAGGCTTATAGATGACCTTTTTCTTCCTGTGTCTCTTCATGTCATCTTCTCTTTATGTGTATCTCTCTNATCCTGGAGTGGGTAACCTTTCCCTTCTCCAGGGGATCTTCCCAACCCAGGAATCAAACCAAGGTCTCCTGCATTGCAGGCAGATTCTTTACCAACTGAGCTATCAGGGAAACCCTAGGCTTATAGATGACCTTTTTCTTCCTGTGTCTCTTCATGTCATCTTCTCTTTATGTGTATCTCTCTATCCAACTTTTCCTTTTTTAAAAGGACACCAGCCATACTGATTTAGGGCCCACCCTAATGACCTCCCTGGTGGCTCAGATGGGAAAGCATCTACCTATAATGCGGGAGATATGGGTTCAATCCCTGGGTCAGGAAGATTTCCTGGAGAAAGAAATGGCAACCCACTCCAGTATTCTTGCCTAGAAAATCCCGTGGTCAGAGGAACCTGGTAGGCTACAGTCCATGGGGTCACATTGAGTCAGACATGACTGAGCGACTTCACTTTCTTTTCTTTCTAACGACCTCATTTTAACTTGAGTATCTCTGTAAAGATATTATCTCCAAACAGTCACATTTTGAGGGACTCAGGGTTAAGACTTTTACATATGAATTTGCAGGGATGAAATTCAATCCATGAAGTTCATTATTTTATTTAATACTCACAATAACTCTATAAAGGAAGTATTGCTAAGCATGCTAGATACCAGGATAAATGATGTTTCATCCTTTTCATTCATTAATGAATGAAAAAATATAAAACAAATGTACAGGTAAATCTAATATGGTTGACATAGAAAGACATAATACTTAAGCACTAGTTGAGTAGATCAGAAGTGCTGTGGCAAGTTAACTGTAAGAGGGTATAACTCACCTTCTTGAGAAGCAGGAGAACTTAGCTAGCAGGAGACATGGAGTAAGGAGTGTTCTAGAAACCATGAATAAGAAAAAAATCATTTTCCTGGGTATGTCAAGTAATACCATTTAGACAAAAAATTTGGAAACATTGCATTGTGCCAAGGTGATTTCCAGTTTGCCTTTAAGTTTTACAAATATGACTGCATTCAAGAAGGACAATGAAGAGGACACAACCTGCCAGCTTAATTAAGCTTCTGAAATGCTTCTGGGCAAAATTAATATGTGTGGCTACCAGCCCAAATCATTGGGACCGAACAAAATCAGCTTACACAGAAAATTTCAAGAAGTGTAAGGATATTTTAAAAATTGAATATAGCAATATTGATAATTGTGGTTAAATAATTATTTATCCTTTCCTTGGATACTTTCTCTCATTGGTTATTTCAAAGTCAATATGATGATCAGAACCTTTCAGAGCAAAATTAAAACCTTGGGGTGAGGTGGCCATTTGGCAAAGACTCCTATGTATATTCTACTAAACCCAAGTGAATAGAAACAAAATAAACTTAATTCCAGTGTTAAGTTTACTTATCATTTGAAGAAAGTGATGCTAAATATTAGTACTGAGTAAATTCAAATTCTCTTGCTTATCATTTCAGATATGGACTAACTAGCAAAATCAAGACTGAAACTTTTCCTGTTTATATTTCCAGGATGTATTTTATCAATAAGGTAAAGGGTAGAAGAAATAATGAGGTCCACATGTACACAGTCTTTTATGGTTTGCAAAGCCATTTTACATCTGTCATTTCGATGGCCTCTACATCTACTCTGAGGACAGCAGGAGAGAGTTATGATCCTCGTTCGATAGAAGAGACAAAGAGAAAAACTGAGACTCTAAGAGTTGATGTTTTCAATATTATAATCAGGAATGGGACCAACACTAGCACTCCAAAATTTGGATGATTACTTCTGTACTTTAACATACTATAGAATGGATAGCTCCTACAATGATATGCTGTTCAAATATACTCTGATTTCCTTAAACATCTCAGGTTTGAGAATCTATGGACTTCTACAGGCTGAAATGTAATAACTTTATGTTTTATATGCACAATTGTCAACCAGTATAATATCAATATTTATAAAACTGTACATTTAAATTACATTTTCAGGGGACTTGAAATTTCCTGGAAATAAGATTTTTTTTGTGTGTACATGTGTATTCATTTTGATAATTATCTATAAAACAAATAGCATAAGTAAGCTATGTAAGTCTATCCCTTATCACTTGTATGATCACCTTAAACGTAAATGCCACACATGATTCAGGGCCCCTGTGGGGTTGTGACCATGATACTATGGACACCATGGCTAATTTGAACAGCAGAAGTGCAAAGCACAATTGGCCTTTGTTGATATCATCTTGACATGTGAAAGCCAAATGATGTCATCTGAGCAAAAGTTTCATAGTATGAACACAGAAAGTGGTGGAAGAATTGGGTCATCATTCTACCTGCCATAACTTAGATATACAGAACTGCCTGGAGCCTATACCTTAGCTACCAGCACTATACTCACATGGTGAGCTACAGTTTAGTTTCAATGAGATGTGTTACATCACATTAAATTATGTAGCTATTTTAAATATTATTGTTCGTTTAATTTGGCTTTGTGCTTAAATTTCTCAATGTTTTCATGTTAAAGCCATATAAGAACTATGAGCTTAAGAGTGTAAACCTAGTGCTATGTTGGCATACATTTAAGCAGCATACATTAAATGAAGTGAAGTGAAGTCTCTTAGTCATGTCTAACTCTTTGTGGAGCATACATTAATAGAAACATGATTTTGGTCAACATTAGAGATAAGAGATGATTGGTTTTTGCTTTATAAAGGCTCTATACATGATGTAACCTGTAGAAACATTGAACTATGTGGCTTCTGATAGTCTAGAATTCTAAAATTTGAAAGAAGGGTCTGTTCTGCTTATCCTTATGTTGTCGCCATGAATGTTCATAGAGTAGCCAATAAATCAATCTAGCATGCATCTCTGAGAGAGTACTATGTGCCTCGTCATGGTTGTGTGCTGAAGTTGATAGAGGAAAGGTAAACACAGTCTTGGTGCTTAAAAAGTTAAGTGTCTAGAAAATTGTTAGCTTAGTCTACCACTGCCCAACTCTGCCTGGGTGGACTCTGATTCCCACCTTTAGAATCTATGAGGACCTTTGTCCTGTGGCCAAGAAGCAACTGATTATAACTCCATTTCTTGAGGAGTGCTGTGTAGCATTCACTGAAGTCTGCCTGGCTGTGGTACTCTAAAATTCCAAAGCTTGATAAAGTCTGGGTGGAACCATTTTCAAGGAAGAATACAATTGTAGAATGAGTAATCTTGATAGAAAATTAGAGCATGTTCATAGAAAGATTAAAGTGAAGTCAAAAGAGCAAGTATGTCCCTGAGTAGCCTTTGAATATAAATAATAAGGATAATGCATGATGAGGTAGCAAGGTATTGGGGTAGGGAATGGTCAGATGGTTGCAGTGGTTTTACCCTGGCACAGATTTCTTTTTAACTCTTCTCCTTTTTTTTTTTTTTTCATTTTATTATCACTTATCTCAACTGGGTGCTAATAAGATGATTGACTGTATATTGTCACCCTGCATATTTAACTTATATGCAGAGTACATCATGAGAAACACTGGGCTGGATGAACCACAAGCTGGAATCAAGATTGCCAGGGGAAATATAAAAAACCTCAGATATGCAGATGACACCACCCTTATGGCAGAAAGCAAAGAGGAACTAAAGAGTCTCTTGATGAAAGTAAAAGAGGAGAGTGAAAAATTTGGCTTAAAGCTCAACATTCAGAAAACGAAGATCATGGCATCTGGTCCCATCACTTCATGGCAAATAGATAGGGACACAATGGAAACAGTGACAGACTTTATTCTGGGGGTCTCCCAAATCACTGCATATGGTGATTGCAGCCATGAAATTAAAAGATGCTTACTCCTTGGAAGGAAAGTTATCTCCAACTTAGACAGCATATTAAAAAGCAGACATTACTTTGTCAACAAAGGTCTGTCTAGTCAAAGCTATGGTTTTTCAAGTAGTCATGTATGGATGTGAGAGTTGGAAAATAAAGAAACCTGAATCATATGGTGATTGCAGCCATGAAATTAAAAGATGCTTACTCCTTGGAAGGAAAGTTATCTCCAACTTAGACAGCATATTAAAAAGCAGACATTACTTTGTCAACAAAGGTCTGTCTAGTCAAAGCTATGGTTTTTCAAGTAGTCATGTATGGATGTGAGAGTTGGAAAATAAAGAAACCTGAATGCCGAAGAATTGATGCTTTTGAACTGTGGTGTTGGAGAAGACTCTTGAAAGTCCCTTGGACTGCAAGGAGATCCAAACATTCCATCCTAAAGGAAATCAGTCCTGAATATTCATTGGAAGGACTGATGCTGAAGCTGAAACTTCAATACTTTGGCCACCTGATGCAAATAACTGACTTATTTGTAAAGACTCTGATGCTGGGAAAGATTGAAGGTGGGATGAGAAGGGGATGACAGAGGATGAGATGGTTGGGTGACATGTGTTTGAGTAAACTCTGGGAGTTGGTGATAGGCAGGGAAGCCTGGCTTGCTGCAGTCCATGGGGTCGCAAAGAGTTGGACATGGCTGAGCGACTGAACCCAACTGAGCTGATGATTATTGAAACTAGGATGCAAGGATGTGATTGGCTTAAGAAATAGCTTCCTGGAGGACCTCAGGTCTCAAAAGTGTAGCTTATCAGTAATGAGATTTGTAATAATTCCAGAGATATGGAGTGAGTAGCTTCCATTTTATTACAGGGCTCACTGCATCCTCCAGCTTGTAGGAAGTAGAGTACAAAGGGACTGAGAGTAACCACATCATCACCTGACTGCTTGGATCATAGCAGTAGCCTCCTCACTGATTTCCCTGCTTCTCTTCTTGGCCACTGCCCCCACTCTCATACAGTCTATTCTCCACGTGGCAAACAGGGTGACTTTTTAAAAAGAATAATTAGTTCATGACACTTCTATATCTAAAACCCTCCAATGACTAATGAATATACATAGAATATAAACCCTATAAGATCTTGTTTTATCTTTTCAAAAAATACAGTTCTTAGCTTCTTTGATCTTTCTGTTATCGTTTTAGTCTCTATTTTATTTATTTCTGTTCTGATCTTTGTTATTTCTTTCCATCTGCTAACTTTTGGCATAGTTTCTTGTTTTTGTAGTTCCTTGAGGTATAAAGGTGTTGGACATGGCTGAGCGACTGAACCCAACTGAGCTGATGATTATTGAAACTAGGATGCAAGGATGTGATCTTGTTTTATCTTTTCAAAAAATACAGTTCTTAGCTTCTTTGATCTTTCTGTTATTGTTTTAGTCTCTATTTTATTTATTTCTGTTCTGATCTTTGTTATGTCTTTCCATCTGCTAACTTTTGGCATAGTTTCTTGTTTTTGTAGTTCCTTGAGGTATAAAGTTATTTATTTGAGAAATTTCTTTTTCCTTGATGTAGATTTTTATAAAGTTATCTTTTAAATCTTTTGCAGAATCCCATAAGATTTTTTACATTCTATTTCCACTTTCATTTGTTTAACAATTTTTTTTTTATTTTCTTTTTGACCCATTAATTATGCAGGAACATGTCATTTAATTTTCACATATTAGTGAGCTTTTTAGCTTTTCTCCTGTTATTGTCTTTTAATTTCATACTGTTGTCGTCATGAAAGATATTTGGTATGATCTTAATCTTAAATCTGCTAAAACCTGTTTTGTTACTTAACATATCTGGATAATGTTTTTTGTGTGTGCTTGAGAAGAATGTTAATTCTACTGCTGTTGGGTGGAATGTTCTGTAAACGGTAGGTCCATTTGATCTAAAGTTTACCTCAAATCTGATATTTTACTAATGGTTTTCTATCTGGATGGTCTATTTATTTTTGAAAGTGTGGCACTGAGTTCTACTTCTGCCTTCAGACCTGGTTACGTTTTCTTAATATGTTTAGGTGTGTTCCAATGTTGGATGCATATATATTAACCATTGGTATAACCTCCTGGTAAATTGATACTGTAACAAGAAATGAAGGAGTTTGCTTCAAGTCACCCACTTGACTGAGAAGAAGTCTGTCCATCTTTCTAATCTCGAGTTGTTTCCATAGCCCTCACTGCAGTATGCCCCAAAGAATCTGTTGTACCCAACTTTCACTAGCTGTAACTATGAAGGCATGTGAGCTATTGGTGAAATGTACATTGTGCAGCCACTTTAGAAAACAATATGGAAATTCCTCAAAACATTAAAATTAGAACTATCATATAGTCCTAAAATGTCACGACTAGATTTATGTACAAAGGAAATGAAATCTGAACCTTAAAGAGATATTTCACTAGCATGTTCATAGTAGCATTATTAAATAGCCAAGACATGGAAATAACTGATGCTTACCAACAGATAAAAGGATAAAGGATATGTTTCTATTCAGAGATGAAAAGAAGGAAATACTGCCATTTGCAACAGCATGGATGAACCTGGAGGGCATTATACTAAGTGAAATATGTCAAAGAAGACAAATACTATATGATATCTTATGTGGAATCTTTGGGGGAAAATCTCATAGAAACAAAATAGAATGGTGGTTGCTAGACACCAGGATGTGAGGAAAATAAGATGCTGTTCAAAGCATATACACTTTCAGTTATAAGATGAATACATTCAGATGATCTAAGATAACATCATCTTGTGTACTTAAACTTTGCTAGAGAGCAGATCTTGTGTTCACAACCACAACTGCAACAAAAAAGGTAACTATGTGAGGTGGCGGATGTGACATCTTGATTGTAATAATCATTTTATAATGTATATGTGGGGCTTCCTTGGTGGCTCAGATGGTAAAGAATCTTCCTGCAATGCAGAAGACTTGGGTTTGATCCCTAGATCAGGAAGATCCCCTGGAGAAGGAAATAGCAACCCGCTCCAGTACTCTTGCCTGGAGAATCCCATGGACAGAAGAGCCTGGCAGTCTACAGTCAATGGGATTGCAAAGAGTTGAACATAATTGAACGACTAACACTTTCACTTTTCACTTTCAATGTATATGTATATCAAACCATCATTTTATGTACCGGAAATAGATATAATTTTGTTAATTATATCTCAATAAATCTGGAAAAAATGAAGACATTGCAAGTCCTCAGTGAAATAGTTTTGGTTTTATGCTATTTTGGTTTTGTTTAGGAAATGGAAAGACAATGGCATAGTTATAAAACGTGGCATAGAAAAGTAGCCTGAATTATTAAATATTTTCAAGGACATAAAGGAATATATAGTGTATGTTAAATATAATTCCTTCCTCAATAAATCTTTAAATATTCATTCAGTTCCTTTTAATTTGCCATGATCTCATTAGCACCACAGTAGAATATTTAGAGAATGAAAGCACATAATTGGCAACTGTTTTTGGATTCTTTATCATTAGCTGTTATTTTAAAGTTGCAAACATATAAAACCTGTTAAAACTGTTTTGAGGATTTTTTTTTTTGGAAAAATATACTGGAAAGATTTCAAAATATCTACATTTACCTTGTAAAAATATTATTAGAATAGAAAGAATATTGTCCTTTTCCTGATCACAAGCTAAACACAGAGCACAAATTACAACATTATGAAATAATCCTAATTCCATAAATCAGGACAAAACAAACCACAATAATAAAATTATAAGACATTCAAAATATGAAACAATCAAAACAAACTATCACTCATTCTGAAGACTTCCAACAGCACTCACTCAAAAACAATTTCCTCTTATTTCTGGAGACCATTAGATGATTAATTACTGTGAAATGTACAGATTACTTGACATGTACAGAGTTAGAAATTCATACTAAGTCAGCAAAGAGCTCTTAGTGGCAAATCAAGAGAGGAACAGAAGCAATGAGAAGGCTAACTTTTACATTAAGATGAGGAATCATTGCTTTCAGGGTCTGGGATCTCAGCAGCAGTTTGTGTCACTGGACAGCCCTTTCAGGAAGAGAGCACTTACTGAGACTGAAGGCACAAAGATGTTCCCCAAAGGCAAACATTACAATGATGAGCAAGCCAGTTGCCTTCATCACAGCTGCCTCTCACCTTTGAATGTTTACCCATCATTGATCTGCTACTCACAGCTTGGTACGTATACAGAGGGACGCTAAAGTGCAGGGATAAGAGCCAAACCATGCGCTTCAAGTTGTGCTTGCCAGATGAAATTGGCTCTCTTTGCCTAAATTTCTTCATCTGTTATCTGAGAAGGGGCAAAAGTGACATCATCGAAGAGTGTTAAAGTGATGAATCCAGTTTTTCCACGTAAGTTGCTTAGAATTATGTTAGCCCATGAATAAATTGGCATCTATTACCATAATTTTTACACAGTTAGTACTTACCAAGACATTGCCTCAAGAGTTTTATAAAAGTGTTTCCATTTGTGACTATGTATGTACACATATACACACACGTTTCCTTGATAACCTGTCATGTGCCAGGCACTATGCTGAGTGTGAAAATTTTATTCCTTATTCACAATTCTATAATAAAATGGACTGCATTGGTAATAGAAATAACTGTTAGTAAAATAATGTGTTTCCACCCCCCTTTTTCTGAGTTCTTACTGTATACCCAGGCTTCTCTGTATGCTCTACACTGTGTGAATTATCTCATTAATCTTCACAACAACACAGTGTGTTATGCATTGTTTATATTCTCTTACTGCATAAGGAAACTGAAGGAGACAGAGGTTTAGTGACTTGCTCAAGGCACTATGTCTTGTAGTAGTACAAAAAGTGAAAGTGAAAGTGTTGATTGCTCATTCATGTCCTACTCTTAGCAATCCCGTGGACTGCAGTCTGCAAGGCTCCTCTGCCCATGGGATTCTCCAGGCAAGAATACTGGAATGAGTAGCCATTCCCTTCTCCAGCAGATCTTCCTAAGCCAGGGATGGAACATGGTTCTCCCACCATCTGAGCCACCAGGGAAGTCCTATAACCTATATTCAAATAGAAATCTCTCTGACTTCAGAATCTCATGTCTGTTTTTCCAGCAACAACCATTCTCTGCAGCCTGGTCCCCCATCTGAGAGACTAGAAGCTCTCCCAAGTCATTCACAGTCAAACTCCAGAGTGAAAATTTGCTTCCCCAAATTTGTGGGACACTACACTTACCTGGATCGTGTTGTGCTTCAGCAGTCCCTCCTCAATCTCCTTTGCAATTTTCCTTATCTCTCTGCACAACAAAGGGTAGAGAGGCTCAGAGCTCAGTTCCTGGACCTCTTTCCTTTTCTACCTACACTTACTTCCTTGGTGATCTTCTCCAGATGCTTGGTTTTAAATACTACCTAATGAATGGGTGAATTTAACTCAGATGACCATTATATCTACTACTGTGGGCAGGAATCCCTCAGAAGAAATGGAGTAGCCATCATGGTCAACAAAAGAGTCCAAAATGCAGTACTTGGATGCAATCTCAAAAACGACAGAATGATCTCTGTTCATTTCCAAGGCAAACAATTCAATATCACCAACCAGTAATGCTGAAGAAGCTAAAGTTGAACAGTTCTATGAAGACCTACAGGACCTTGTGGAACTAACACCCAAAAAAGATGTCCTCTTCATTATAGGGGACTGGAATGCTAAAGTAGGAAGTCAAGAAAC
>SJYX01015410.1:42617-75139 GCA_006410675.1 Oreotragus oreotragus
TGGGAAATAGATGGGGAAACAGTGGAAACAGTGTCAGACTTTATTTTTTTGTGCTCCAAAATCACTGCAGATGTTGACTGCAGCCATGAAATTAAAAGACGTTTACTCCTTGGAAGAAAAGTTTTGACCAACCTAGATAGCATACTCAAAAGCAGAGACATTACTTTGCCGATTAAGGTCCGTCTAGTCAAGGCTATGGTTTCTCCAGTGGTCATGTATGGATGTGAGAGTTGGACTGTGAAAAAGGTAGAGTGCCGAAGAATTGATGCTTTTGAACTGTGGTGTTGGAGAAGACTCTTGAGAGTCAATCAGACTGCAAGGAGATCCAACCAGTCTATTCTGAAGGAGATCAGCCCTGGAATTTCTTTGGAGGGAATGATGCTAAAGCTGAAACTTCAGTACTTTGGCCACCTCATGAGAAGGGTTGACTCATTGGAAAAGACTCTGATGCTGGGAGGGTTTGGGGGCAGGAGGAGAAGGGGACGACAGAGGATGAGATTGCTGGATGGCATCACTGACTTGATGGACATGAGTCTGAGTGAACTCCAGGAGTTGGTGATGGACAGGGAGGCCTGGCGTGCTGTGATTCATGGGATCACAAAGAGTCGGACACGACTGAGCGACTAAACTGAACAGAGAGGTGGAATACTGTTATTACTATAATCTAGTCTTTCTCTCTTCTCCTAGTTGACAGGCTGGTATGTCTAACTGCCTACTTGACATCATTCCTTGGATTCCTGATAAGTATCTCAAATTAATCATATTTAAACCAATTTCTTAATTGTTCCCCCCATCAGAACTTCTCCCAATCTTCCTCATTTCAGAATACAGCAATGTTATCCTTTCCATTGCTCAGCACAAAAACCTTACAGCTATCCTGACTCCTCTCTTTCACCACCCTCCTGAGTTTTAACCCATAAGCAAATCTTCTCAGTTCTACGTGAGATAGTTCTTGAAGTCATACATTTTCACTAATTTTACTATCACGCTGAGTCCAAGCTACTGTCATCGCTTATCTGGATAACTGCAATTAGCTTTACAACTGGTTTCCCAGATTCTGTTCTGGCTGCCTAAACAGCATTCTCTGTAGCAGTGTTTTCTAAGCACCAGACACTGTCTTCTAAGGCTTCCCTACATGAGCTCATTTAATTAATTTTGACAACATGCCTACAATATAAGTCTTATCATTCTTCCCATTTAACAGGTTAAAAAAACAACAACAACAACTATGCTTTAAGAAGTGAAGCAACTTGAGCAAGAATAAATTAAAATAATCTTAGTCATGTTCTTTCCATGGTGCCTTAATGCTTCAGCAATCCAGTAATTGATTTCTAAGGCTTTATATAAGAAAATAAAGCAACAGAAAATAGATGTCTAAAGGCATTAATTAAAATGTTAACTATAATTGGGAAATGTCATTAACAACATAAAGGTCTCCTGATGAATGAATAACGAACTGATGAAATATTAAATAAATAAGCCTATATAATAAAATATTAAGCTCTCCCTAAACATGTGTATTAAGGTTACAGAGTATTATAGACAAATACCTGATGTGTGTATGTGGAATAGTAAAGGTTTGAAGCCACAGTTTGCCCACTGGAGGAATTCAGGCATGTCTAAGGAGGTGATAGTGTTAGTTGCTCAGTTGTGTCTGTCTCTTTGTGACCCCATGGACTGTAGCCCACCAGGCTCCTTTGTCCAAGGAATTTTCTAGTCAAGAATACTGGAGTGGGTAGACATTCCCTTCTCCAGGTGATGTTCCCAACCCAGGAATTGAACATGGGTCTCCTGCATTGCAGTAAGATTCTTTGCTGGCCCAGCCACCAGGGGAAAGATCCAAAGAGGTGATATTGGGGAGATGCTGTTTGAAATCTACTGGAATGAGTCGGCTGAACTGTGTAGATTCAAAAGAAAAAAATAGATATTTTTCTTGAGTTTGCATGGGTACTGAGGTGTGTTTCCATGGGCATTTGAGAGAGGGACCATTTCTCCAGGAAGGTAGCATGATAACCTTCATTGCTCCTTTAGCTTGGCTCCATGAACTCAGGTCTAAGGTCTATGAAGAACTTGCAGAAAGAAACTAAAATAAGTGTTCCAAGAAGATCTCCCATCTACCAGGCACAAACATTTCCACTGAGATGTCTAACCACCTCCCCTCCCCCTTTACCTAGTAGCTCTTACACACATTTTTGGTTCTAGTTTACCTGTCACTTCCCCTCAGAAGTCTTGCCTGCCTGCCTATCTAGATTAGGAGACCTTCCTCTGTGTTTCCTTACCATCCTCTTCTTCCCTTATGATAGCACTTATCACACATTACTGTCATCATTTAATTTCTGTATATTACTCTACACTATACATTCCTAGTGAGTAAAGAGAAGTTTTTTTCTCTCTTATTTATTTATTGCTAATTTATTTATATCTGTGCTGTGTCTTCATTGCTGCATGGGCTTTCTCTAATTGTGGTGAGTGGGGGCTACTCTTCATTATGGTGCATGGACTTCTCATTATTGTGGCTTCTCTTGTTGCAGAGCACACGTTCTTGGGTGCATGGGCTTCAGTAGTTTCGCCTCCTGGCCTCTAGAAAAGGTTCAGTAATTGTGACACATGGGCTTAGTTGCTCTGCGGCATGTGGGACCTATATAGACCAAGCATCAAAACAATGCCTTCTGCGTTGGCAGGTGGATTCTTTACCACCGAGCCAGCAGGGAAACCCTGAGAAGCCTTTTCTTGTTCTATAAACAAGAATGATATCTATCTCATTTAATTTTTAATCTGCAGCTTCTAACACAATACTTGGATCAAAGTAGGTCTTCAATAAAACATTGTTAGTGTAGCCAAATCCTTTACTGATTCAAAAGTCACATTATTTTACCATCCAGAAGAGCACTAAAAAACAATGAAAATATTCACTTAAGATCTAAAAGAAGTGACAGAATGATATGATATTGCATATCACCCAGAACTATGTTCTAAAAACCTTCTTCACACAGCTAGTTTCCCTAAGTGTCAGTAATCACCACTCAGCATTCACTGTTCCCTTTTAATTTTGCCCAGGAAAAGAAAATAATTCTAAATAAACCCAAACCAAATAAACTCCAGCCCATTTTTTGTTCCTGCTTTCTCTGCCTCCTTTCCTTTTGGGGATTTTTTCCTCTTAAGAGAATAATTAATGTAAGTCATTTTAGCTTCTATTTCTAGGTACAATTTAGCAGCTCAAACATCACTTACAGCAAATGCTTAGACAACGTTAATGTTAAAATAACAAAAGATACTTCTTCCTTACAAAACTGGAGTGAGTTTAAGGATTCAGTGTTATTTGCTCAGTTGAATCTGAGTCTTGGCCTGTAACCCACCGGGCTTCTCTGTCCATGGGATTTCCCAGCAAGAATACTGGAGTGAGTAGCCATCCCCTTTTTCAGGGGATCTTCCCGACCTGGGGATCAAACCTGGGCCTCTCACATTTCAGGCAGATTCTTTTCCATCTGAGTCACCAGGGAAGCCCTGTGCTGCACACAAAATAGTCAAAGCAGAGTAAGACAATTTCTCCTCTCAAGGTGGAGTTTAAGGGTTGGGAGGGGTTAATCAAGAAAGGATGGGAAATGCTGGATAACAGATATGACCTGCTCTTGGATCAGTCGGTCCAAGCTAGTCAGTTACAAGCTATGAAGTTTTCTAGTAAACGGTTACTTGGGGCCTCAGGCTGCTGCAAATCAGAGGCTTATTTTTGCCACAGCATCGAATAGTCTTTGGGAGCTTAGGGGCAGTGTGTAGGGAAGACACATCAAATCTTCACTTTGGCCTGAATGTGACACTCAAGATTTACATATATCATAATGGTCAAAACTAGTCACATAGAAAATCTAATTGCAAAAGAGGCTGGGAACTGTAAAGGGGAAGATAGTTATCAGTTCAGTTCAGTTCAGTCACTCAGTCGTGTCTGACTCTGCAATCCCATGAACCACAGCACACCAGGCCTCCTTATCCATCATCAACTCCCAGAGTCTACTCAAACCCATGTCCATCGAGTCGGTGATGTCACCCAACCATCTCATTCTCTATCGTCCCCTTCTCCTCCTGCCCTCAATCTTTCCCAGCATCAAGGTCTTTCCGAATGAGTCAGCTCTTCACATCAGGTAGCCGAAGTGTTGGAGTTTCAGCTTCAACATCAGTCCTTCCAATGAACACCCAGGACTGATCTCCTTTAGGATGAACTGGTTGGATTTCCTTGTAGTCCAAGGGACTCTCAGGAGTCTACTCCAACACCACAGTTCAAATGCATCTATTCTTCAGCACTCAGCTTTATTTATAGTACAACTCTCACATCCATTCATGACTACTGGAAAAACCATAGCCTTGACTAGAGGGACCTTTGTTGGCAAAGTAATGTCTCTGCTTTTTAATATGCTGTCTATATTGCTCATAATTTTCCTTCTAAGGAGTAAGTGTCTTTTAATTACATGGCTGCAATAACCATCATCAGTGATTTTGGAGCCCCCAAAACTAGTCTCTCACTGTTTCCTCTGTTTCCCCATCTATTTGCTATAAAGTGATGGGACCAGATGCCATGATCATAGTTTTCTGAATGTTGACCTTTAAGTCAACTTTTTCACTCTCCTCTTTCACTTTCATCAAGTGACTCTTTAGTTCGTCTTCACTTTCTGCCATAAGGGTGGTGTCATCTGCAAATCTGAGGTTATTGATATTTCCTCCAGCAAACTTGAGTGAGCATTAATAGTCTCTTCTATATGGGAAAGAGGAGAGACCTTGTATATAATTAATAAATGGGTTTACCCTTGTCATGGAAAGAGAGAAGAATTGTATTTTTTTGTTTCCATTAATATTATTTTATTATTATCATTAAAATATGATTTAAAAAACACACTGATGGTAAAGAGTCTTAAGTACTATTGGGTCTCTTTAATAATCAAATCCGAGTATAAACCTTTGGACCCACTGTCTCTATCTGTGATGCAGAGAAACATAACAGTTTGAGAAAATGAATAGTAAAATATAATTGACATCCAACTTAGGGATAGAGGTAAGAGTATTAG
Source organism: Oreotragus oreotragus (assembly GCA_006410675.1). Lineage (NCBI taxonomy): Eukaryota > Metazoa > Chordata > Mammalia > Artiodactyla > Bovidae > Oreotragus > Oreotragus oreotragus. The sequence continues at coordinate 47,672 of SJYX01015410.1, forward strand.
CTATCTACTGTTGTCCAAATATTAATTCAAAACATAGTAGTCACTTAATGGCTTGAGAAAACAAATATTTCATACTGCCTCTGGTCCAAGAATCTAGGCATGATTTATCTTCTGCCTCTGGCTCAAGGTCCTTCATGAGGTTACACTGAACCAATCAGCTAGGGTTGCAACTGAAGGTTTACCTGCAGAAGGAAGGGATTCATTTCCAAGCTCACTAACATGGTTCTTGGTAGACCTTGGTTGTTTGGGACAGGAGCTTCTCTGGTGGGTTACCTCACAACTTAGCAGCTGTCTTCCTCCAGACTGACTGATCCAAGAGTGGGTGAAATAAATCACCTAAGTCAGAAGTCACTGTCTTTTAACAACCTAATCTTAAAAGTGACATACTATCACTTCTGTCATATTTTCTTTGTTAGAAGTAAATCAATAGGTCCAGACCACACTCAGGAAGAGAGTATTACATGTGAAAGTGAATGCTAGGAGAGTAGGATCATTTGGAACTCATTTTAAAGGCTGTAATCACAGTGATTTTCAAAAGCAAAATGTTTAATAAATTATTTCTTCAAATTTATATTTGAAATTAAAGTTTTTCTGCTGTTTCTTGGGGGACTAGACTCAAATAGTTTAATTATATGTTTTAGCCTTAAAATTAAACTAAGCATTGTTGAAGTGGCAATAAAGTCACCAACTTCATCTGAAATAAAACTCATGTTTTGAGAATTTTCCAATATGTAATTTATAGCTCTTATCCTAACTTATAGTTGTGCTCTTTGCTTTCTAGATATCTTAAAAAGAAAATCTTTCCAATATTGCTGCCTTGGGAATATGAAGATAAGAAACCAGTTTTTGACTTGACATTTAGCCGTGAAAAAACATTCCTCTTTTGAGAGACATTTCAAATTTCCTGTTCAAACAGGTTTCCTTTAGGGCACTACAGCGGTGAAAACCCATCATGCTATAAAAATCCCATAAGGAGTTCCCTGACAGTTTGTTTGATTTCTGAATCAGACAACAGAACAAAAGGCAACTCTGGCCAGAAAAAAATACTGTTCTCCCTTGCTAAAGAACCTTACGTTTAAGGGTCACTAGAATAGCTTACATTAAAACTACTTTTTTTTCTAAAGTCAAAAAAGTACGATTCTCAGAAATTCAGTACAGTTCAGTCGCTCAGTTGTGTCTGACTTTTTGCAACCCCATGAATCGCAGCACACCAGGCCTCCCTAACCATCACCAACTCCTGGAGTTCACTCAGACTCATGTCCATCGAATTGGTGATGCCATCCAGCCATCTCATTCTCTGTCATCCCCTTCTCCTCCTGCCCCCAATCCCTCCCAGCATCAGAGTCTTTTCCAATGAGTCAACTCTTCGCATGAAGTGGCCAAAGTATTGGAGTTTCAACTACAGCATCAGTCAGTCCTTCCAAAGAACACGCAGGACTGATCTCCTTCAGAATGGATTGGTTGAATCTCCTTGCAGTCCAAGGGACTCTCAAGAGTCTTCTCCAACACCACAGTTCAAAAGCATCAATTCTTCGGTGCTCAGCTTTTCTTCACAGTCCAACTCTCACATCCATGCATGACCACTGGAGAAACCATAGACTTGACTAGATGGATCTTAAACAGCAAAGTAATGTCTCTGCTTTTGAATATGCTATCTACGTTGGTCATAACTTTTCTTCCAAGGAATAAGAGTCTTTTAATTTCATGGCTGCAATCCCCATCTGCAGTGATTTTGGAGCACAAAAAAATAAAAAATAAAATAAATAAAGTCTGACACTGTTTCCACTGTTTCCTCATCTTTTCCCAATGAAGTAATGGAACCAGATGCCATGATCTTAGTTTTCTGAACATTGAGCTTTAAGCCAACTTTTTCACTCTCCTCTTTCACTTTCATCAAGAGGCTTTTTAGTTCCTCTTCACTTTATGCCATAAGGGTGTTGTCATCTGCATATCTGAGGTTATTGATATTTCTCCTGGCAATCTTGATTCCAGTTTGTGCTTCATCCAGCCCAGCATTTCTCATGATGTACTCTGCATATAAGTTAAATAAGCAGGGTGACAACATACAGCCTTGAAGTACTCCTTTCCCTATTTGGAACCAGTCTGTTGTTCCATGTCCAGTTCTAACTATTGCTTCCTGACCTGAATACAGGTTTCTCAACAGGCAGGTCAGGTGTTCTGGTACTCCAATCTCTTTCAGAATTTTCCACAGTTTGTTGTGATCCACAGTCAAAGGCTGTGGCATAGTCAATAAAGAAGAAATAGATATTTTTCTGGCACTCTCTTGCTTTTTCCATGATCCAGCAGATGTTGGCAATTTGATCTCTGGTTCCTCTGCCTGTTCTAAAACCAGCTTGAACATCTGGAAGTTCATGGTTCACATATTGCTGAAGCCTGGCTTNTTGTGCTTCATCCAGCCCAGCATTTCTCATGATGTACTCTGCATATAAGTTAAATAAGCAGGGTGACAACATACAGCCTTGAAGTACTCCTTTCCCTATTTGGAACCAGTCTGTTGTTCCATGTCCAGTTCTAACTATTGCTTCCTGACCTGAATACAGGTTTCTCAACAGGCAGGTCAGGTGTTCTGGTACTCCAATCTCTTTCAGAATTTTCCACAGTTTGTTGTGATCCACAGTCAAAGGCTGTGGCATAGTCAATAAAGAAGAAATAGATATTTTTCTGGCACTCTCTTGCTTTTTCCATGATCCAGCAGATGTTGGCAATTTGATCTCTGGTTCCTCTGCCTGTTCTAAAACCAGCTTGAACATCTGGAAGTTCATGGTTCACATATTGCTGAAGCCTGGCTTGGAGAATTTTGAGCATTACTTTACTAGCAAGTGAGATGAGTGCAATTCTGTGGTCTTTGAGTATTCTTTGGCACTGCCTTTCTTTGGAATTGGAATGAAAACTGACCTTTTCCAGTCCTGTGGCCCCTGCTGAGCTTTCCAAATTTGCTGGCATATTGAGTGCAGCACTTTCACAGCATCATCTTCCACGATTTGAAATAGCTCCACTGGAATTCCATCACATCCATAGCTTTGTTCATAGTGATGCTTTCGAGGCCCACTTGACTTTACATTCCAGGACATCTGGCTCTAGGTGAGTGATCACACCATCATGACTATCTTGGTCATGAAGATCTTTCTTGTACAGTTTTTCTGGGTATTCTTGCCACCTCTTCTTAATATCTTCTCCTTTTGTTAGGTTCATAACATTTATGTCCTTTATCGAGCCCATCCATGCATGAAATGTTCCCCTGGTATCTCTAATTTTCTTGAAGAGATCTCTAGTCTTTCCCATTATATTGTTTTCCTCTATTTCTTTGCATTGATAGCTGAGGAAGGCTTTCTTATCTCTCCTTGCTATTCTTTTGAACTCTGCATTCAGATGTGCATATCTTTCTTTTCTCCTTATTTTTTGCTTCTCTTCTTTTCACAGCTATTTATAAGGCCTCCCCAGACAGCCATTTTGCTTTTCTGCATTTATTTTCCATGGAGATGGTCTTGATCCTTGTCTCCTGTACAATGTCACAAACTGCAACCCATAATTCATCAGGTACTCTATCTATCAGATCTAGTCCCTTAAATCTATTTCTCACTTCCACTGTATAGTCATAAGGGATTTGATTTAGGTCATACCTGAATGGTATAGTGGTTTTCCCTACTTTCTTCAATTTAAGTCTGAATTTGGTAATAAGGAGTTCATGATCTGAACCATAGTCAGTTCCTGGTCTTATTTTTGCTGACTGTAGAGAGTTTCTCCATCTTTGGCTGAAAAGAATATCATCAATCTGATTTTGGTTTTGACTATCTGGTAATGTCCATGTGTAGAGTCTTTTCTTGTGTTGTTAGAAGAGGGTGTTTGCTATGACCAGTGCATTCTCTTGGCAAAACTGTATTAGCATTTACCCTGCTTCATTCCATATTCCAAGGGAAAATTTGCCTGTTGCCCCAGGTGTTTCTTGATTTCCTACTTTTTCATTCCATTCCCCTATAACGAAAAGGATATCTTTTTTGGGGTGTTTGTTCTAAAAGGTCTTGTAGCTCTTCATAGAACCATTCAACTTCAGCTTCTTTAGCTTTACTGATTGGGACATAGGCTTGGATTACCATGATATTGAATGGTTTGCCTTGGAAATGAACAGAGATCATTCTGTCGTTTTTGAGAATACATCCAAGTACTGCATTTCAGACCTCTTTGTTTACCATGATGGCTACTCCATTTCTTCTAAGGGAATCCTGCCCATAGTAGTAGATATAATGGTCATCTGAGTTAAATTCACCCATTCCAGTCTATTTTAGTTTGCTGTTTCCTAGAATGTCAGTGTTCATCCTTGCCATCTCCTGTTTGACCACTTTCAATTTGCCTTGATTCATGAACCTAATATTCCAGGTTTCTATGCAATATTGCTCTTTACAGAATTGGACCTTGCTTCTATCACCAGTCACATTCACAACTGGGCATTCTTTTTGCTTTAGCTCCATCCCTTCATTCTTTCTGGAGTTATTTCTCCACTTATCTGCAGTAGCATATTGGGCACCTACCGACCTGGAGAGTTCCTCTTTCAGTATCCTAACGTTTTGCCTTTTCATACTGTTCATGGGGTTCTCAAGGCAAGAATACTGAAGTGGTTTGCCATTCCCTTCTCCAGTGGACCACATGCATCGTGGCAGACCTCTCCATCATGACCCGCCCATCTTGGGTGGTCCTATATGGCATGGTTTAGTTTCATTGAGTTAGACAAGGCTGTGGTCCGTGTGATCAGATTGACTAGTTTTCTGTGATTATAATTTCACTGTGATGCCTCTCTCAACACCTACCATCATACTTGGGTTTCTCTTACCTTGGACATGGGGTATCTCTTCATGGCTGCTTCAGCAAAGCACAACCACTGCTCCTTACCTTGGATGAAGGTATCTCCTCACGGCCACACCTCCTGACCTTTAATGTGGAGTAGCTCCTCTCAGCCTTCCTGCACCCTGTGCCACCACCCTCCTTGGATGTAAGGTTGCTCCTTAGAAGCAACCCCATGGTGGATCTCTCAGAAGAGAGCTCTATAATTTTATGGACAAAGACAGAAGAAAAATGACCAAAGTCATTTAGTGACTAGATAAAACATTTTAGCTTCCTAGTAAGATTCATTAAGAAGCAAATAAAAATCTACACAAGGATTTTTAACCTGAAATGTTTTCCTTATTCAGTCAGTCTCAGTCCTCTACTCTGCTACTGGAACAATCTTCGAAGAGTCCTGATGGTGTCACTCCCTACCTTTAAATTTATCAAAGGTTTCCTACTGTCAGCAAAGCAAAGAGCAAACTCCTTAGCATGTATAAGCTCCTTCATGAGCTCTCCTCAATTTTTACCCTTTATCAGGCCTTTTTCCTCCAACTCTCTGCTACTCTTCACCCAGTAGCTGTTATGACATGTGCTCTGACTCTTGTCATTTACCTATTTTAGAGGAAGTCACAGTAATAGTGACTCTGTTTTCAGTACCTCTGTTGTAGGGCTAGATTGTCTGTCTCACTACATAATTGAACCAACTTGTGTGTTTTTTTGTTTGTTTGGTTTTTTGTTCAGGCTCCATCTACATAAAAAAAAAATTTTAATCTCATGAAACTGTCTAAACTTTCAAATCATGAGGAGAGATAGATAAATGGAACAGAATAAATCATCCAGACATATATGTAACTTTACTAATTATACATGTGTGAATTTGTATGATTATGACATAAGTGGCATTTCAAATCAGTGAGGAAAAATAGTTTCTTAAAAAGTGGCATTGATAGAAGAGATTAGTCATTTGGGGGAAAAAACTTAAAACTAATCGCTACCTCAGTGATTACACTGAAATATAACTAATAAAGTGCTAGAAAACAATGTGTGTGTCTTAAAATAATTTTGCTGGGCTTTCAAACAGGACACAGAATATCAAGAAGCGATAAAAGAAAGTATATAGATACATGTAGTTTTATAGATTCAAGATGATAAAACTCATTATAAAAACATAGATTTCATTATCTAATATAATCTCACTTTCTTGTTCTCCATAGAAATATCGTTATTATTTCTATATCCTCATTCATGTAATTGATAACATCAGTAAGCAAGACCAGGGTAAGACCAATGTCTTACACCATGGTACAAGGACATGGCTTGCCCTGTGGTGCCATTGTTTCTTTCATCAGAACAACCTGAGCACTGTTGTTCACCAATATTTAGTCTACGCAAGCAGCTAGTTTGTTTATCTCCATCTTAGCTGTGAGACTATGAGAGGTGTATTGAAATGACATGATGAAATACAGATAAAGTTTTCTGTATTTCTTTCAAATGTCAGGATCTTTGTGTAACTAACAACTTTGAATCATTCAGATCTGCTCCCATGTCATCTTCTCATAGATTCTCCAAGATCATTCTATTAAAAATTATAGTCGCTCTCCTGACAGTAACTCTATATTTTCTTACTTTGATTTATTTTTTTCATAGAACTTATCCACTGAGTAGATCCTGTTTCTTATTAGTCTCTCTGCTACAATGTAATATATATGAGGACAGAGACCATATCTCTGTATGGTTTCATTCAACACTCCATCCCCAGTTCTTATTATGGTACATAGCAGATGCTCAACAAATATTTGTTAAATAAATGAATAATTAAAATAATTAATAATGAATAATATTAATACAACAGAAATAATGCAGTATACAAAGTGATGACTTATGAAATAACAATTACATTAATTTTTATTCATCCTCTCTTTTACATTTTGAAAATAAAGTTTACCTTTGGTTCCACCACTCTGGACAACATCTTTTAATAACTGCAAACATTGCACAGATGTAAAAGAATATGTCCTATTTTGTTTCCAAGGTCATAAAGTTTCTTCACTTCTGCATCTTGATTATTTCTGCTTGGAAAGTTCTGGGTAGCAAGATGAGGAAATAACTACAGTTACCAGCCTTAGGAGACTCAGTCAGCTCATTATATATGTGAAGTGTAGTATAATATTCAGAGCATATTAACATAACTTTCTACTGTATTTTAGAGTCATAAATAAATACAGTTAAGTAATTGTGCTCAAATGATATGAATAACCAGAGGAAAATCTATGGGGAAAATAGAAAGAAAAATGCTTAAATGGCATATTATTAATTGATGCAAATAACTCTCCTTATAACAATTAGAACCAGACAGGAACAACTGACAGGTTCAAAATAGGAAAAGAGTCCATCAAGGGTACATATTGTCACCCTGCTTATTTAACTTATATACAGAGTACAGAATGCAAAATACCAGGCAGAATGAAGCACAAACTAGAATCAAAATTTCCAAGAGAAATATCAACAACCTCAGATATGCAGATAATATCACTCTAATGGCAGAAACCAAAGAGGAATTAGAGAGCCTGTTGATGAGGGTGAAAGAAGAGAGTGAAAAAACTTGCTTAAAACTCTATATTCACAATCTGCCTGACTTCAGATTATACTACCAAGCTACAGTCATCAAGACACTATGGTACTAGCACAAAGACAGAAATATAGATCAATGGAACAAAATAGAAAGCCCAGAGATAAATCCATGAACCTATGGACACCTTATGTTTGACAAAGGAGGCAAGAATATACAGTGGAGAAAAGACAATCTCTTTAACAATTGGTGCTGGGAAAATTGGTCAACCACTTGTAAAAGGATGAAAGTAGAACATTTTCTAACATCATATGCAAAAATAAACTCAAAATGGATTAAAGATCCAAATGTAAGACCAGAAATTATAAAACTCCTAGAGGAAAACATACCCACAGTGGGAGGACCTGCAAAGTCACCAGGTGCTCACAGGATCAAAATATTTGCTGAACAGTGGAGTCAGAGACCAATAAAAACAAACATAAGCTACTTGAACAGCATTTGACTGGTTAGCCAGGCACTGTATAGTGAAGGTAGTACCAAGGTTTATCTCTATCTAAGTAAGAGCTACCCCTCGTCCAAGGTAAGGAGCAGTGGCTGTGTTTTGCTGGAGCAGCTGTGAAGAGACAACCCACGCCCAAGGTAAGAGAAACCTAAGTAAGATGGTAGGTGTTGCAAGAGGGCATCAGAGGGCAGACACACTGAAACCATACTCACAGGAAACTAGTCATTCTAATCACACTAGGACCATGGCCTTGTCTAACTCAATGAAACCAAGCCATGCCTGCAGGGCAACCCAAGGCGGGCGGGTCATGGTGGAGAGGTGTGATAGAACGTGGTCCACTGGAGAAGGAAATGGCAAGCCACTTCAGTATTCTTGNTAACATATCAAAAATAATTATGCTTTAAAATTAGAATAGATAGTGCTGGTGATGGAGGGTTTTGTTTTGTTTTGTTTTTTTCATCCTTCTTGCAGAGTCAGGGTGGGGTGGTGAATAGTCAAGCCTAAGAAAGGAAGGAAACTAACTTTTACTAGCATTTACACAAGGTGTTCAGTTCACAGTGACCTTCTGACGAAGGCATTAATAGCTCCACTTTACTAATGACGAGGGGAAGATTCTATGAGGTTAGGTATGTACTTTGACTGATGTCATAAAACGAAGAAGCTGGTCACTTGGGATTTGAGCCTCAGTCTGTTTCTAGCATCTATCAATGTGTGTGCTCAGTCATGTCCAGCTCTTTTGTGATGCCACGGACTGGATCCCGCCAGGCTCCTCTGTCATGGGAGTTTTCAGGCAAGAATTCTGGAGTAGGTTGCCATTTCCTTCTCCAGGATATCTTCCTGACCCAGGGACTGAACCCACATCTCCTTTGTCTCCTATAATGCAGGCATATTCTTCACCCACTGAGCCAATTGTTGTCCCCAAATATTCAGCTAGTAAGCAAGAAAACAAGTCTGGGTCACGGGGCTTTTCCAGACCATTGTGGTATTCAGCCCAGAAGGGGCTGAGTCATGGTGGCCTGATAGTTGATAATAGACAGTTCATTTCAGAGAATCAATCTTGTCAGAAAAAAGTTAGCTTCACACTTAATACTCTTTTGTTCCTAATTATTAAATTAATGGGATCAGCTTACAGAAAATTTGGACAATAGAGAAAAAAAGAAAATAGAAATAACCTGTAATATCATCACCCAGAAATATATTTCCTTCCATTCATGTAATACAGCTATGTATGTACACTGTATTTTTTTTAAAGTAGCTTCATACCATATATATTTAATATCCTGGTTTTCTAGTTGCTATTAGATGATGAGTGTTTTCCCAGATCATTAATCTTCAGAAATTGTGTCATATATAAATAATTAACAAGGGTCTACTTGTATAGCCCAGGGAATTCTACTTAGTATTCTGTAATAATCTATATGGGAAAAGAATCTGAAAAAGAATAGATACATGTATAACTGAATCTAACATACATGTATAACTGAATCTTGCTGTATACCTGAAACTAACATAACAGAAATAGTATGGACCTAACAGAAGCATAAGATATTAAGAAAAAGTGGCAAGAATACACAGAAAAACTATACAAAGAATATCTTAATGACCTAGATAACCACAATGGTGTGATCACTCATGTAGAGCCAGATGTCCTAGAGTGCAAATTCAAGGGGCTTTAGGAAGCATCACTAAGAACAAAGCTAGTGGAAGTGATGGAATTCCAGCTGAGCTATTCCAAATCCTAAAAGAGGATGCTATTAGGTGCTGCACTCAAAATGCCAGCAAATTTGGAAAATTCAGCAGTGGCCATAGGATGGAAAAGGTAAGTTTTCATTCCAATCTCAAAGAAAGGCGATGCCAAAGAATACTCAAACTACCGCACAATTGCACTCATCTCACATGCTAGCAAAGTAATGCTCAAAATTCTCCAAGCTAGGCTTCAATAGTACATGAACTGAGGACTTCCAGATGTTCAAGCTAGGTTTTAAAAAGGCAGAGGAACCAGAGATCAAGTTGCCAACATCCGTTGGATCATCAAAAAAGCAAGAAAGTTCCAGAAAAACAACTGCTTCATTGACTGTGCTAAAACTTTTGACTGGATCACAACAACTGTGGAAAATTCTTAAAGAGGTGGGAGTACCAGACCACTCTACCTGCCTCCTGAGAAATCTGAATGCAGCAGATCAAGAAGCAGCAGTTAGAATCAGACATGGAACAACGGACTGTTCCAGATGGGAAAGGAGTAGTCAAAGGTGTGTATTGTCACCTGCTTATTTAACTTCCCTGCAGAGTACATCATTCGAAATGCCGGGCTGGATGAAGCATAAGCCGAAATCAAGATTGCCGGGAGAAATAACAATCACCTCAGATGTGCAGATGACACCACCCTTATGGCAGAAAGCAAAGAGGAACTAAAGAGCCTCTTGATGAAAGTGAAAGAGGAGAGTGAAAAAAATTGGCTTAAAACTCAACATTCAAAAAACAAAGATCATGGCATGTGGTCCCATGACTTCATGGCAAACAGATGGGGAAACAATGGAAACAGTCAGAGACTTTATTTTCTTGGGCTCCAAAATCACTGCAGATGGTGATTGCAGCCATGAAATTAAAAGGCACTTGCTCCTTGGAAGACAAGCCATTACCAACCTAGATAGCATATTAAAAACCAAATACATTACTTTGTCAAACAAAGGTCTGTAGTCAAAGCTCTGGTTTTTCCAGTAGTCATGTATAGATATGAGAGTTGGACCATTAAGAAATCTGAGCACCGAAGAACTGATGCTTTTGAACNACTCATCTCACATGCTAGCAAAGTAATGCTCAAAATTCTCCAAGCTAGGCTTCAATAGTACATGAACTGAGGACTTCCAGATGTTCAAGCTAGGTTTTAAAAAGGCAGAGGAACCAGAGATCAAGTTGCCAACATCCGTTGGATCATCAAAAAAGCAAGAAAGTTCCAGAAAAACAACTGCTTCATTGACTGTGCTAAAACTTTTGACTGGATCACAACAACTGTGGAAAATTCTTAAAGAGGTGGGAGTACCAGACCACTCTACCTGCCTCCTGAGAAATCTGAATGCAGCAGATCAAGAAGCAGCAGTTAGAATCAGACATGGAACAACGGACTGTTCCAGATGGGAAAGGAGTAGTCAAAGGTGTGTATTGTCACCTGCTTATTTAACTTCCCTGCAGAGTACATCATTCGAAATGCCGGGCTGGATGAAGCATAAGCCGAAATCAAGATTGCCGGGAGAAATAACAATCACCTCAGATGTGCAGATGACACCACCCTTATGGCAGAAAGCAGAGGAACTAAAGAGCCTCTTGATGAAAGTGAAAGAGGAGAGTGAAAAAAATTGGCTTAAAACTCAACATTCAAAAAACAAAGATCATGGCATGTGGTCCCATGACTTCATGGCAAACAGATGGGGAAACAATGGAAACAGTCAGAGACTTTATTTTCTTGGGCTCCAAAATCACTGCAGATGGTGATTGCAGCCATGAAATTAAAAGGCACTTGCTCCTTGGAAGACAAGCCATTACCAACCTAGATAGCATATTAAAAACCAAATACATTACTTTGTCAAACAAAGGTCTGTAGTCAAAGCTCTGGTTTTTCCAGTAGTCATGTATAGATATGAGAGTTGGACCATTAAGAAATCTGAGCACCGAAGAACTGATGCTTTTGAACTGTGGTGTTGGAGAAGACTCTTGAGAGTCCCTTGGACAGCAAGGAGATCCAACCAGTCCATTCTGAAGGAGATCAGTCCTGAATATTCATTGGAAGGACTGATGCTGAAACTGAAGCTCCAATACTTTGGCCACCTGATGCAAAGAGCCAGTTCATTGGAAAAGACCCTGATGCTGGGACAGATTGCAGGCAGGAGAAGGGGATGACAGAGGATGAGATGGCTGGATGGCACCACTGACTCAATCGACAGGAGTTTGAGCAGGCTCTGGGAGTCGGTGATGGACAGGGAGGCCTGGCGTGCTGCTGTCCATGGGGTCGCAAAGAACACGACTGAGTGACTGAACTGAACTGAACACAACATTGTAAATCAACTGTTTTCCAATGTAGGATAAAAATTTAAAAGAAAGAAAGAAACCGCAGTATATACCATAGCATTGCATGAATGTAAGCCTAACTTATTTAAATATCACTGACTATTGAACATAATCATCATTCCTGGTTGTAAACTATTACACAGGATGCAGCAATTTTGACATTTAAACATAAAATTTACATTTCCAATAGCAGTAGGTAAGACAGCCAATTTCTACATCTTGAGTGTTGTTATTTTTAAACTTTTGCAAGACTGATAGGTGAAAAAAATTCTCCTAATTTGCATTTTACAGGTGACAGCCAAGCTGAACTGGCTTCCCCATGTGTACTATATCAGGTGTTCTAATCCACAGTCAGTACCAGGTGCATTTCCACGCGGCTTCAATCCGCAAAGACCCAGCAGTAGATACCAAGACAATGCAATATTAAAATGATTCCCCAAACTCCCACGTCAAGTCAGTGCCAGCAGGAGAGTGTTAAACGCCTCTGGGTAGGAACCGGTTCTTAATCATCTTTCTGGTCCCCAGCTCCTGGCTCTGAGCCAGACACCTGGCAGGTTCTCAACACATTTGCTGAGAACACTGCAGCAGAACATATGTTCCAGTGTTGGCCTTCTAACTTGCTCTGTGACTTTCAGCAAGTTAGGTCGCCTCTCTGTGTCTCCCTGTGTTCAACAGTAAGTGGATGGAAATGTGATATGATATGCTATGTGAACTAAGCATCTTCTATGCAGAGGATTCTGTGTGTGTGTGCCCTGGGCAAGCTTCTTTTCCTTCTCCCACAAAATGTGGAGAATTCTGTGTATATTACAGGCTTGGGTCTGTAGTTCCCTCCCATCACTCATGCTGATACACTGTAGCTGGAGCCCGTTTCATTTTATTTATCTTTCTACTCTCAGAGTCTAGCACAATGCATGGCACAAAGGAAGTATCTGGAAGGGAGGAAGGAAAAAAGGAAGGCAGGAAGTCACTAATGATTGAAAGGATGAATGAGTGAAATATCAGAGCTGGAGGAGATCTTACAGACCTCATTTTCAAGATCTTCTTGGTTACCATTTTATTTTTGTAAACACAGCTACATTAGCTTCCTGCCTTATAGGCACTTGCTAGGATAAATTTAAATAACTAGCCAGGGAATTTTAATCAGATGAAAATTTTCCATCTTAAAACACTTTTGTTTCTTTGTCTTTTTTTTTTTGCTTACAGGCCATGTCTACATATGTATTTACTAATTGAAACATATAGATTTTTCATGTTTAGTGGAAGCACACCATATATGAAATGAGTAGATTACAAATGTATTTTATATGAATTTTTTAAACATGTTCCCAAAAAAGGATGAAGTTATTATTTCAGTTTCCAAAGCTAATTTATTAAATACTTATGAAGCCAGTGAAACTGGAAAATGTAAATTATGTCTTTGAGGATCTTTTTTTCCCAAATAATGAACATGTTCAAGTTGTTAAATGTATATATTTTTTAATGTTTTACTTCTTGATATATAATATTTCTAAAATGACAAAGTACTTTTAGCAAAGCCAGTATAAGGAAATTAAAATGAATCCACTCAGTTTTACTTGTATCACTTATTTATATGATTAAAAATGACAGGCTTTTTGTGCTTTTCTCAATTCCCAAATGATTTCTCTAGTTAGAACAAATTAGTGCCAAACAGAAAGGCATTTGTTACATAACTGCAGAAGTTATTATTACAATTTTAAAAGCTTTTGATGTAGCTACTTATCTGAGGGACTTAATTCACTGATGAGACCTTAAAGCATTGACAAACATGTTGTTTTTTAGTTCCTTAAATTTTTTATTTTGGACCATAACTGCTGAATGTTTTTATAATATAATCAGCTTTTTTTTCTTTAGCAATTTTAAAATTAAAACTTAGTAATTTTCCCCCATACTTGATATGGACAACATTTAGTAGAAAATAGCTGACATAGGACATGACTTCTGAGATCCATCTATGTTGTTGTTTAGTCCCTAAGTCGTGTCCAGCTCTGCAACCCCATGGATTGCAGCCCACTAGGCTCCTCTGTCCTTCACTATCTCCCAGAGTTTGCTCAGATTCATGTGCCTTAAGTCGATGAGGCCATTTAACCATCTCATCCTCTGCTGCCCCCTTCTCATCCTCTGCTGCCCCCTTCTCCTTTTGCCTGCAGTCTTTCCCAGCATCGGGGTCTTTTCCAGTCAGTCAGCTCTTCATGTCAGGTGGCCAAAGTATTAGAGCTTCAGCAAAAGTACTTCCAGTGAATTTCAGGGTTGATTTCCTTTAGGATTGACTGGTTTGATCTCTTTGCTGTCTCAGGGACTCTTAAGAGTCTTCTCCAGCACAATTTGAAAGCATCAGTTCTTCAGCACTCAGCCTTCTTTGTGATCCAATTCTCACATCCATGCGTGACTGCTGGAAAAAGCATAGCTTTGACTATATGGACCTTTGTCAGCAAAATGATGTCTCTGCTTTTTAATATACTGTCTAGGTTTGTCATAGCTTTCCTTCCAAGCAGCAAGCAAAAGTCTTTTAATTTCATGGCTGCAGTCACCTTTGGACTCTGCAGTGACTTTGGAGCCTGTGAAAATAAAATCTGTCACTGCTTCCACTTTTTCCCCTTCTGTTTGCCTGAAATGATGGGACTGGATGTCATGCTCAGTTTTTTAATGCTGAGTTTCCAGCCAGAATTTTCATCCTCCTCTTTCAGCTTCGTCAAGATGCTCCAAATGGGTACATGATTCAGTCTTTTTATATGCTGTTATTAGAAAAGAAAAAATCAGCTCATTTTAGAGTGATGCTATTGAGGTTTAATTTAAATTATGTGTTTGGAATTAAATTATAGATTTATTTTTTAAAACCCTATACATATATTTTAATTTTCTGTTTTAAAGCATGTAATAACTTGACTGAACATTAAACTTTCTTAGAACAACTGTATTTTTAGAATTCCTACTTTATGAATGAGAATATTACTTTTTACTGGATATAGTATTTTATTTTCTCTTTCTGAAAATATTAAAATACTTTTTATGTCATATAATTTGGAACATAACAAAGACATAAAAATATAATAAGCAACTCTAAACCCCAAATTCAGCTTAAGAAATAAAACATTTCAGAGTGCAAATTCTCTTGTGTACACCTCACAGTCATATATCCTTCTCATCTGCCATCTAGAAGGAACCTCCACCTTGAATCTGGTAGATACTAAAATGTATTGCTTTACATGTTTAATAGATATAACAAATTCTTAAAAGATATATAGTAAAGTATCCCATGTTTCTAAACTTATATAAGTAGTATGTTAATGAATAGGGTCTTCTGTAAATGTGCCTTTTTGGTGAACATTATGTCTGTGAAATGTGTCTATATTGAAATGTATAGCTCCATATCACTCATTTTAAACAATTCGTGGCTTGCAACTATGGGAATAGACTGCTGTCAATCCATCCATTCTCTTTTTGGTGAACAATTAGGTTTTTTGCTGTTAATAAACAATGCTTCTGTGAATAATCTATCTTTCTTCATGACACATGCAAGAGTGTCTCTGATATAAATCCCTACAAGTGGAATTACTGGGTCAGTTTGTTCAGCTTTATGTTTGCTAGATAGCACCAGATTACATTTCAGGACTGGTTGTACCAATTACAAGTGTTTTGGTTTTTTGTTTTTTTTTTTTTAAGTTTTTTGCATAGTCTGTGTTCCTGCCAATCATTTTATATTATTAGGTTGTATTTCTTATTAGATGGATGTTTATTTGTTTTTGTCTCTGCCATTCATTGTGGGGCTTTTGTCAGATGTGTGATGGAAGGACCAGCCACTCATATTTGAGGAGGAAGTCCAAAAGTCTATCCTTTGAAGCCAGCTGAAGTCCTCTGTGAGTGATTCTAGACAGGGACAGGCATTAAGTGTGGGCTTTACTCTAAGCTGAGGTTCAACAGCAGTGTTATTGAAATTTGGAGCTGAATAAGTCATTGTTGTGGGGTCTGTTATGTGTCTGGTAGGATCTTTAGCGATTTCTCTGGTCTGTACCCACTAGATGCCAGTGGCACTGCTCGCCTCTAGTCAAGACAATCAAAACTGTCTCCAGTTGTCCCTTAGAGACAGTACTTCCCCCCTCTACCCCCCAAGTTGAGAACCACTGCTCTGGAGTAAATAAAGGATAGACTGGGCTTTTTATTTGCTTCAAGTTTAAGTCTCTAAAAGCATTTTCTCTGGGCTCATCCCCTTTCTACAGAAGGACTCCTCCATTCTCCTGTCCTTGATAGAGGAGAATCAGACAAGAAGAACCTGGTACAGCCACTTAATCAGTCGTTTTCACTCTGCACTCTGCCCACCCTTGCCTGTGTTTGGCATCTCTGAGTCCAAAGCTTCTGAGGTTAACTTTCCTCTGGCACTAAGCCTCCTGTCTCCATAGGGTAGTCTCACCTGTCTGAAAGGTGTGAGAAACTAGGATTTGCAATTTCTTACCTCCAGAACCAATGCTGGCATCATTATCCTTGTCCAGTGTCCTTGTCCTTGTATCTTTGTGCATATCTGAATTCTTTATGATAAATCCCTATCAGCTCAGTTCAGTCGCTCAGTCATGTCCGACTCTTTGCAACCCCGTGAATCGCAGCATGCCAGGTCTCCCTGTCCATCACCATCTCCCGGAGTTCACTCAGACTCACGTCCGTTGAGTCAGTGATGCCATCCAGCNGCCATATGCCCAGCTGGACATACACACCAAGGAAATCGAATTGAAAGAGACATGTGTACCCCAATGTTCATTGCAGGACAATGTTCAATAGCCAGGACATGGAAGCAACCTAGATGTCCATCGGCAGATGAATGCATGGGAAAGCTGTGTGTAATATTTCATATACAGAATGGAATATTATTCAGCTATTAAAAATAATGCATTTGATTCAGTTCTAATGAGGTGGATGAAACTGGAGCATATTATAGAGTGAAGTAAGTCAGAACGAAAAACACCTATACAATATACTAATGCATATATATGGAATTTAGAAAGATGATAACAATGACCCTATATGTGAGACAGCAAAAGAGACACAGATGTGCAGAACAGACTTTTGGACTCTGTGGGAAGAGGCAAGGGTGGAAAGATTTGAGGGAATAGCATTGAAATATGTATATTATCATATGTGATACAGATTGCTAGTCCAGGTTCGATGCATGTGACAGGGTGCTCAGGGGTGGTGCATTGGGATGACCCTGAGGGATGGGATGGAAGGGAGGTGGGAGGGGGGTTCAGGATGGGGAGCACATGTACACCTATGGCTGATTCATGTCAATGTATGGCAAAAACCACTACAATATTGTAAAGTAATTAGCCTCCAAGTAAAATAAATTAATTAATTAAAAAAAAACAAAGATAAGAAATCCTGTCCCCCCCCCCAAAAAAAAAAACCCTCCACATTCAAAGACTAAGACCTTGGTATCTGGTCCCATCACTTTATGGCAAATAGAAGTGGGGAAAAGTGGAAGCAGTGACAGATTTTATTTTCTTGGATTCCAAAATCAATGAGGACAGTGACTGAAGCCATGAAATAAAAAGACACTTGCTCCTTGAAGGAAAACTATGACAAACCTAAACAGTATATTACAAAACAGAGATACAACTTTGCCAACAAAGATCTGTATAGTCAAAGCTGTGATTTTTCCAGTAGTCATGTATGAATTTGAGAGTTGGACCATAAAGAAGGCTGAGTGCCATACTGAGTGGTTTAGAACTGTGGTACTGGAGAAGACTCTTGAGAGTCCCCTGGACTGCACATAGATCAAACCAGTTGGATCTAAAGGAATTCAACGCTGACAATTCATTGGAAGGACTGATGCTGAAGCTAAATTTCCAGTACTTAATGCCACCTGTGGCGAGAGCTAACGCATTGGAAAAGACCATGATGCTGGGAAAGACTAAAAGCAAAGTGAGAGGGGGACAGCAGAGGATGAGATGGTTAGATAGCATTGCTGACTCAATGAACATGAATTTGACTAAATACTAAGATGTAGTGGAGGACAGAGGAGCCCTAAGTGTTACAGTACAAGGGGTCACAAAGAGTCAGACAGGACTTAGGGACTGAACAACAACAATAGCTCTCACTGGAAACACTAAAAATTGTGTGATTTTGGTTACAAATCATACATGTAACATACTTGTATGATACAAGTCATGCATATCACAAACTGGTTTGGCCATTCAGTTATGGTATTTTTATACCATCCTTTTGAAGCAGTATGCAGTTTAACATTAGTTTTCATAGGAATAGTTCAGCAATGTCAGTTCAGTTCAGTTCAGTCGCTCAGCTGTGTCCGACTCTTTGTGACCCCTTGAATCGCAGCATGCCAGGCCTCCCTGTTCATCACCATATCCCGGAATTCACTCAGACTCACATCCATCGAGTCAGTGATGCCATCCAGCCATCTCATCCTCGGTCGTCCCCTTCTCCTCCTGCCCCCAATCCCTCCCAGCATCAGAGTCTTTTCCAATGAGTCAACTCTTCGCATGAGGTGGCCAAAGTACTAGAGTTTCAGCTTTAGCATCATTCCTTCCAAAGAAATCCCAGAGTTGATTTTCAGAATGGACTGGTTGGATCTCCTTGCAGTCCAAGGGACTCTCAAGAGTCTTCTCCAACACCACAGTCCAAGGGACTCTCAAGAGTCTTCTCCAACACCACAGTTCAACACCACATTAATTCTTCGGTGCTTAGCCTTCTTCACAGTCCAACTCTCACATCCATACATGACTACTAGAAAAAACATAGCCTTAACTAGACGGACCTTAGTTGGCAAAGTAATGTCTCTGCTTCTGAATATACTATCCAGGTTGGTCATAACTTTTCTTCCAAGGAGTAAGCGTCTTTTAATTTCATGGCTGCAATCACCATCTGCAAGTCCAAGGGACTCTCAAGAGTCTGCTCCAACACCACAGTTCAAAAGCATCGATTCTTCAGCGCTGAGCTTTCTTCACAGTCCAACTCTCACATCCATACATGACTACTGGAAAAACCATTGCCTGACAAGATGACCTTTGTTCGCAAAGTAACGTCTCTGCTTTTGAATATGCTATCTGGGTTGGTCATAACTTTTCTTCCAAGGAGTAACCGTCTTTTAATTTCATGGCTGCATTATATGCAGTTTAAAGTACATTTCTCAGCATTGCATTTTCAACCCTTGAAACATGTAATGCACGTTCATCTAACCACAGTTCTTCTTATCTTTCCTTTGGTCAGCATTCACCTTTAAACAGTCTTTAACCTGTTACTTACCCTGTAGCTTTCTCTTAATCAGAGACTAAAAGTAAAATAAATTGTAAAGGTCTTGAGATAGAAATATACTTTGTTCCCCACAACCTGAATAGCAAATCAGTTCTAGTTGTTGTTTAGTCACTAAGTTGTGTCCACCTCTTTGTGACCCGTGGACTGCAGCACACCAGGCTTCCCTATCCTTTACTATCTCCCAGAGTTTGCTCAAACTCCTGTCCATTGAGTCGGTGATGCCATCCAACGATGTCATCCTCTGTCATCCCCTTCTCCTCCCACCTTCACTCTTTCCCACCCTCAGGGTCTTTTCCAATGAATTGGCTCTTTGCATCAGGTGGCCAAAGTATTGGCGCTTGAGCATCTTCAGCATCAGTCCTTCCAGTGAATATTCAGGATTGATTTCCTTTTGGATTGACTAGTTTGATCTCCTTGCTATCCAAGGGACTCTCAAGAGTCTTCTCCAGCACTACAGTTCAAAAGCATCAATTCTCCATGCTCAGCCTTTTTTATGATTCAACTTTCACATCTGTACATGACTACTAAAAAAAACCATAGCTTTGACTATATGGACGTTTGTTGGCAAAGTAATGTCTCTAATTTTAATACGCTGTCTGGGTTGGTCATAGCTTTTCGTCCAAGGAGCAAGCATTACTCCTTATCTACTTATTTTTTTAGATATTTATCTTATATGAAGAATATAACAAAAAATTTTAATTCTAATTAATGGATAAAGACAACTGAGAGAGAGGGACATAAACAGAGAGAGAGGTGGAAGCAGGAAGGAAGGGAAGGAGGAAGGTGAAAGGAAGGAAGGAAGAAAAATTGCCAAAGAAGTCACCTTTTTAAAATTCACATTCCTCCTTTCCCTGACACTGTTTTCTATCTGTAAGAAGTATCTTAAAAACAAAACTGACTTTTTAGAAGGGACAGAAAAAAACAACTTTAGTGTGTATCAGTCTTGTCAACGTCCTGTTCTGTTTTTATCCTCTGAATGTACTTCACTGAGAAGAGCTTGGAAGCCTTTTTATATTATAGATATATAAAGAGTAATAGTTAAGACGTATAAAGGCAATGCTTTCATCTGTTGATTTCTTGGCTTGGAACAGGGATACTGACAACTGGGAAAGAAATAACTATATTCTGTAGAAAAATCAGTGAATAATATGAATAATAGACATTTATGGTGCACCTACTGTGAGCTAGATCCTGGGCCAAAGAGTTTCAACCATACATATATATATATGTATATATATACACATACATACACATATATATACATACATACATACATACATATACATACATACACACATATATACATACATACACACACATATATACATACATACACACACATATATACATACATACACACACATATATATACATACATACACACATATATATGTACACATAAATGCACACATGAATAGATATGTCAACACTTACATAGAGGGGCCTACAAGTCCATGAATATTCCTTCATTTTATTCCCACAGTTTCCCAGTGAGTTGATGGTATCTGCATAAGAGAGGTGATTAAGTGACTTGATAATGGTCAAATGACTAACAAGTATGTGCTTTTAAGATCTTGAAAAAAATAGGAGGATTTTCTCATTGTAAACATTTGATTATTAACCAGGATTCATGCATTCAACACTTTTATTGAGTACCTACGTGCTGTGCATTTTGTTAGGTTCTAGACAGACTCCATAAAGAATACAAAGTCCTTGCCCTCATAAAGCTTATAGTCTTGAGGAGGAACGTGACACTAAACACATCAAATGAAATACTGAAATATAGTAACAAGTGTTTGAAAGAAAAATAAAGCAGATTGAGCAAATAAAGAATAATTGTTCAAAGGATGAGAAGCCATTACTACATCTGAATTCACCAAATGTATAAAGCATCTTTTTCCCTACAATCCAGAAAGAAAACCATGTTTTATGTTTTACTACTGGCATATTTTATCTACAGAGAAGCTGAAACACGTAATTAAAAGCATAAAAAAGAAAGATCTTAATAAGGGGGCTTCCATTTCATCTTGCAGTGCTCTAGTTCATCAACATCTAAATTGAAGTCTTCTTCAAGTATGGCTCAGAAAAAATGTGGTCAGATCATTGTTAGTGTCTATAAGATTCAGATGGGAAAAAGCATTCTCAAAATCTGTCTTTGGAAATCTGTTCCCAAAGTTCAGGTAGTGACTCTCTTGTAACTTTTACAGATACATGACTTGTTTCAACTTAATATGGCTTCCTACTAAGGTTTGAAAAAATTTCAAAATTACATTTTAATTATGTGTGCTGCTGCTACTAAGTCACTTCAGTCGTGTCCAACTCTGCGTGACCCCATAGACGGCAGCCCACCAGGCTCCCCCGTCCCTGGGATTCTCCAGGCAAGAACACTGGAGTGGGTTGCCATTTCCTTCTCCAATGCATGAAAGTGAAAAGTGAAAGTGAAGTCGCTCAGTCGTGTCCAACCCTCAGCGACCCCATGGACTGCAGCCCACCAGGCTCCTCCGTCCCTGGGATTCTCCAGGCAAGAACACTGGAGTGGGTTGCCATTTCCTTCTCCAATGCATGAAAGTGAAAAGTGAAAGTGAAGTCGCTCAGTCGTGTTCGACTCTTAGTGACCCCATGGACTGCAGCCTTCCAGGCTCCTCTGTCCATGGGATTTTCCAGGCAAGAGCACTGGAGTGGGGTGCCATTGCCTTCTCCACAGTTACAACTCATTTATAAGTATGTCATTTGGTGGCCCTTGCTTTGGGATATGGGATAAGGCAGTGAACTTCAGTCATTCTTTACCCTTTTCTGTGGACAGAAGGTAGTAAGTAATCATGTATCAAGCTCTTGAAAAAGTCCCACATTTGACTTTATACTCATTTTTCTAATGCCGGTATTTTCCTGCACACAACCTTCTGCCTTGGAGTATAAAGCTGAGACTTTGGAGAGGTCAGGGGGCTTCCTGGCTGACTCACTGGTAAAGAATCTGACTGCCAATGCAGGAGACACAGGAGATGCAGGTTCAGTCCCTGGGTCGGGAAGATCCCCTGGAGGAGGAAATGGCAACCCAGACCAGTTTTCTTGCCTGGAGAATCTCATGGGCAGAGGAACCTGGCGGGTACTGTCCATAGGGTCACAAAGAGTCGAACATAACTGAGGATGCACACACTTGGAGGGGTCAGAGCAGAGGGAAGGGGATAGAGGGGGCTCATGAAAGCAGCATGGAAACACAGGCTCTGTGAGCAACACAGCTTCTCAGGGGAGGATCTGACATCCTCACACCCGGTGTTCCTGACTTGAAGACCAGTACTTGTTCCGTTCAGTATTTTGCAGTGAGTAGCATAAACATCACTGGGACTCTTGAAAAGATTTTAGGTGGTACGACAAACATTTTTAATGATTATATGCTTATTTTAACATACAGTAGAGAAAGTATGTAACTGGTAGACTAAACCCATGCTTTCTCTAAATGTATTACCTAGAACAAGCAAGGATATATTTAAGTAGAAGAAAAGTGAGTCCACTTCAAGGAAAGCCGTAGGTTAGTAATAGTACACATTGTACACAGATGTGGCACAACCGTGACAGCAGCACATGGAGGGCTGAGTCAGCAGGAACAGAGCCTTCCCTGTGGTCTTCAGCCATCCCAAGCTCTGTGAAGACTGGCTCCCAGTAGTTCTTTTCTTAGTTTTCTAAATAACCTCCTCTGCTCCCATCTCTCTGTACCCATGAAATGTGCTTCTCTTCCTTGGGTGTGTATTTCACAGCTCGGCCTTCCTTGTGGTCACCACATCAATGTAAGTCGCAGGGGTCAACAGGTACCATGCTGAGCATTATTCCATCCTGAGACCTCTGGCTCTTGATAAAAGACCCTTCCAGAATCTTTCTTACAGGCATGTGCATCCTGTGTTTGTGGGGGTTCCTCTCATTCTGTCCTGGTTATATATTCAAAGACAGAGAGTGTTCCAGTGTTGCCAGTGGACTAAACTTGAATAAAACATCTCCTTGAGTTAGACTTCTGGCATTAGACTCCTGAAATTATCTTGGGCAGCATCAAAGGTGTTTATTATGTAGAGATTTGTGTACAAATCTATGATACTTTTGCTTCAGTGCAATGCTGTTTTCTCTTTTGCTGGTGCACACACACACACACATGAAGAAAGGAAGTAGACCTCTTTGGTGGTGAATATACTGCAGCCAATCCCTCCTTTTCAGTCCTCCCAGGATCTACTGTGCACTGTGCACATCCACTGCTTAGCACCAGCTGTTATCCTACGAACCATAGAGGAAAACGATTTAGGACTTTGGGAATGAATTTTCTTTAAAATGGGAGAAATTACACTTATCCAATCCCAAAGAAAGGCAATGCCAAAGAATGATCAAACTACTGCACAATTGCACTCATCTCACATGCTAGTAAAGTAATGCTCAAAATTCTCCAAGCCAGGCTTCAGCAATACGTGAACCATGAACTTCCAGATGTTCAAGCTGGTTTTAGAAAAGGCAGAGGAACCAGAGATCAAATTGCCAACATCTGCTGGATCATGGAAAAAGCAAGAGAGTTCCAGAAAAACATCTATTTCTGCTTTATTGACTATGCCAAAGCCTTTAACTGTGTGAATCACAAGAAACTGTGGAAAATTCTGAAAGAGATGGGCATACCAGACCACCTGACCTGCCTCTTGAGAAACCTGTATGCAGGTCAGGAAGCAACAGTTAGAACCGGACATGGAACAACAGACTGGTTCCAAACAGGAAAAGGAGTACGTCAAGGCTGTATATTGTCTCCCTGCTTATTTAACTTATATGCAGAGTACATCATGAGAAACGCTGGACTGGAAGAAACACAAGCTGGAATCAAGATTGCCNCCAGACCACCTAACCTGCCTCTTGAGAAATCTGTATGCAGGTCAGGAAGCAACAGTTAGAACTGGACATGGAACAACAGACTGGTTCCAAATAGGAAAAGGAGTACTTCAAGGCTGTATATTGTCACCCTGCTTATTTAACTTATATGTAGAGTACATCATGAGAAACGCTGGGCTGGAAGAAGTACAAGCTGGAATCAAGACTGCCGGGAGAAATATCAATAACCTCAGATATGCAGATGACACCACCCTCATAGCAGAAAGTTAAGAAGAACTAAAGAACCTCTTGATGAAAGTGAAAGAGGAGAGTTAAAAAGTTGGCTTAAAGCTCAACATTCAGAAAACGGAGATCATGGCATCCCATCCCATCACCTCATGGCAAATAAATGGGGAAACAGTGAAAACAGTGGCTGACTTTATTTTTCTGGGCTCCACGATTGCTGCAGATGGTGATGGCAGTCATGAAATTAAAAGACGCTTACTCCTTGGAAGGAAAGTTATGACCAGCCGAGACAGCATATTGAAAAGCAGAGACATTACTTTGTCAACAAAGGCCCATCTAGTCAAGGCTATGGTTTTTCCAGTAGTCATGTATGGATGTGAGAGTTGGACTATAAAGAAAGCTGAGCACTGAAGAATGATGCTTTTGAACAGTGGTGTTGCAGAAGACTTTTGAGAGTCCCTTGGACTGCAAGGAGATCCAGCCAGTCCATCCTAATGGAAATCAGTCCTGAATATTCATTGGAAGGACTGATTTTGAAGGTGAAAATTCAATACTTTGGCCATCTGATGCGAAGAGCTGACTCATTTGAAAAGACCCTGAGGCTGGGGTCTTTTGATTGAGGGCAGGAGGAGAAGGGGATGACAGAGGATGAGATGGTTGGATGGTATTACCAACTCAATGGACATGGCTTTGGGTGCACTCCAGGAGTTGGTGATGGACAGGGAGGCCTGGCATGCTGCGGTTCATGAGATGTGTATAAGAGACAGATACTGAGTGCAACACTTTCACAGCATTATCTTTCAGGATTTGAAATAGCTCAACTGAAATTCCATCACCTCATTAGTTTTGTTCATGGTGATGCTTTCTAAGGCCCACTAGAAATCACTTTCCAGGATATCTGGCTCTAAATGAGTGATCATACCATCATGATTATCAAGGTCATTAGGGCCTTTTCTGTATAGTTCTTCTGTGTATAGCTGAACTGAACTGAACTGATATTTTCCGGCAGAGGTGCAGTAATACTAAAAATTAATAACAAAAAGACATGTAAAATTCATTTATAAATGCAGATATGGTCTCTTAACTTGTATGCCAAAAGGGAAGATATCTAGAAAATATCAATATTTAGAATTATCCATCATGATCACAAAATAAGAACACTAATATCAAAATATATTAATTTTGCCAAAGATGTACTAAGAAGAAAATTCACAAAATTTAACTAAAATATATTAAATATATACCTAAATAAGACTTTTAAAATAAACAGTACAATTCCTAAATAAATCCAAGAGGAGTTCTCTTGATGAAATAAATGAAATAAATCAGCCATCAGTTGTTGTAAGAAAATATAAACAGGAAAAAACAAAACATATAAATTTAGAAATGAAACAGAGATTAATGTCTAAAAGTTACAGGGGAAATTACTATAAATAATGTTTGTATAATCTACTGCAATAAGTTTTGAAATTCTGGATGAAAGTGATTTTTTCTATGTTTATAAATAAATTCAAGAAACAAAATGTGTGATTCTGTTCTGCAAATATAGTGCACTGAAAATCCAATCAATTATCTCACTGTAAAACACCTACAAATAAGAACAAAAATTTTTAAAGGTATTTGTAAATGTAGAACTGAGATTACAAGACCATTAGCAAAATACTTAATGATGAGATATGAAAGTAAGAGCATGAATTTAGAGAGGAAAGCAAACACTTTAAAAAGTAACTCTCCTTTGTATATTTATAGACCCAAATATTTATTATAACTTACTATCTGTCCATGGGCTTCCCAGGTGGTTGAGTGGTAAAGAATCTACCTGCCAATGCAGATCAAGACCTGGGTTTTGATCAGTGTGTCAGGAAGAACTCCTGAAGAAGGAAATGGCACTCACTTCTGGATTCTTGGGAAATCTCATGGACAGAGGAGCCTGGCAGGCTACAGTCCTTGGAATAGCAAAGAGTCATGCACAACTCAGTAACTAATCAACAACACAACAACAGCATACCTGCCAATGCAGATCAAGACCTGGGTTTTGATCAGTGTGTCAGGAAGAACTCCTGAAGAAGGAAATGGCACTCACTTCTGGATTCTTGGGAAATCTCATGGACAGAGGAGCCTGGCAGGCTACAGTCCTTGGAATAGCAAAGAGTCATGCACAACTCAGTAACTAATCAACAACACAACAACAGCAGCAGCACTATCTGTGCAGAGTGACATTATGAGACCTAGGGCCAGTACTGGAGAAGGCAATGGCACCCCACTCCAGTACTCTTGCCTGGGAATTCCCATGGACGGAGGAGCCTGGTAGGCTACAGTCCATGGGGTCGCTAAGAGTGGGACACGACTGAGCGACTTCACTTTCACTTTTCACTTTCATGCTTGGAGAAGGAAATGGCAACCCACTCCAGTGTTCTTGCCTGGAGAATCCCAGGGACAGAGGAGGCTAGTGGGCTGCCATCTGTGGGGTCGCACAGAGTTGGAGACGACTGACGCGACTTAGCAGCAGCAGCGGCAGGGCCAGTACAAGGTGGAAAATAAAAATAAAGACACTGCAAACAGCTGAGATCCCTAGATCATTATGTTATTAATAAAAATGAGAAATTAAAACAAGGGAGAAAAGACAACATCCCACATGGAAACTCAATTATTTCAGCATTGGAGAAAAAAATATTTCCCATGGACTGAAAGAAGCACAAGCTGGAATCAAGATTGCCAGGAGAAATATCAACAACCTCAGATATGCAGATGATACCACCCTTATGGCAGAAAGTGAAGAGGAACTAAAAAGCATTTTGATGAAAGTGAAAGAGGAGAGCGAAAAAGTTGGCTTAAAGCTCAACATTCAGAAAACGAAGATCATGGCATCCAGTCCCATCACTTCATGAGAAATAGATGGGGAAACAGTGGAAACAGTGTCAGACTTTATTTTTTAGGGCACCAAAATCACTGCAGATGGTGACTGCAGCCATGAAATTAAAAGACGCTTACTCCTTGGAAGAAAGATTATGAGCAACCTAGATAGTATACTCAAAAGTAGAGACATTACTTTGCTGACTAAGGTCCGTCTAGTCAAGGCTATGGTTTTTCCAATAGTCATGTAGGGATGTGAGAGTTGGACTGTGAAGAAGGCTGAGCACCG
>SJYX01015410.1:81887-264489 GCA_006410675.1 Oreotragus oreotragus
GCGTCAATGTCAGAGAATACACATCTTATTTAAACATATGTAGACTCTTTATGAAAAACAGTCCTAGGCCATAAAGCAATCTTAACCACTTTCAAAGAACTGTCATCATACAGACCATATTCTCTGACTGTAATGTAACTAATGTAGTGAAAATTACTCACAAAAATATAACTAAATATAAAATAAGAATGCTTTAAATTTACTTTTAATATCAACCCTAGTTAAATAAAATTCTCTATCTACTCTTCATCTTCCTCACAACAGAATTGAGTGGAGAAAAACCAAAACCCTGCTGATTGGTTTTATTTTAAATTCATGATCATTAAACTAAAGCAGAACTTTAGGACTGCTTGATAATCATGCTGATTTCATTCATGTTCCTACTCTCTTATGTGACTATTCTACACCTTTTTCTTTTTCCCCAAACCATGACACCTGTTCCCATACTTCCCCTAAGCATATAAAAAGTCTGGTAAACTGGAAAGTTAAACAGTTGTTACAGACAGATCTGCCTTTGATATTATTTCTTTACTATAATTTTTTATTGAGGAAATATATAAATAACATAAAATGTACCATTTTAACAATTTGTACAAATTTAACATCTTGCCTGGAAAATCCCATGGATAGAAGAGCCTGGTAGGGTGCAGTCCATGGGATTGCTAAGAGTTGGACACGACTGAATAACTTCACTTTCACTTTTCACTTTCATTCATTAGAGAAGGAAATGGCAACCCACTCCAATGTTCTTGCCTGAAGAATCCCAGGGATCGGGGAGCCTGGTGGGCTGCCATCTATGGGGTCGCACAGAGTCAGACACGACTGAAGCGACTTAGCAGCAGCAGCAGCATACAGTTTAGTGGCATTAAGTATATTCATAATGTTGTGTGACCATTACCACTATCTAGTTCGACATCTTTTTCTTCACCATAAATGGAAAGTCTATATCTATTAGTAATCACTTCCAATTTCCCACTTGCACCTCTTTGCAACTACTAATCCCTCTCTGTCCCTATGGATTTGCCTATTCTGAAGATTTTATATAAACAGAATCATACATTGTGTTCTCTCAATACTTGGCATCTTCTTTCGCTAAGCTTCGTGTTTTTAACATTCACACACATTGTATCATGAGTCAGTACTTCATTCCTTTATATGGCTGAATAATATTCCATTGTATGGACAGTCCACATTTCATTTGTCCATTTGCCAGCTGGTGAACTTTTGGATTGTTTCTACCTTTTGGCTATTGCTGAATAGTGCTGATAGGAAATCATTATAGATGTATCCAAGTCTATTTGGCAAATATTGAAGAAGGCGGCAGTAACTCCACTTGTTTCCCAAGCAGGCCCCAGAGCCCGCTCCTTTGCACAGGCTGCCATCTCCACTCCCCCACTGCTGTCAGCTTCAGTTTCATCTTCTCCCAGTCCCTCTTCTTTTACCCAATATAAACCAGCTACTCACCTTGCCAGCCTCCATCTCAGGCTCTTGCTTGTCTCCTTCTTTCCTCATATTTATCACAATTTATGATGTGGTTGTCAACTGTGTTTAATGTCTGTCTCCTCTACTCTATAAAGAAAGTCAACTCCTTAAGGATAAGAGACCCTATCTACTTACTTACCGAGGAGATGTTCTCAGCACTAATGGCACTGCCTGCCACACAGCACGGGTTTAAATAACACCTAGTCACTGCAGATGGTGATTGCAGCCAAGAAATTAAAAGATGCTTACTCCTTAGAAGGAAATTTATGACCAACCTAGATAGCATATTCAAAAGCAGAGACATTATTTTGCCAACAAATGTCCGTCTAGTCAAGGCTATGGTTTTTCCTGTGGTCATGTATGGATGTGAGAGTTGGATTGTGAAGAAAACTGAGCACTGAAGAATTGATGCTTTTGAACTGTGGTGTTGGAGAAGACTCTTGAGAGTCCCTTGGACTGCAAGGAGATCCAACCAGTCCATTCTAAAGGGGATCAGTCCCGGGATTTCTTTGGAAGGAATGATGCTAAAGCTGAAACTCCAGGACTTTGGCCACCTCATAAGAAGAGTT
Organism: Oreotragus oreotragus; assembly: GCA_006410675.1. Lineage (NCBI taxonomy): Eukaryota > Metazoa > Chordata > Mammalia > Artiodactyla > Bovidae > Oreotragus > Oreotragus oreotragus. The sequence continues at coordinate 83,939 of SJYX01015410.1, forward strand.
GACTCATTGGAAAAGACTCTGATGCTGGGAGGGATTGGGGGCAGGAGGAGAAGGGGATGACAGAGGATGAGATGGCTGGATGGCATCACTGACTCGATGGACGTGAGTTTGAGTGAACTCCAGGAGTTGGTGATGGACAGGGAGGCCTGGCACGCTGCAATTCATGGGATCGCAAAGAGTCGGACACAACTGAGTGACTGAACTGAATTGAATTGAACTGAATAAAGATATTTAGCTAAATGAGCTTTTGAGAAGTTATCAGACATTTTGCTGGGCATTATTTAAACACTTAGAGAAGGAAATGGCAACCCACTGCAGTATTCTTGCCTGGAGAATCCTGTGGACAGAGCAGCCTAGTAGGCTGCTGTCCATGGGGTCTCACAGAGTCAGACACAACTGATGCAACTTAGCAGCAACAGCAGCAGCATTTAAACACTGGAAATCAAATATTGTTGCTTAAACACCTTCTTGACTGGATTAGTAAATATTCTCTGGGCATTGTGAGAATAGTTATTCATTTTTTATGTTTTCTTACTGTGATAAAAGCTACATAATATAAAACGTACTATTTTAACCATGTTTAACAGTACAGTTTGGTGGCACTAAGTGAATTTATATTGTTGTGCAACTCTCACCATCATCCATCTCCCTTTTCACCTTCCTAAACTGAAACTCTGTCCCTATTAAACACTAACTCCCCATTCTCCCTCCCCTCCCACCATCCCTCAGCATCTGCTAGTGTACTTCTGATTCTATGAATTTGACTGTTCTAGGTATCTTGCTCAAACGGACTCCAATGCCACTGTTTTGTTTAGTTGGAGCAGATAATGGAGAACTTTTTCAGCCAGACCTCCTCTTCTTGGAGTGTCATTTCCCCAGATATTCATCTTGCTCACTCCCTGGATCTTTGCTTCATGGTCTCTCCTTCATGAGACATACATTAACTACCCTACTTCAAACTGCGATCTGGAGGGCCACTTTACTTGTATGTCTTATCTTCTTTTGTGGACTTATTTTTCTCCTCAATGCTTATCACCACCTGACAAATCATCTTATTTATTGCCTGCATCTCCATACTAAAATGTAAGTCCAGGAGGGCAGAAATTTTCATATTTCATTCACTGCTATAATAGTATCCTGCACAATTACCATGCATCAGTTCAGTTCAGTTGCTCAGTCGTGTTCAACTCTTTGCGACCCCATGAATCACACCACACCAGGCCTCCCTGTCCATCACCAACTCCCAGAGTTTACCCAAACTCATGTCCATCGAGTCGGTGATGGCATCCAGCCATCTCATCCTCTGTCGCCTCCTTCTCCTCCTGCCCCCAATCTCTCCCAGCATCAGGGTCTTTTCCAATGAGTCAACTCTTCACATGAGGTGGCCATAGTATTGGAGTTTCAGTTTTATTTTTTTAATATAAATTTATTTAATTGGTGGCTACTTTATAATATTGTATTGGTTTTGCCATACATCAACGTGAATCCGCCACAGGTGCACATATGTTCCCCATCCTGAACCCCCCTCTCACCTCCCTTTCCATGAGTATCAGTCCTTCCAATAACACCCAGGACTGATCTCCTTTAGAATGGACTGGTTGGATCTCCTTGCAGTCCAAGGGACTCTCAAGACTCTTCTCCAACACCAGAGTTCAAAAGCATCAATTCTTCGGCACTCAGCTTTCTTCACAGTCCAACTCTCACATCCATACATGACCACTGGAAAAACCATAGCCTTGACTAGATGGACCTTTGTTGGCAAAGTAATGTCTCTGCTTTTGAATATGCTATATAGGTTGGTCATAACTTTCCTTCCAAAGACTAAGCATCTTTAATTTTGTGGCTGCAATCACCATCTGCAGTGATTTTGGAGCCCCCAAAAATAAAGTCTGACACTGTTTCTACTGTTTCCCCATCTATTTCCCATACCATGCATACATGTGCTCAATTAAAATTTGGTGAATGAATAAATAAAAAATGAATGGAAATATTTTTTCCTAGGTATATGGGTTGACACCACTTCCAGACTTTAGATTTTTCAGTCCTATCTAGAATGTGTGGGACTCTATGGATCCTGGCTTTGAGTCACCAAGTCTTAGCAGTGACCCTACTCTTGGGTTCTATTCTGCTTCCAAGGATCAGAAGCGTGATCTGCTTCCCTACTTTGTACTTAAATGTTACTCTTCTGAGCTCCATTCTCCTCCCTTTTCAAAGACATATATAGTTCCAATTCCTGCAAATCACAGTATCTAGTACAGGCTTTTTCTATCTTCTTTAAATAGGTTGACCTGGACAGTCATACTAGGGAGTGGGAAATAATGTTTATTTTGTGCCAGGCATTGTGTAAGTTGTGTCTCATTTAATTGTAATAATAAACCTAGGAGTTAAATGGGTATTATTCTATCCCTTTACAGATGAGGAAACAAACTTCTATAATTAAGCCCCAAATCAACCAGCATATAAGAAATGATGCTCAGGATGAATTCATATGTGATTGTAAATCTGCAGTTCAAATTATTTCCACCTTAGTATCTTGTATTGATTTTCTATTGCTGAAAAAAAAGCCCATCATACTTAGGAGTTTAACACAATGCCTCTTCATTATCTCACAGCTTCATAGGGCAGCTATCTGGTACTGTATGGCTAGGTTCTCTACTCCAGCTAAAATTAAGATATTAGCCAGCTGTGTTCTCATCTGGAGCTCAGGGATTTCTTTCAAGTTCATTTCTGTTATGAGAAGAATTCAACTTTTTCCAGTCATAGGACTGAAGTCCCAATCACTTGCTACCTGTTAGTACAATCTATACTTGGCTTCTAGAAACCACCCGCATTTCTCATCACATGGCCCCCTCAAGACAGTGGCAAGTCATAGAATCTTTCTCATACTTGCAATCTCTCTGAGTTCTCCATCTAATACCAGCCACATAAAACTCGCTGCTTTTTAAGGGCTCATGTGATTACGTTAGACCTATGCTCAAATAGCCTCCTTTGGCCATATGATCATATAACATAATCATGAGGGTGATACCTCATCATATCTGCAGCTTCTACTTACATTCAAAGGAGAGGCATTCGTTATACAGAGATAAAGATTATATCAAGGTCATTCTGAGAACTATGCTTCCCACAGATATTGCAAATCTGAAATGAGCCCTAATGTTTCATTAGCAGCCACATGGCTTCAAAGCAGGCACCAATATTCTGGTGGCTTTCCTACAATCCACAAGATTCCTAAAACAGACAGGAGCAGATTTCTTTAAAAAAAAAAAAAATTCAGTCTCCTCCAATTCCATGAAATTCCATGAGATTCCTTCACTCTCTCCAAGTGTTAGCTGAGCTAGGCAAGGACTGAACCAGTAATAATTGTCTAATGTAAATAATGATGAAAAAGCAAACTTCTAAATACATTCATAAGTGTAGCTGGAAATTAGGAAAAGAAAGAGCCAAAATTATTTTCCTCATCTTTATGAAAGATACACTTGGTACCACACTTCCTCCTATAGTATTGTCTTATTGTTGAGTGTCATGTAAACTCCAAGCTGCAAGAATGAAAGGTCTATGCTGGTGCCCCACACAATGAATCTCAAGATAGTCTGAAACTGTGAGAATCAATAGGTGTTAATCATGATTCAACACTGAGGATAAGACAGTCTCTTCAAGTCAAACAAAAGGCACTGCTATCTAGAAAGCCACTGGATTCAGCTTTCCCCTGTTTACCCTAAGCACACAACTTGATGAGACAACACATCTGCCTCAGATCTCAATAAAAGTCCCTGTGGGAGCATGCAGAAAGTAGACATTCTTACTTGAAAGAACAGAAGGATCCTATAACACTCCAAAGTATAACAGCATGTCCTAATGGGACACTTTAACTAGTAGGAACTTTCTGTCTACCATAGGATTTCCATGTCATCTCTCAAGCTTCCAACAAAGAAATGAAAATTTACAGCTGCTGGTGTTCTAAATAGCTCTCAACTGCAGCCAGTCCTAAAATCCTGTGAGAAATCCCAAAGTTGCTTTGTTCTCAACTCTATTAGAACTTGTGAATCTTTTTAGCTTATATTGCCACTATTTTTCCTATCACTTTTGCAAGACTGTTACCTTCTTGATTGAGGAATCTGTGCCTTATTGTATATTTTTATATAATTCAATATCTAGCACATAATAATTGATTAATAAAATGTCTAATGATGTACCACTACTAAATCACTTCCTGTTGTACTGTTTTTTTTCTTGAAGTCTCTGTAAGGCTAAATATTTACAAGTTAGTGGTTTGAATTAGGGTACTGATTATTAATGCGAGCTAATATGAGCCATGCCATGTATGGCCACCCAAGATGGATGGGTCATGGTGGAGTGTTCTGACAAAATGTGGTCCAGTGGAGAAGGGAATGGCAAAAAAACTTTAGTATTCTTACCTTGAGAATCCCATGAATAGTATGAAAAGGCAAAAAGATATGACACTGAAAGATGAATTCCCCAGGTTGGTAGGTGCCAATATTCTACCAGAGAAGAGTGTAGAAATAACTCCAAAAAGAATGAAGAGATGGAGCCAAAGTGAAAGCAACACCCAGTTATGGATGTGACTGGTGATGGAAGTAAAGTGCAATACTGTAAAGAACAATATTGCATAGGAACCTGGAACGTTAGGTCCATAAATTAAGGTAAATTAGAAGTGGTCACACAGGAGATGGCAAAAGTGAACACTGACATTTTAGGAATCAGTGAACTAAAATGGACTGGAATGGGTGAATTCAGATGACCATTATATCTACTACTGTGGGCAAGAATCCCTGAGAAGAAATGAAGTAGCCCTCATAGTCAACAAGAGTCCAAAATGTAGTACTTGGGACCAAGCTCAAAAATGACAGAATGATGTCTGTTCATTTCCAAGGCAAGCCAACCAATAGCACAGTAATTCAAGTCTATGCATCAACCAGTAATGCTGAAGAAGCTGAAGTTGAACAGCTCTATGAAGACCTACAAGACCTTCTAGAACTAACACCCAAAAAAGATGTCCTTTTCATCAGAGGGACTGAAATTCAAAAGTAGAAAGTCAAGAGATACCTGGAGTAACAGGCAAATTTGGCCTTGGAGTACAAAACAAAGCAGGGCAAAGGCTCGCAGAGTTTTGCCAAGAGAATACACTGGTGATAGCAAACACCCTCTTCCAACAACACAAGAGAAGACTCTACACATGGACATCACCAGGTGGTTAATGCTGAAATCAGACTGATTATATTCTTTGCAGCCAAAGATGGAAAAGCTCTATACAGTGAGCAAAAATAAGACCAGGAGCTGACTGTGGCTCAGATCATGAACTCCTTATTAGAAAATTCAGACTTAAATTGAAGAAAGTAGGGAAAACCACTAGACGATTCAAGTATGACCTAAAGCAAATCCCTTAGGATTATACAGTGGAAGTGAGAAATAGATCCAAGGGATTAGATCTGATAGACAAGAGTGTCTGAAGAACTACGGACAGAGGTTCATAATATTGTATGGGAGGCAGTGATCAAGACCATCCCAAGAAAAAGAAATGCAAAAAAGCAAAATGGTTGTCTGAAGAGGCTTTACAAATAGATGAGAAAAGACGAGAAGCTAAAGGCAAAGGAGAAAAGGAAAGATGAAAGCATCCGAATGCAGAGTTCCAAAGAACAGCAAGGAGAGACAAAAAAAGTCTTCCTACATAATCAGTGCAAAGAAATAGAGGAAAGTAATGGAATGGGAGAGACTAGAGATCTCTTCAAGAAAATCAGAGATACCAAGGGAACGTTTCATGCAAAGATGGGCTCAACAAAGGACCAAAATTGTATGGACCTGACAGAAGCAGAAGATATTAAGAAGAGGTGGCAAGAATATACAGAAGAACTGTACAAAAAAGATCATCATGACCCAGATAACCGTGATGGTGTGATCACTCACCTAGAACCGTACACCCTAGAATGCAAAGTCAAATGGGCCTTAGGAAGCATCACTATGAACAAAGCTAGCGGAGGCGATGGAATTCCAGTTGAGCTATTTTAAATCCTAAAAGATGAGGCTCTGAAAGTACTGAACTCAACCTGCCAGCAAATTTGGAAAACTCAGCAGTGGCAACAGGACAGGAAAACATCAGTTTTCATTCCAATCCCAAAGAAAGCCAATGCCAAATAATGTTCAAACTACCATGCCGGGGTCCATCCCCGGTGGATCCAGGGTAATTTTAAGGTGGGGACAGAATTGGCATCCTAGGAAAAAACTTATTTAATTACAGATGTATAGAGAGATTAGAAACGGATAGTGTAGCAGGAAACTTAGTGGAGAAAAAGAGGCTGAATAACCTGGTTTACATGGAATACCAATCACCACCTATGTAGGCCACAGGCGTCTTTCCATTCTCTTGAAGGAGAGGAGGCACTGAGGCCTCCCCGGTCCGATCTTAGAAGCCTAGGCAAAATTAGCAGGCTTGGTGAGTACTCACATTCCAGATGGGAATTTAGCCAAAAGACAGAGAAAGACACGACACAGGGGAATCAGTCTTTTCAGAAACTGATCCAATTTCTTTATTTTTAGGTTTGCTTATATACCTTTGTTACACATAGGGATGAATACAGAGTCATGCAGAGGTCAGCAGTCCTGACCTTTATCAAAATCAGGTGCTTTACATAAAAAAAGGTCTTAGGGGTTTTACATCATCTTCTGGCCATGAGGCCTGCTGTTATTTTATGATCCTTTCTTTCTGATAACCAAAAAACTTATTTTTTCCAAGGGTGTTTTTTCTTAAACCAGGTGCCACCCTCTGAAGGTAGCAGATAAAGTTGCATTCCTATAGGGTGAGGGTGTAATGGGTTACAACTAAGAAAGGAATTTATTTAACCCAAGGTTAACATGATTAATCTNAGCATTATGTTTAATACTGCCACAAAGGTACATAGTTGATCTTGAAGCTTAAATAACTTTTATGGGGTTTCCCTGGTGGCTCAGATGGTAAAGAATCTGCCTGCCTTGAGGGAGATGTGGGTTTGATCCCCGGGTTGGGAAGATGCCCTGGGGAAGGGAATGGTTACCCACTCCAGTATTCTGGCCTGGAGAATCCCATGCTTATAATTTTAATAATCCATGTATTGTTTTCCTCTTCTAACGTCAAATTTCTTTTACCTGAAATAGATACTAATTTACTCTGTCTCACTGTATAGAGGGTGGCTCCCCTCTCCCCCCTCCTCCTCCAGGTGTCCTTCTGTGGCTTCCTTATGCCATCAGAGAGGAAAGAAAGAGCCTTGGATCATTGTTGCGAATGTGATCTAAAGTTGTCAAACAAGAAATTGTAAAGCTCTCAGTACCAGAAATTCAGTTAAACTGAGGCTCCATCTACTTTCCCTGAGTGGCCAACATTGTCCATCTCATTCCCTGACTTAGGGAGAGCAAGGAACTCAGCTGGCCTCTGATTTGCCTCACATAAATAAGTGAATTAAGAAATGGGGGTCTATAAAATTGTCATCAGTTAACTGAACCCCAGAGAAAAAAATGTGTTTTAAAAACTATGCTAAAATTGTTAGCCTTCAGATTAACTTGTTTGATTTCTTGAGTGTTTGAGGCATTTGGTAACAATGGTACAAAGTTTGTGAACAGGTATGGCTTGTGTTCAGGAATTTCTGTACATCTGGATGTTTCCGTAATAACACTGAATGAGTGAATAATTGAAGATTTCTGAAAAGGCTTCTAGTCATTGGCCAGGACAAGACCAAACGTGCTTCTTGTTGAAATATTGTAAGGTTTTGAGTTTGAAGGAAAGCTAACAAGATTTCACAGCATTATGTGTTGAGGTGTAAGGAACACGTATGAACCTGCAGTTGTTGGGGATTTTTCCTTAATATTGAATTTGTTTTCTTTTACAGGGACTTTTTTTATTGGGATAAAAAACACATAATGTAAAATGCATAATTTTAACCACTCTCAAGTGTATACTTCAGCACGTTATTGTGCACCTATTACTGTTCTCTGCTCCAGAAATATTTTTATCATCTCAAACTGAAATTCTGCACTCATTAATCAGTCAGTTCTCACACCCCTATCTGTTTGACCCCTGAGGACCACTGCTCTCTTTTTTGATATACATGGAATTGTACAATATTTGTCTTTTTGTGTCTTGCTTATTTTACCTCTGGAAATTTGATTTTATGCATATTGACCTAACAGATGGCTTGGGGGTGGTGGTAATTATTGACCTCAAAAATAAAAGTTATTTTATCAGCAAAAATGAGCTTGTACAGGAATAGCATAGAATTGTGTTTCAGGACAACCATGCTATAACAAAAATCATAGACAAGTCCAACAAACAAGAGAGGACTGTTCTTTAGTGAATAAAAAGGAAGAAGTTGGGGAGAGTTGTTTGGAGAAAAGAGTTTGAAGTAATAATGGTTTCTCACCGGTTGGATTGCTGGGGTAGTAGATGTCTTATAGGAGATGCAATATACAGTTGACCCTGGGCAATGCGGGGGTTAGGAGTGCCAGCCCTCTCTGCAGTCAAAAGTCTGTGTGTAACTTAGAGTGGGCCCCCCACACTTACAGGTCCTCTGCACCCAATTTGGGATTAAACCAACTGAAAATCATGTAGTGCTGTAGTAGTTAACTACTGATAAAAATCGATGTGTAAGTGGACTCACACAGTTCAAACCTTTGTTGTTCAAGGGTCAACCAAATATCTGTTCCAGTCGGGTCCTGTAACTGGTGAATCTGTCCTGTTGATAATTCTTCTCAGGGTCTGAATCTGACAATTCTTCCTGTGATTGACATGCAGTGGTGCTTTGTGAGAGCTCCCCCTTTTGGCCTCCTGACTCCATTTTCATGAGGCTTCCCTTTATTAATTTTCATATGATAATCAAAAACAATTGTCCAGTTTCTGCCATGGATCTAAGATTCTGTATCCAAAATCGCTATGGTCTTTATGAAACCGAGAGATTGAAATGGTCGTGGCATTTTGAGCAAGAGCTCTATGTTCAATTTTTGTTGTTGTAAAATATCCCTATTATAAAAGTGTTTCTTAGCCATGAAATCTTGAATTTTCTTTAAAATGCCACTTTTGGGTTGTAGTTGCTGCTCCTGTTCCCCTGGTTGTCTGGGGGATCATTACCTGTATTATTTGCTTCCAGGTCTTAGCAGGGCTTGAGGGAGGTTTAGTCTCCCTGAATATTGGAATGAAGTTTAGTGGTCAGCAGGAAGCAGTGGAATTGACATGTAATTGGCACCAATCCTCTGTCTTTACTGCTTAGCCCTCAGTTCTGTAACCCTCGCCCCTACTTCCAGCAGCATCTGAGGGCCTTCTGGAATCCAGTTAGAGTCCTATGGGAGAAGGACCCCCAGAGAAACAGAGGGTAAAGAAAAGAAACACACACCTTGTCAGGAGGCAGATATTTAAATACCAGACATTTGAATTTAGAATACGGAATTTCCTGTTTCATCTCCAAAAAGATCACCCATGCATCGTCTAGAACTGCTTTCAAATTGCTCCTAGTTTTTCTTAAGATGGTCTGTTCCACTGTAAGGGCTGTGCCACACAGCTCGGTGTGTTTGTTGATGCTGAGTGGAAAAGACGGCCACAGGGAAACGGTGCACCCAGAGCTGGCTTGTGGCTTTTGTTTGCTCGTCCCTGTTCATCTATTCATAGTCATGGATCCCTTCTGCCGCTGCCTGGTATCGTGGAGCCTCGCTGTACCCTGGGGTTGAGAAGAGTCAGGATAATGTGCACTTTCTGGACTGTTCATCTTTCACCAAGACATAGTGTGTGTCGGGATGACAGAGGGGGGCATGCTGGACCCACGTGTGGCTTGTTCCCGGGTCTGCCATGTGCTGTGTAAGCTGCAAACTGTTTGCTTTAAAACAGCTAATCCTGTACTACCAACCGTCTCCACGGACCGTGTCCTGCATTTTATGTTCAGAACCTACATACACACACACACACACACATACAACCTTCTCCTGTATTTTATGATCAGAACCTCCACACACACATACACACACAGACACACATACAACCTTCTCCTGCATTTTATGATCAGAACCTATACACACACACACCGTCTCCTGCATTTTATGATCAGAACCTACACACACACACACACACACACACACACACACAACCTTCTCCTGCATTTTATGTTCAGAACCTACACACACAAACACTGTCTCCTGCATTTTATGTTCAGAACCTACACTCACACACACTGCTTTCTTAAATAATTGAGGAAAGAGCCACTCTGTATCTTATCCTTGAATATCCTCTGTCACGATCATGTATTCTTTAAAAAAAAATTTTTTTTTAAATTGAAAGAGAAAGGGAAAAAAGGAGGGTGGGGGGAAGAAGGTTGCCATCCAGTGGAGGAAGGAGTAATTCCCAGCTTCATTCAGGAAAAAAAACACAGGCTGAAATATGCTTAACTATTTTAACTTGGCTGGGGATTTTTATCACCAGAAGGGTTTTTTCCTTTCTTAGCGACTTCGGGAGCCAAATGGGTGCCGTGTGCCTTTAAGGGAAGAAGTGGCTCAGCAAACTTCGCTGTAGTTGTGTCTCACCGTTTGGGTAGGGAAGGAAAGCGTTAATTTCTTATTTGTACACTTTTTTTCCCCCGACTTCCTTCCTATTCACTTCATTAAATCTAGAGGCAGTTCAGCATGGGAGCCGTCTGTATGTTGAATTAGGGCTCGCACTCTTGCGCAACACGTCACCAGTCGGAAACTGGGGGTTTGCTTCTGTGATTTATTTCAATATTGTGCTGGTAAAAGGTTTGGAAGGGAATTCTTTGTGGGGTAGTACTTGAGCATTGTGTAGCAAGTTTTGTGTGTGTGTCACTAGCCCCTAGCCCTGAGTAGTGTCAGTGAAGCCAGTTGAATAAATAATTTTTTTTTTTAAAGAGGAGAACAATTTAAAATTTTCCATGAATAATTTTACTTTCAGGCTGGAGTAATCTTACTCTACTCTCTTAAGTGGGAGAAGCACTGGGAAATATTTAGTGAATTGATTTCCATTAGAAAAAGACCCTTAGAAATCCCTGAACATAAAGCACTGCATATGGATGTGTTTGGGGTCTTTGGGGAGGAGGGGAAATGTTTTGTAGTTCTCTGCATTCCTGCATAAAACCTTAATTTAAGGGGAATAATGGTCAGTACTTTGTGTGTTTCCTTGTGATTCCAAACCCTAAATTTAATTAGAATCTGCACGTATTAGCAATTGTAATAAAAATGGGCTCCCTGGTTCTTTTTGCAGTTTAATTTGTTTTCGCTTCTTAGCTACTCCCAGATTTAGAGATTGAGAAGTCCAAATATCAGAAGCTTATGCTTTGTTCCATTCTTGCAAAATTTAAGGGAGGGGTAAGAGGAGAAATATCCTTTCACAACTTCCCCCCTCTCCAGTTATCCCCCAGAAAAGAAAAACAATGAAAAATTTTACAGCATGAAACTGAAAGTGAAGTGTCACAGTTGTTTGGGATTTTCTTTAAAGAGAATAATATATTAAAATACTTGAACTTGAGAACATGCACATTGCTTTTACTTACATGCATTTAATGAAAGAGTTCTTTTATCCAAAAAAAATAAATAAATAATCTTAAACTGCTCCAAAACCACGCAGCCTATTTTCTTAAAGCACTAAAAATGGCTTTAAAATACAAAAAAAAAAGCATACCTTTTAAAAAAATAAATTTGAATATTAATTTGTTTTCTTATTGGCTTAATTGTTCAAATGTGAGTAAGAATGAGAAACCACCTGAGCTAAAAATCTCTAATTCTGCTGCCTGGAATAATCAGGGGGAAAAAAAAATATGATAAGTAGTTGTCAATATTAAAACAGGCTGAAGGAGGAAGGCTTCGGGCCTTGTAGTAGGTAGAATGAAACAGCAGATTTGAGACTCCACAATCCTTTCAGTATTAAATTTTCAGTAAAATAAAATTACTTGTATATGAAAACATAGCCTTTCCCCAGCTCTCTTTTTTTTCCTGATCAGCTGATGAAGAGACTAGCAGCTCGCTGCTTTGCTGGCTTGTTAATTTTATCCCCACTAACTGTGATTTCCGATAGCCGGCCTGCTGATAGTGGTAAGGTAAATATCCTTTTTCGTTGCCGTCTTGAAGATTCAGTAGAACTACATCCCAGGCATGTGTAGGTGTGTAACACATCAAAAGCCGGTGTTCTCCGTATTTCTGTGTGTAACTGGGTGCTTGAGGAGAGCAATACCATTAACTGTTGACAGCCTTGCATGCTGTATTTATTATTAGCATGTTCAGCCTCCAAGATTTGCGGGACAAATTTCCTTTTCTTAATCTTCGCTTTAGCTGCAGTGTGTTTAGCTGTATAGTGGGTGTCCTGCTTTTAGTCAGATGAATATTAATGAAATAACGTGGAGCTTTTTTTTTCTTCCTTCTTTTTTCTTTTTCCTCATAACTCATCAGACCTTGCCTCCTTCATAGTGGTTATCTGAACACTGTAGGATCGCGATGGAAATTGTCTTTTGATTATTAAGGCCTGGGCTCACGCTGCCCCTTTAGGATTCTGTCTGTGTGCATGTTGCTTCTCTGGGTTTGCACATTGGAAGATGCATAGAAAGCCTATTTTTTTCTTTTTGAAATCCCACTGGCATTTTTAACACGCCAGGTTGTTTCGTGTTCTGCATCAGGTTTTCTTCACAAAACCTTTCTTTTTCAGAAGGCATTGTACATAAGTGAAAGAAATTATGTCTGAGCTGTAATCACTCTTTATATTGATTGTTATACTCACATGATCATAAATATTAGCCATGTTTGGTGCTGTGGAGAAATGAAGGTAATTGCCTTATGATTAGAGCTCTTTTCAGCTACGAGAAAGGATTGATTAGCATTTGCATACTGGAGGCAATATTGAGAGGCAGGAGGAACAAATAACAACATCAGTTATTTTGTGTGAGAAACCCATCTTGATATGCAATTTAAAGGTCTTTTTAAAAATTTTCTTTTCCATGGTCAAATTTTGTCTTATCTGTTGCTGTTTTTTTCTTTGCAGTTTTTCCTTTCCCTTTATTTTCCTTAAGTTTTGAGATTAACCAGGAGGGGAAAAAAAGTTTAAACTTATGGGTCTGTCACATGGATCTCTTAGCCCTTTATGAACAGGTTTCTTCTTATACCTGGTTGTTTTTATAGCTATTTTATTATCTCTCTGCATTAGTGCTGCTGGCTCTGGTTTAAAGCAAGCGTTTGCAGGTAATTGGAAAAAAGTGTTTTTTGTTTGTGAGTGTGTGTGTTCTTTATCGGATGATTTAAGTGCGTTTACCCAGGAATGTGGCTTTGTACTTCCCGTTTCTTGTTTACTAATTGCTATGTTAGAAGAAAATCTGGATGGAATTTTGACTTGTGTTGTGAATCATGAATAAATTGATGTAAAACCTCAAAGAAGAGAAGGTCAAAGCTTATATAAATGTACGGATGCAATCTTAGGGAAATTTTTTCCTTATTCACCCCTTGTTTCAGTTTACTTTTGACTCTCTACAGAAATAAGACAATATAGGTTTTTTTCCTACGTCGAGCTGAAATGTCATTTGGTTTTAGTTATCTTCAAACACTTAAATGTATAAATCTCTTCATATTTGTCACATTCTTTGCTATTAGTGTTTCGGGCCTTTGTGTATTTTAATCAGGAAATAAGACTTGGGTTAAAGATACATTTATCCAATATGGTGGTTTTCTAATTTTCTTCTTACTTCACTGATTACTGTTAATTTCTGCTTTGCTTGTTTGTTTTATTTGATTCTAGTTATCTAATTTTTTTTTCTTTTTAGTATTCTCTTGTCTTGAATTTTTCTCCTTTATTTCCAATTAACAGGCCATTGAAGACGGCAATTTGGAAGAAATGGAAGAGGAAGTCCGGCTTAAGAAGCGAAAAAGACGAAGAAACGTGGATAAAGATCCTGCGAAAGAAGATGTGGAGAAGGCCAAGAAGAGGAGAGGTCGCCCTCCAGCGGAGAAGCTGTCGCCAAACCCCCCTAAACTGACGAAGCAGATGACTGCTATCACTGACACTGTGATAAACTACAAAGACAGGTGAGCACCTCAGGCCCTCCGCTCTGCCGTCTGCACCCAGGCCACGCGTGCTGCCGCCTGCAGAGCACGCTCTGTTAGGGTGCACACTGGCTTCTAAGGCCCTTTCTACCTCCCGTTTTATGGGTTTTGCTCCAGAGGTATCAGTAAACTTGGACACAATTTAGAGAGGCTACACTTGATATTTTGTATGATGTTTTACCAGGTATTATGTCAGATATTTGGAAATAGGAGTTTAGATGACAAAATGAAAAAACAAAACCCTAAGGGATTTCCAAAATACCATCATTTATATGGAAGGATTGGAAAGAGAGTGAAATTATACCTTTGGCTTGAGTTGTCAGAGGGGAAAAAAAGTCTTAGCATATTTAAGGTGAATATTCACGGTAAGACTTTGTTTTAAACCGAACCGATGCTTCCATCAAAATACCTTGGAAGGAAAGAAGAAACGGTATTTTGATGGAAGCATCGGTTTGGTTTAAAACAAAGTCTTACCGTGAATATTCACCTTAAATATGCTAAGACTTTTTTTCCCCTCTGACAACTCAAGCCAAAGGTATAATTTCACTCTCTTTCCAATCCTTCCATATAAATGATGGTATTTTGGAAATCCCTTAGGGTTTTGTTTTTTCATTTTGTCATCTAAACTCCTATTTCCAAATATCTGACATAATACCTGGTAAAACATCATACAAAATATCAAGTGTAGCCTCTCTAAATTGTGTCCAAGTTTACTGATACCTCTGGAGCAAAACCCATAAAACGGGAGGTAGAAAGGGCCTTAGAAGCCAGTGTGCACCCTAACAGAGCGTGCTCTGCAGGCGGCAGCACGCGTGGCCTGGGTGCAGACGGCAGAGCGGAGGGCCTGAGGTGCTCACCTGTCTTTGTAGTTTATCACAGTGTCAGTGATAGCAGTCATCTGCTTCGTCAGTTTAGGGGGGTTTGGCGACAGCTTCTCCGCTGGAGGGCGACCTCTCCTCTTCTTGGCCTTCTCCACATCTTCTTTCGCAGGATCTTTATCCACGTTTCTTCGTCTTTTTCGCTTCTTAAGCCGGACTTCCTCTTCCATTTCTTCCAAATTGCCGTCTTCAATGGCCTGTTAATTGGAAATAAAGGAGAAAAATTCAAGACAAGAGAATACTAAAAAGAAAAAAAAATTAGATAACTAGAATCAAATAAAACAAACAAGCAAAGCAGAAATTAACAGTAATCAGTGAAGTAAGAAGAAAATTAGAAAACCACCATATTGGATAAATGTATCTTTAACCCAAGTCTTATTTCCTGATTAAAATACACAAAGGCCCGAAACACTAATAGCAAAGAATGTGACAAATATGAAGAGATTTATACATTTAAGTGTTTGAAGATAACTAAAACCAAATGACATTTCAGCTCGACGTAGGAAAAAAACCTATATTGTCTTATTTCTGTAGAGAGTCAAAAGTAAACTGAAACAAGGGGTGAATAAGGAAAAAATTTCCCTAAGATTGCATCCGTACATTTATATAAGCTTTGACCTTCTCTTCTTTGAGGTTTTACATCAATTTATTCATGATTCACAACACAAGTCAAAATTCCATCCAGATTTTCTTCTAACATAGCAATTAGTAAACAAGAAACGGGAAGTACAAAGCCACATTCCTGGGTAAACGCACTTAAATCATCCGATAAAGAACACACACACTCACAAACAAAAAACACTTTTTTCCAATTACCTGCAAACGCTTGCTTTAAACCAGAGCCAGCAGCACTAATGCAGAGAGATAATAAAATAGCTATAAAAACAACCAGGTATAAGAAGAAACCTGTTCATAAAGGGCTAAGAGATCCATGTGACAGACCCATAAGTTTAAACTTTTTTTCCCCTCCTGGTTAATCTCAAAACTTAAGGAAAATAAAGGGAAAGGAAAAACTGCAAAGAAAAAAACAGCAACAGATAAGACAAAATTTGACCATGGAAAAGAAAATTTTTAAAAAGACCTTTAAATTGCATATCAAGATGGGTTTCTCACACAAAATAACTGATGTTGTTATTTGTTCCTCCTGCCTCTCAATATTGCCTCCAGTATGCAAATGCTAATCAATCCTTTCTCGTAGCTGAAAAGAGCTCTAATCATAAGGCAATTACCTTCATTTCTCCACAGCACCAAACATGGCTAATATTTATGATCATGTGAGTATAACAATCAATATAAAGAGTGATTACAGCTCAGACATAATTTCTTTCACTTATGTACAATGCCTTCTGAAAAAGAAAGGTTTTGTGAAGAAAACCTGATGCAGAACACGAAACAACCTGGCGTGTTAAAAATGCCAGTGGGATTTCAAAAAGAAAAAAATAGGCTTTCTATGCATCTTCCAATGTGCAAACCCAGAGAAGCAACATGCACACAGACAGAATCCTAAAGGGGCAGCGTGAGCCCAGGCCTTAATAATCAAAAGACAATTTCCATCGCGATCCTACAGTGTTCAGATAACCACTATGAAGGAGGCAAGGTCTGATGAGTTATGAGGAAAAAGAAAAAAGAAGGAAGAAAAAAAAAGCTCCACGTTATTTCATTAATATTCATCTGACTAAAAGCAGGACACCCACTATACAGCTAAACACACTGCAGCTAAAGCGAAGATTAAGAAAAGGAAATTTGTCCCGCAAATCTTGGAGGCTGAACATGCTAATAATAAATACAGCATGCAAGGCTGTCAACAGTTAATGGTATTGCTCTCCTCAAGCACCCAGTTACACACAGAAATACGGAGAACACCGGCTTTTGATGTGTTACACACCTACACATGCCTGGGATGTAGTTCTACTGAATCTTCAAGACGGCAACGAAAAAGGATATTTACCTTACCACTATCAGCAGGCCGGCTATCGGAAATCACAGTTAGTGGGGATAAAATTAACAAGCCAGCAAAGCAGCGAGCTGCTAGTCTCTTCATCAGCTGATCAGGAAAAAAAAGAGAGCTGGGGAAAGGCTATGTTTTCATATACAAGTAATTTTATTTTACTGAAAATTTAATACTGAAAGGATTGTGGAGTCTCAAATCTGCTGTTTCATTCTACCTACTACAAGGCCCGAAGCCTTCCTCCTTCAGCCTGTTTTAATATTGACAACTACTTATCATATTTTTTTTTCCCCCTGATTATTCCAGGCAGCAGAATTAGAGATTTTTAGCTCAGGTGGTTTCTCATTCTTACTCACATTTGAACAATTAAGCCAATAAGAAAACAAATTAATATTCAAATTTATTTTTTTAAAAGGTATGCTTTTTTTTTTTNAGAAGGAAGAAAAAAAAAGCTCCACGTTATTTCATTAATATTCATCTGACTAAAAGCAGGACACCCACTATACAGCTAAACACACTGCAGCTAAAGCGAAGATTAAGAAAAGGAAATTTGTCCCGCAAATCTTGGAGGCTGAACATGCTAATAATAAATACAGCATGCAAGGCTGTCAACAGTTAATGGTATTGCTCTCCTCAAGCACCCAGTTACACACAGAAATACGGAGAACACCGGCTTTTGATGTGTTACACACCTACACATGCCTGGGATGTAGTTCTACTGAATCTTCAAGACGGCAACGAAAAAGGATATTTACCTTACCACTATCAGCAGGCCGGCTATCGGAAATCACAGTTAGTGGGGATAAAATTAACAAGCCAGCAAAGCAGCGAGCTGCTAGTCTCTTCATCAGCTGATCAGGAAAAAAAAGAGAGCTGGGGAAAGGCTATGTTTTCATATACAAGTAATTTTATTTTACTGAAAATTTAATACTGAAAGGATTGTGGAGTCTCAAATCTGCTGTTTCATTCTACCTACTACAAGGCCCGAAGCCTTCCTCCTTCAGCCTGTTTTAATATTGACAACTACTTATCATATTTTTTTTTCCCCCTGATTATTCCAGGCAGCAGAATTAGAGATTTTTAGCTCAGGTGGTTTCTCATTCTTACTCACATTTGAACAATTAAGCCAATAAGAAAACAAATTAATATTCAAATTTATTTTTTTAAAAGGTATGCTTTTTTTTTTGTATTTTAAAGCCATTTTTAGTGCTTTAAGAAAATAGGCTGCGTGGTTTTGGAGCAGTTTAAGATTATTTATTTATTTTTTTTGGATAAAAGAACTCTTTCATTAAATGCATGTAAGTAAAAGCAATGTGCATGTTCTCAAGTTCAAGTATTTTAATATATTATTCTCTTTAAAGAAAATCCCAAACAACTGTGACACTTCACTTTCAGTTTCATGCTGTAAAATTTTTCATTGTTTTTCTTTTCTGGGGGATAACTGGAGAGGGGGGAAGTTGTGAAAGGATATTTCTCCTCTTACCCCTCCCTTAAATTTTGCAAGAATGGAACAAAGCATAAGCTTCTGATATTTGGACTTCTCAATCTCTAAATCTGGGAGTAGCTAAGAAGCGAAAACAAATTAAACTGCAAAAAGAACCAGGGAGCCCATTTTTATTACAATTGCTAATACGTGCAGATTCTAATTAAATTTAGGGTTTGGAATCACAAGGAAACACACAAAGTACTGACCATTATTCCCCTTAAATTAAGGTTTTATGCAGGAATGCAGAGAACTACAAAACATTTCCCCTCCTCCCCAAAGACCCCAAACACATCCATATGCAGTGCTTTATGTTCAGGGATTTCTAAGGGTCTTTTTCTAATGGAAATCAATTCACTAAATATTTCCCAGTGCTTCTCCCACTTAAGAGAGTAGAGTAAGATTACTCCAGCCTGAAAGTAAAATTATTCATGGAAAATTTTAAATTGTTCTCCTCTTTAAAAAAAAAAATTATTTATTCAACTGGCTTCACTGACACTACTCAGGGCTAGGGGCTAGTGACACACACACAAAACTTGCTACACAATGCTCAAGTACTACCCCACAAAGAATTCCCTTCCAAACCTTTTACCAGCACAATATTGAAATAAATCACAGAAGCAAACCCCCAGTTTCCGACTGGTGACGTGTTGCGCAAGAGTGCGAGCCCTAATTCAACATACAGACGGCTCCCATGCTGAACTGCCTCTAGATTTAATGAAGTGAATAGGAAGGAAGTCGGGGGAAAAAAAGTGTACAAATAAGAAATTAACGCTTTCCTTCCCTACCCAAACGGTGAGACACAACTACAGCGAAGTTTGCTGAGCCACTTCTTCCCTTAAAGGCACACGGCACCCATTTGGCTCCCGAAGTCGCTAAGAAAGGAAAAAACCCTTCTGGTGATAAAAATCCCCAGCCAAGTTAAAATAGTTAAGCATATTTCAGCCTGCGTTTTTTTTCCTGAATGAAGCTGGGAATTACTCCTTCCTCCACTGGATGGCAACCTTCTTCCCCCCACCCTCCTTTTTTCCCTTTCTCTTTCAATTTAAAAAAAAATTTTTTTTTAAAGAATACATGATCGTGACAGAGGATATTCAAGGATAAGATACAGAGTGGCTCTTTCCTCAATTATTTAAGAAAGCAGTGTGTGTGAGTGTAGGTTCTGAACATAAAATGCAGGAGACAGTGTTTGTGTGTGTAGGTTCTGAACATAAAATGCAGGAGAAGGTTGTGTGTGTGTGTGTGTGTGTGTGTGTGTGTGTAGGTTCTGATCATAAAATGCAGGAGACGGTGTGTGTGTGTATAGGTTCTGATCATAAAATGCAGGAGAAGGTTGTATGTGTGTCTGTGTGTGTATGTGTGTGTGGAGGTTCTGATCATAAAATACAGGAGAAGGTTGTATGTGTGTGTGTGTGTGTGTATGTAGGTTCTGAACATAAAATGCAGGACACGGTCCGTGGAGACGGTTGGTAGTACAGGATTAGCTGTTTTAAAGCAAACAGTTTGCAGCTTACACAGCACATGGCAGACCCGGGAACAAGCCACACGTGGGTCCAGCATGCCCCCCTCTGTCATCCCGACACACACTATGTCTTGGTGAAAGATGAACAGTCCAGAAAGTGCACATTATCCTGACTCTTCTCAACCCCAGGGTACAGCGAGGCTCCACGATACCAGGCAGCAGCAGAAGGGATCCATGACTATGAATAGATGAACAGGGACGAGCAAACAAAAGCCACAAGCCAGCTCTGGGTGCACCATTTCCCTGTGGCCGTCTTTTCCACTCAGCATCAACAAACACACCGAGCTGTGTGGCACAGCCCTTACAGTGGAACAGACCATCTTAAGAAAAACTAGGAGCAATTTGAAAGCAGTTCTAGACGATGCATGGGTGATCTTTTTGGAGATGAAACAGGAAATTCCGTATTCTAAATTCAAATGTCTGGTATTTAAATATCTGCCTCCTGACAAGGTGTGTGTTTCTTTTCTTTACCCTCTGTTTCTCTGGGGGTCCTTCTCCCATAGGACTCTAACTGGATTCCAGAAGGCCCTCAGATGCTGCTGGAAGTAGGGGCGAGGGTTACAGAACTGAGGGCTAAGCAGTAAAGACAGAGGATTGGTGCCAATTACATGTCAATTCCACTGCTTCCTGCTGACCACTAAACTTCATTCCAATATTCAGGGAGACTAAACCTCCCTCAAGCCCTGCTAAGACCTGGAAGCAAATAATACAGGTAATGATCCCCCCCAGACAACCAGGGGAACAGGAGCAGCAACTACAACCCAAAAGTGGCATTTTAAAGAAAATTCAAGATTTCATGGCTAAGAAACACTTTTATAATAGGGATATTTTACAACAACAAAAATTGAACATAGAGCTCTTGCTCAAAATGCCACGACCATTTCAATCTCTCGGTTTCATAAAGACCATAGCGATTTTGGATACAGAATCTTAGATCCATGGCAGAAACTGGACAATTGTTTTTGATTATCATATGAAAATTAATAAAGGGAAGCCTCATGAAAATGGAGTCAGGAGGCCAAAAGGGGGAGCTCTCACAAAGCACCACTGCATGTCAATCACAGGAAGAATTGTCAGATTCAGACCCTGAGAAGAATTATCAACAGGACAGATTCACCAGTTACAGGACCCGACTGGAACAGATATTTGGTTGACCCTTGAACAACAAAGGTTTGAACTGTGTGAGTCCACTTACACATCGATTTTTATCAGTAGTTAACTACTACAGCACTACATGATTTTCAGTTGGTTTAATCCCAAATTGGGTGCAGAGGACCTGTAAGTGTGGGGGGCCCACTCTAAGTTACACACAGACTTTTGACTGCAGAGAGGGCTGGCACTCCTAACCCCCGCATTGCCCAGGGTCAACTGTATATTGCATCTCCTATAAGACATCTACTACCCCAGCAATCCAACCGGTGAGAAACCATTATTACTTCAAACTCTTTTCTCCAAACAACTCTCCCCAACTTCTTCCTTTTTATTCACTAAAGAACAGTCCTCTCTTGTTTGTTGGACTTGTCTATGATTTTTGTTATAGCATGGTTGTCCTGAAACACAATTCTATGCTATTCCTGTACAAGCTCATTTTTGCTGATAAAATAACTTTTATTTTTGAGGTCAATAATTACCACCACCCCCAAGCCATCTGTTAGGTCAATATGCATAAAATCAAATTTCCAGAGGTAAAATAAGCAAGACACAAAAAGACAAATATTGTACAATTCCATGTATATCAAAAAAGAGAGCAGTGGTCCTCAGGGGTCAAACAGATAGGGGTGTGAGAACTGACTGATTAATGAGTGCAGAATTTCAGTTTGAGATGATAAAAATATTTCTGGAGCAGAGAACAGTAATAGGTGCACAATAACGTGCTGAAGTATACACTTGAGAGTGGTTAAAATTATGCATTTTACATTACGTGTTTTTTATCCCAATAAAAAAAGTCCCTGTAAAAGAAAACAAATTCAATATTAAGGAAAAATCCCCAACAACTGCAGGTTCATACGTGTTCCTTACACCTCAACACATAATGCTGTGAAATCTTGTTAGCTTTCCTTCAAACTCAAAACCTTACAATATTTCAACAAGAAGCACGTTTGGTCTTGTCCTGGCCAATGACTAGAAGCCTTTTCAGAAATCTTCAATTATTCACTCATTCAGTGTTATTACGGAAACATCCAGATGTACGGAAATTCCTGTACACAAGCCATACCTGTTCACAAACTTTGTACCATTGTTACCAAATGCCTCAAACACTCAAGAAATCAAACAAGTTAATCTGAAGGCTAACAATTTTAGCATAGTTTTTAAAACACATTTTTTTCTCTGGGGTTCAGTTAACTGATGACAATTTTATAGACCCCCATTTCTTAATTCACTTATTTATGTGAGGCAAATCAGAGGCCAGCTGAGTTCCTTGCTCTCCCTAAGTCAGGGAATGAGATGGACAATGTTGGCCACTCAGGGAAAGTAGATGGAGCCTCAGTTTAACTGAATTTCTGGTACTGAGAGCTTTACAATTTCTTGTTTGACAACTTTAGATCACATTCGCAACAATGATCCAAGGCTCTTTCTTTCCTCTCTGATGGCATAAGGAAGCCACAGAAGGACACCTGGAGGAGGAGGGGGGAGAGGGGAGCCACCCTCTATACAGTGAGACAGAGTAAATTAGTATCTATTTCAGGTAAAAGAAATTTGACGTTAGAAGAGGAAAACAATACATGGATTATTAAAATTATAAGCATGGGATTCTCCAGGCCAGAATACTGGAGTGGGTAACCATTCCCTTCCCCAGGGCATCTTCCCAACCCGGGGATCAAACCCACATCTCCCTCAAGGCAGGCAGATTCTTTACCATCTGAGCCACCAGGGAAACCCCATAAAAGTTATTTAAGCTTCAAGATCAACTATGTACCTTTGTGGCAGTATTAAACATAATGCTATTCAGAGAATGACTGAGATGCAGGGGAGGGTGGTCCCCCAAACTTCTGGCCCCTTCAATCCTGCCATATTATAGACATAGTGGATTAACACCTTTGTTAGGCATGTGTTACACTTCAGCTCCCTTGGTGGAATCAACCACAGAGCCCAAAAGAGAACTTGGGAGCCTGTGAAAGAAGCTTAGACCAACAAGGGAGAATTAAAGAAACACACTTCGGCTCTCTCACCGCCAAGACTATTCACCAGTCACTATCAACTCCTAACAGCCAAAACTCCACTTGATTCTTTCCATAGCAGAGCTCCTCCGGGGGCCTGGACCACCTGTGTACTTGGAGGTTCTCAGAATATTTAAAAAAAGAAGGAGAAGACATGCAGAAAGAATTGTGGTATAATTTCAATGCTTACAAGGAATAATTTAATGTTTCCGTGGCAGATAGGTAAAACCGAACGATGAGGGGTGTAGCCTCATTTAGAGATGACGACAAATGGTGAAGTGCAGGTCCCGGGGTCAAATGATCAGTGCTTTTCTGGGTTTTCCTGGACAGGCTGTCCGCGAAGCTTATGGGCCACCAGCACAAGACCTGTTCTCTGTAAACCCACCAAGGTTAATGCATCAAATTCAAAGGAACTCAACTGGGGGCAAGGATGAGAATGGGACACTTGCTCTGCCTGGGGCAGATGCAAAGAAGGCCACCAAGGGCCAAGTTCCACGCGAGGAGACTGCAAAGGTTAAGCAACATGAGGAGTCAGGAGCACAGTGATTTGAGGCCATTTCTTAGAGGAAGGAAGAGCATCGGTTTCAACAGACCTGAAGACGCATGGCGTCGTGAATCCTGCTGCCATCACCACGGGCAGTGGGGGCCGCGGTTCACAGGCTGCTCACCATGCTCCGGGCACTTCATGCTTCACACAGATTTGCTCATTCCATCCTCACAGCAACCCCCTTAGGTCCTGTCATCCTCCTCATTTTATAGGTGAGGCAACTCAGGCATGCAGAGATGAAGCATACCGCACCGGATCAAGAGATACAAACTGCTCTGTACAAAACAGGTGAGCAACAAGGGCACCCTGCCGACCACAGGAACTACGGCCCTTACCCTGTAATAACTTTTAATGGACTACAGTCTGGAAAAATGCTAAATCACCGTGCTGTGCACCCCGCATTAATGTATGGTTGCAAAGCAACTATACTCCAATTAAAAAACTAAGTGAGTCACAGACTCACAGGGTGTAAACTCTGGAAGTTTGACTGCATAAGCCCTACCCACATTGGGAAGTTTCTCTGCTCCACAGCACAAAGGATGTCTCTGAGCCACCAAAGTGAAAGTGAAAGGTGCTCAGTCATTTCCGACTCTTTGCAGCTCCATGGACTATACAGACCATGGAATTCTCCAGGTCAGAATACTGGAGTGGGTAGCTGTTCCTTTCTCCAGGGGATCTTCTTGACCCAGGGATTGAATCAGGGTCTCCTGCACTGCAGGCAGATTCTTGACCAACTGAGTTATCGGGGAAATCCGAGCCACCAAGAAGAGGCTAAATTGTGCTTAGGCTTAGGTGAGTAATACAGTCAAGAACATCGCACGGTACATCTTGGGAAGACTTCGGCAAAGACAGAAGCACGCATGTACATGTGTGCTTACATACATGGCACACAGATGGACACACACATACATACACAGTCCTTGCTTTGCATGCAAGTGAGGGACCATAAAAATGACTATACAAGCTGAAACTGAACAAAGCCATTCTGATAATCAACAGGAAAATTATGATCATTCTATGATCCTGACAAATTTATGTCAAAGCATTAACTCATTGTGGGTTATGCATGTACTGCTGCTGCTGCTAAGTCACTTCAGTTGTGTCCGACTCTGTGTGACCCCATAGACGGCAGCCCACCAGGCTCCCCCATCCCTGGGATTCTCCAGGCAAGAATACTGGAGTGGGTTGCCATTTCCTTCTCCAATGCATGAAAGAGAAAAGTGAAAGTGAAGTCGCTCAGTCTGTCCGACTGTTAGCGACCCCATGGACTGCAGCCCACCAGGCTACTCCGTCCATTGGATTTTCCAGGCAAGAGTACTGGGGTGGGGTGCCATTGCCTTCCCCGTATGCATGTACAGGGGAATGAAAAACATAGTAAAATGAGTATTTAGTATACTAATTTAAAACATGAGAAATATGGCATTAAAATGGTAAAAAAAAAAAAAAAATCTATCAAGAACATTCGGATAGCACTTGCTTTTTTATTTTTATCAAATAGCTTAGGATACAGACCAAGACCCTTTTCTAAGCCTTGGCAAATTGCCAAGAACCAGCTTTCACCATTTTACCCTCTGCCCTTTCAATGTTGTGATTTCTCTCCACATTCCTTTCATGTGGTTTTTATTTGTTTGTTTGTTTGTTTGGAACTGTCACTTCCTCTAGGACATCTTCATCCTTTCCGTCACAACTGTTTTCTTCATTACGTCGTTAAGTTTGCCTTACTAAGTTTCTCTGGCTGAATATCTAGAGTCCACTCCAAAGGCCCCTGTGTGAGCCTACATCTTTCTTCACTTAAGCTCCTGATAAGGTGGTCTTCCAAGAAAGATCTGTCTTGGGGTCGTCGGGCACGACTGAGCGACTGAACTGAACTGAACTCAGGTCACTAGGGTGGGTGCTAATCCAATGAGTGGTGTCCTCCTGAGAGGAGAGGATTAGGACGCAGACACAGAATACTGCCAATACCTTGATCTCAGACGTCTTGCCTCCAGAACAATGAGAAAACCAATGTTTGTTGTTTAAGCTGCTCGGTATGTGCTATTTTGTTTGGTAGCCCTGGCAAACTAACACAGACGATAGCTGGAATCTCTTATTTGAGGGACTGATTTTTTTAACTGTATCATGATAATGAAAATTTGTAAGTAATGCAATCAGTTCAGTTCAGTTCACTCACTCAGTCATGTCTGACTCTTCACGACCCCATGAACCGCAGCATGCCAGGCCTCCCTGTCCATCACCAACTCCTGGAGTTCACTCAAACTCACGTCCATCGAGTCAGTGATGCCATCCAGCCATCTCATCCTCTGTCATCCCCTTCTCCTCCTGCCCCCAACCCCTCCCAGCATCAGGGTCTTTTCCAATGAGTCAACTCTTCGCATGAGGTAGTCAAAGTATTGGAGTTTCAGCTTTACCATCAGTTCTTCCAATTAACACCCAGGACTGATCTCCTTTAGGATGGACTGGTTGGATCTCCTTGCCGTCCAAGGGACTCTCAAGAGTCTTCTCCAACACCACAGTCCAAAAACATCAATTCTTCGGCACTCTTCGGCTTTCTTCACAGTCCAACTCTCATATCCATACATGACCACTGGAAAAACCATAGCCTTGACTAGACGGACCTTTGTTGGCAAAGTAATGTCTCTGCCTTTTAATATGCTATCTAGGTTGGTCATAACTTTCCTTCCAAGGAGTAAGTGTCTTTTAATTTTATGGCTGTAATCACTATCTGCAGTGATTTTGGAGCCCCCCAAAATAAAGTCTGACACCATTTCCACTGTTTTCCCATCCATCTATTTCCCATGAAGTGATGGGACCGGATGCCATGATCTTAGCTTTCTGAATGTTGAGCTTTAAGCCAACTTTTGCAATGGGGCAGAGCAAAGACTGCTTGTATGTATATAAAACATTCCTTTGAATAATTCATGCCTGGAGTGTAAGGGGAGCTGTTCTGCTCTCAGTTCATCTGCCTGGATCTATGTTCCAAATCAGGCAACTTCTCCCTGCCCTGGTCTCACCTTGTGGGCCTGAGAATGGGCCCCTGTTCTCGGGATTGCTGGTCTTTAGGCTTGTGCAGGGCCTGGCCTGAGGGTCTGTGCATAAGCCCAAGTGAGAATGACTGGCTGGGGTAGTTCGCTTCTCTTAGGAATCTGAACTACAAATGTGAAAGAGCATATCCACACTGGTGTGAGAGTTGAAGCTGAATGAGGTCATGAGGTAGCACATGCACTTGAGATGTTATTACTATTAACAATGAAGAAACAGTAACATAAGGTGCAAAGAGTCTACTGTGTAAAGGAGAAACAATAGCTGGTCCCAAGGAGACTGGGAGACTGAAATTCCATAAACACAACGCACACAAGTATTTGGTTAAGCTACATAGATAGACGTGTATAAACACACATACATATATACATGCATATATACACACATACATACACGTACATTAAGAGTGTCAGGAGAGGAATATCTGGTTCCAGTTAAAGCTGAGAAGCCAACTGGGAAATGTACAATAATTTCAGATTTAGATTTACTCAACTGTATCTATATGGTTCTCCTAAGTATACATAAGATTATTTGTCAAGTTTGACTATCCTGCTTTATTTAATACTAAGTCAATAAAGCAAAAACATCTAAACAGAATTTTGGGCCCCTATTAGTTAAGCAATACACATATGTTGCAAGTACAATTTGCAATGCAATAAATTTTACAATGAATCTCTAGTTTTAAAGCACAAACAAACAAGACAGAGGGAACTGTGACCAGGTTTTACTAGTAGTAAACACACTTAGCACTTTTCTGGTCTTGCTTGGTTTCCATAGCTCTGTGGTACCCTAAGCCAGGACTAGCAGTTTTGCTGGGAATCCTCAGCCGAAATAAACACAGACAGAATCGGAGATCCTGTCACCCAAGACAGTGTCAGCAATTGGCATGGGGCAGACAAACATTGGGACAGGCTTTGATGCGCAGTGGCATTCTTTTATAGACGACGATCCCTAAAATGCATTCCAGAAACAGAGCATCTAGAGAAAATCTTACGAGATGCACCCCTGAGTAAACAAGAGAGTCAGCATTTTCTCTTAATGCACCTCCACCTAAGACTCTGCCCACAGCACCGGCCTTCTGCTCTCTCCACCTCACTCCGTACCAACACTCAGCTGTGTCGCCCAATGCCAGTTAGGCCTGTTATTGGAACTTCATAAAAGTGGGTTTCCCAGGTGGCACTAGTGGTAAAGAACCTGCCTGCCAATGCAGGAGACTTAAGAGACCCGGGTTTTGATCCCTGGGTTGGGGAAGATCCCCTGGAGGAGAGCATGGCAACCTACTCCAGCAGTCTTGCTTGGAGAATCCCATGGACAGAGGAGCCTGGCCGGCTAGAGTTCACAGAATCACAAAGAGTCTGAAACAGCTGGAGCGACTTAGCACAAACACACAGTTGTGAAAAGAAATAGGATTCTTACTTCTACAAAACAGTGAGCATAACCAAAGACTCCATAAAAGATGAGTTGCTTAAACACAAAATACTGTTGAAGTTGGCAAAGGCTAGACTCCTATAATTTGGAAAGGACCTGCCTTCACTCCCTGGTGGCTCAGAGGACAAAGTGTCTGCCTGCAATGCAGGAGACCCGGACTCCATCCCTGGGTTGGGAAGATCCCCTGGAGAAGGAAATGGCAACCCACTCCAGTATTCTTGCCTGGAGAATCCCATGGACAGAGGAGCCTGGTGGGCTACAGTCCACGGGGTCGCAAGACGACTGAACGAATTCACTTTCTTTCCTGCCTTCACCGTGCTTTGTTGGTGTCAGGATTCTCCCTCAAGGGTGTGTTAGTTAATTAGACAGAGGAATTCTTTCATGATGTATATATCTATCGAATAATCACAATGTATACTTTATATCTTATAGTTTTGTCAATTATACTGCAATAAAGCTAAAGGGTTTTTTTTCCCCCAAAGATTCTCACTCTAAAAATAGCAATACCGGAAATCCTATGTGATACATAATGGGTGTTACTTATGCAAGACAGGCTACTGTTTTCTAGCAAGCAGACTCAGAGGAAACCCAAGCCTTCCCTCAAAACTGTGGCAAACAGACATATCTTATTTTTTTCCTTGAAGCTTACATCTACATACAAGTGAGACGGGTATCATTTTCTAACCTTAACTAATATTTTCATTGACAGACTGGCTACTGGGTCTGATTATTTCAGTTAAGGTGGCTTCTGCTGTATTTTTCTTTTCGGAATAGGGGTCGCAAAGAAAGGCCTATTAGCTTGCTTGTTCTCTTTTGTCATCCGGTCCTCTTCTCCAGTGCAGTAAGATGTAATTGCTCCATTCTGAGTATATCCGATGTTATTATGGGCCACACCCTACGGGTCGGATTTTACATACCCCTTTCATCACGGGATTGCCCTATTCGCATTCTTAAGTTTTCCTCTGTGAATCGATTCAGGTCTCTTGCCTGGAGCGTTGGGATGCCCCCGACCTGGTCATCGCCCTTCTGACCTGCCTGATGTCCTGGTGTGTGAACCCAGCGAGAATGACAGGATGAGGCCTGGGACCGCCCCACTTGGTGATCTCTCACGCTCCCCTCTGCAGTGTCTCTCACAGATCCTTACATCCATGACTGCCCCTGCTTTCCTCCAGCTGTGAGACTTTCTTTTTTTCTTCCTTACATAGACCTTGCCTTATTTTTCTCAGTTTCCCTACAGAATCTAGCTTTGGGAGGGAAAAGTCAGGGAACAGAACGACACCTGAACACAAACTCAACTTCTAGACAGAGCTCCCTGTGAAAACTGCTCTTAGGTCATCTACCAGCTTACCAAATACATGACTGAATTCAAGGGCATTTGTTTTAGACAGTTCTATATTAATCAAGTACAAAGTTACCAACTTGTGTCAAACTCTCATCTTCCCTGCATCGCCCTCTAGTCTTCGCCACTTCTCACCTCCCTGTTAGCATCAACCTCTAGAGTCATCAATACTGATGAATCTCCTTCCTGACCATATAAATTCCTTTAGCAACCGAAACACTGACATTTTTCCAAACCTGCCCAAAGCCTCCTATATCCCATTTCTACTCATCACCTCTACACCTGTTTTGTTTCCTTTCTCTTCCATTGCTCCTTACTTAAAATCTTTCCATCCTTTAACGCTGCGGTTTTGGAACTTCCTACCTTATTTCGCCACAGTTTCCTTCCCATGACTACAGATTCTCCCAGTTTTTCTTAGGCCTGCTTCTTTTTTGTTCTGGCTGTAACCATGCAGTCAGGGTAAGTGTGTGGTCAGTGGCCCCTGCTGAGTACACAGCAGGCATCATTAATACATCTGATGTCCTCATCAGCCACAGGCGAGATGTCTCTTAGCGAGCCTGGGAGGACTTGCCGCTGGGGTGCTTCCAAAGTGCTTTCCTGGAGGGGCTGTGAGACACCCCCGCGAAGGCTCCCACGTGGGGCGCCTTCTGCTGAGCGGCCTGGACAGACTCACAAGCCTCCGTGTGTCTAGCGCTCAGCAGCCCCTAACTACGGATGGCCGGTGCCTGAGACACGTCCAGTCCCCTATTTTGAATGTAGAACATATTCTATGGAGATCCAAATTGGCCCTGGCTTCAAGTATGACCTCAATGCTCTCAGTTTCAAAAATTCTCCCTCCAGCCTGGCCTTACCAATCAAGATTTCCAATATCCTACCAAAAAGTCCCAAATTAAATAAATCCTTTTCTTCTGACAGAGTGAATATTTCTCTTCTGAATCCTTCTATTTCATTGAAGGGCAGCATCCCCTTCCCCCCACTCCCATCCTCAATTATCCAGAAGAGAAACCTTTAAAATCATTAATTTCCCAACAGCGGCAGTAAGGAGATACCCCACGTCCAAGGTAAGGAGCAGTGGCTGTGCTTTGCTGAAGAGATACCCCACGCCCAAGGTAAGAGAAACCCAAGTAAGACGGTAGGTGTTGCAAGAGGGCATCAGAGGGCAGACACACTGAAACCATACTCACAGAAAACTAGTCAATCTAATCACACTAGGACCACAGCCTTGTCTAATTCAATGAAACCAAGCCATGCCTGCGGGGCAACCCAAGACGGGCGGGTCATGGTGGAGAGGTCTGACAGAACGTGGTCCACTGGAGAAGGGAATGGCAAGCCACTTCAGTATTCTTGCCTTGAGAACCCCATGAACAGTATGAAAAGGCAAAATGATAGGATACCAAAAGAGGAACTCCCCAGGTCATTAGGTGCCCAATATGCTACTGGAGATCAGTGGGGAAATAACTCCAGAAAAAATGAAGGGATGGAGCCAAAGCAAAAACAATACCCAGTTGTGCATGTGACTGGTGATAGAAGCAAGATCCNGGCAAAATGATAGGATACCAAAAAGAGAATCTCCCCAGGTCGTTAGGTGATGGATGTGAGTCTGAGTGAACTCTGGGAGATGGTGATGAACAGGGAGGCCTGGCGTGCTGCGATTCATGGGGTCACAAAGAGTCGGACACGACTGAGCGACTGAACTGAACTGAACTGATATGGCAATAAAATTGATAAGCTGGAAGAAATGGATAGATTCTTAGAAAAATTCAGTCTTCCCAGAATGAACCAGGAAGAAGTGGCAACTATGAACAACCCAATTACAAGCACTGACATTGAAGCTGTGATCAAATATCTCTCAAAAAACAAAAGTCAAGGACCAAATGGCTTCACAGGTGAATTCTATCAAACATTTAGAGAAGACCTAATGCCTATCCTTATAAAATTCTTTCAAAAAATTGCAGAGGAAAGAACACTTCCGAACTCATTCTACGAGGCCACCATCACCCAGATACCCAAACCAGGCAAAGACAAGTAAAAAAAAAAAGAAAATTACAGGCCAGTATCACTGATGAACATAGATGCAAAAACCCTTAACAAAATTTTTGGAAACAGAATTCAACAACATATTAAAAAGCTCATACACCATGATCAAGTTGAGTTTATTTCAGGGATGTGAGGATTCTTCATTATATACAAATCAATCCATGTGATACACCATATAACAAATTGAATGATAAAACCATATGATAATCTCAGTTCAGTTCAGTTCAGTTCCTCAGTCGTGTCAGACTCATTGCGACCCATGGACTGCATGTAGCATGCTGGGCTTCCCTGTCCATCACCATCTTCCGGAGTTTACTCAAATTCATGTCCATTGAGTCTTTGATACTGTGCAACCATCTCATCCTCTGTCCTTCCCTCCTCCTCCTGCCTTCCATCTTTCCCAGCATCAGGGTCTTTTCTGATGAGTCAGTTCTTTGCATCAGGTGGCTAAAGTAATGGAGTTTCAGCTTCAGCATCAGCCCTTCCAATGAATATTCAGAACTGTTTTCCTTTTGGATGGACTGGCTGGATCTCCTTGCTCTCCAAGTGACTCTCAAGAGTCTTTTCCAACACCACCATTGATGTTGAAAAGCATCAATTCTTCAGCACTCAGCTTTCTTTGTAGTCCAACTCTTATGTCCATAGTGACTACTGGAAAAACCATAACTTTGACTAGATGGACTTTTGTTGGCAAAGAAATGTCTCTGCTTTTGAATATGCTGTCTCGGTTGGTCATAACTTTTCTTCCAAAGAGTAAGCGTCTTTTAATTTCCTGGCTGCAGTCACCATCTGCAGTGATTTTGNTTATGTCCATAGTGACTACTGGAAAAACCATAACTTTGACTAGATGGACTTTTGTTGGCAAAGAAATGTCTCTGCTTTTGAATATGCTGTCTCGGTTGGTCATAACTTTTCTTCCAAAGAGTAAGCGTCTTTTAATTTCCTGGCTGCAGTCACCATCTGCAGTGATTTTGGAGCTCAAGAAAATAAAGTCTGTCACTGTTTCCATTGTTTCCCTATCTATTTGCCATGAAGTGATGGGACCAAATGCCATGATCTTAATTTTCTGAATGTTGAATTTTAAGCCAATGTTTTCTCTCTCCTCTTTCACTTTCATCAAGAGGCTCTTTAGTTCTTTGCTTTCTGCCATAAGGGTAGTGCCATCTGCATATCTGAGGTTAATGATATTTTTCCAGGCAATCTTGATTCTAGCTTGTGCTTAATCTCGATAGATACAGGAAAAGCCTTTGACACAAATCAGCACGCATTTATGATAGAAACTTTTTCAAAAATGGCCATAGAATGAACCTACCTCAACATAGTAAAGACCATATATTATAAGCCCACTGCAAACATAATGGTGAAAAACTGAAAGCATTTCCCCTAAGATCAGGAACAAGACAAGGTTGTCCATTGTCACCACTGTTACTCAACATAATTTTGGAAGTCCTAGCTACAGCAATCAGAGAAGAAAAATAAAATGAATCCAGATCAGAAAAGAAGCAAAGCTGTCACTGTTTGCAGATGACATGATACTATACATATAGGGATATAGTAAAGTCGCTCAGTCATGTCCAACTCTTTGCAACCCCATGGACTGTAGCCTACCAGNTCAATAACCTCAGATATGTAGATGACACCACCTTCATGGCAGAAAGTGAAGAGGAGCTAAAAAGCCTCTTGATGAAAGTGAAAGAGGAGAGTCAAAAAGTTGGCTTAAAGCTCAACATTCAGAAAACGAAGATCATGGCATCTGGTCCCATCACTTCATGGGAAATAGATGGGGAAACAGTGGAAACAGTGTCAGACTTTATTTTTGGGGCTCCAAAATCACTGCAGATGGTGACTGCAGCCATGAAATTAAAAGATGCTTACTCCTTGGAAGAAAAGTTATGACCAACCTAGATAGTATATTCAAAAGCAGAGACATTACTTTGCCGACTAAGGTCCGTCTAGTCAAGGCTATGGTTTTTCCTGTGGTCATGTATGGATGTGAGAGTTGGACTGTGAAGAAGGCTAAGCACTGAAGAATTGATGCTTTTGAACTGTGGTGTTGGGGAAGACTCTTGAGAGTCCCTTGGACTGCAAGGAGATCCAACCAGTCCATTCTGAAGGAGATCAGCCCTGAGATTTCTTTGGAGGGAATGATGTTGAAGCTGAAACTCCAGGCCACCTCATGCGAAGAGTTGACTCACTGGAAAAGACTTTGATGCTGGGAGGGATTGGGGGCAGGAGAAGAAGGGGACGACCAAGGATGAGATGGCTGGATGGTATGACGGACTTGATGGATGTGAGTCTGAGTGAACTCCGGGAGATGGTGTTGAACAGGGAGGCCTGGCGTGCTGCGATTCGTGGGGTCACAAAGAGTCGGACACAACTGAGCGACTGAACTGAACTGAACTGAACTGATAATCTATGTCCTGTCAGTCACCACGGTTTACCCCTAAAATACTTCATCAGTTGGGAAGAAAACAGTTGTTTCCTTCCCTTTGGTCTGGTCTTCTCTTCACAGGGTCAAGTATAATGGCCTCCCTTAGGGGTTTCCCTCATCCTCTCTCTGGGGCCCTTTAAATTCATCCTTTATTATGAAAATGGTTGTCTTTTCTAGATCTAAAAGGAGGGAAAGATCACTCACTCTCAGATTTCAGAAAGGCTCAGACTGCCCATTCTTTCTGTGGAGAGGATAAAGAACACAGCCCGGATTCTCTGGTCACGCAGAGCCTCGTCTTCGTTTTCCTTCTCCGCTCCCATCCCTATGAAAATGCTCTGTTCCCAATGCACAGGGCAGGAGTCACCTGTGTCACACATCCATGACTCTTCGTGCCTCCCTTAGATGGGCACCCTGCTTCTCCCGATCCCTCTTTCCTACCAAATCATGCTTGCCTTTTAAGAAACGGCCAAGGTGCCATTTCACTCATAGTACTGTACCTGACCTCTCTTTCCCCTGTTCTTTCAGGCACTTTTAGTCACTATTTATTTAAATCTTCTTGGTATGAGCTATGACTTTGTCTTAAAATATGTCTGACATGGAAGCAACCTAAAGGCCCATTGATACAGAGGTGGATAAAGAAGCTGTGGTACATATATGCAATGGAATATTACTCAGCCAGAAAAAAAGAACAAAATAGTATCATTTGCAGAGATGTGGATGGACCCAGAGGATATCATACAGAGTGAAGTTAAGTTAGGAAGAGAAAAACAAGTATTGAATAATATCACTTTTATCATGGAATCTAGAAAAATGGTAGAGATGAACTTATTTGCAAAGCTGAAAGAGAGTCACAGATGTAGAGAACAAACTTACAGCTACCAGGGGGTGAAGGGAGTGGTAGGATGAACTGGGAGGCTGGGACTGACATTTATACACTATATGTATAAAACAGGTAACTAATGAGGACTGACTGTGGTGACCTAACTTGGAAAGGGAAAGGGAAAGTTGCTCAGTCCTGTCTGACTCTTTGTGACCCCATGGACTATGCAGACCATGGAATTCTCCAGGTCAGATTACTGGAGTGGGTAGCCTTTCCCTTCTCCAGAGGATCGTCCCAACTCAGGGAAAGAACCCAGGTCTCCCCCATTGCAGGTGGATTCTTTACCAGCTGAGGCTCAAGGGAAGCCCAAGAATACTGGAGTGGGTAGCCTATCCCTTCTCCAGTGGATCTTCCCAACCCAGGAATTGNTGGGTAGCCTTTCCCTTCTCCAGAGGATCGTCCCAACTCAGGGAAAGAACCCAGGTCTCCCCCATTGCAGGTGGATTCTTTACCAGCTGAGGCTCAAGGGAAGCCCAAGAATACTGGAGTGGGTAGCCTATCCCTTCTCCAGTGGATCTTCCCAACCCAGGAATTGAACCAGAGTCCCCTGCATTGCAGGCAGATTCTTTACCCACTGAGCTATCAGGGAAGCGCCATTTAGAAGGAAATTTAGAAAGGGATGTATGTATACATATGACTGCTTCACTTTGCTGTTATAGAAAGAAACTAACACAACATTGCAAAGCAACTATATTCTGATAAAAAATAACAAAACGTCTAAACCTCCTGTCAGTCTGAAATTGCTTCTGGAAGTTTTTAAAAAGTCATTTTAATAAAAATAGCCTTCCAAAGCATTTAGACTGAGGCCTTGCTCAACCAGTGGGACCCCAAAATCTTATTGAAATAAAATTAAGTCTTTATTGTTTACTCTTCTGCTTTCTCAAAATGACAGGGTTTACCGAGGAAGTGCATTCTAAGGTCTGGCTTAAAAGATTACCGTTTAAGGAAAGGCTGCAGGATTATACAATGAATTATACTAAGCAGATAAATGGGGCAAAATGAAGATTTTTGGTTTTTGTTTGCCCTGCTCAAGCCCTCCTCTTTGAACTGCCTCTATTTTAATTGGTAATCATAAAATCTTTTGTCTCGATCCAGCTTTGGGAGTTAAATGGTTTAAATAAGATATTCAACCTCATTGGCAGAAAGGACCTTCTAAGCCGGACTAGTGATGAATCACCCCTACTTAGCTCAGAGGCAGAACCATGTGGATGACTCAAGTGAACAGGTAAGGAGGAGAAAGGGAGGGGTCTGGCCCACTAGAAACCAGGCAACAAGAAGGGTAGAGAAAGCACCCAGAGCCTGCTGCTGGGGAGGAAGTGAAGGTGTTAGTCGCTCAGTCATGTCTGATTCTTTTGAGACCCCATGGACGGCACCTCTGTCCATGGCATTCTCCAGGCAAGAATACTGGAGTAGGTAGCCATTCCCTTCTCCAGGGGGTCTTCCCGACCCAGGGACTGAACCCGGGCCTCCTGCATTGCAGGAAGATTCTTTACCATCTGAGCCACCAGGGAAACTGGGAAGAAGGAAGTCCACAAAGGAGGCCTTTCTGGAGGAGCGGTGGGGTTAATGGCGTTCATGAGATGTGTCTTACATCTGATCCAGGAGCTTTCTTGATATTTGCAAGCAGTGAGTTCTCCCAGGGTTATTAAGAGACTCATCTGTTGCTGATCTGACCTGAGGTCCTGAACCTTTTGTTGCTGATCTGACCTGAGGTCCTGAACCTTTTCAAGAAGCAGCCAAAGTAACAGGCCAGGAGGAGGCACACTGACTGAGCAAAGGGGCTGTGAATTGGGAGGTGATTTATTTAATATCTATCTTTGACCAAACCCCGTACTCCCACAGACTTGCACCGATGTGCATTTTCAAAATCTTTAAGGCGATACATTCAACATTCCATATGAAAATACATATATACTAAATGCTGGGCTTCCCTGGGGGTCCAGTGATTAAGAATCTGCCTTGCAACGCAAGGGACACTGGTTCTATCCCTGGTCTCGGGAAAGACCTCACATGCCTTGGGGCAGCTAAGCCCGTGTGCCACAACCACTGAACCCTGAGCGCCTAGAGCCTGTGCTCTGTAACAAGAGAAGGCGCTGCAGTGACAGCCTGCCCACCACAGCTGAGAGTGGCCCCTGCTCTGCAACTAGAGGAACACCGCCCACAGCAACGAAGGCCCAGTGCAGGCAGAAACAAACATCTTAATGAAAGCTGCTCAGTTGTGTCTGGCTTGTTGTGACCCCATAGACTGTGGCCCCCTAGGCTCCTCTGTCCATGGGATGTCCCAGGCAAGAATACTGGATCGAGTTGCCATTTCCTTCTCTAGGAGACTTTCCTGACTCAGGGATCCAACCTGTGTCTCTTGCACTGGCAGGCGGATTCTTTACCACTGAGCCACCAGGGAAGCCTCCGTATCACCATCTATCACCCTCGCAGTGAACTTTTAGGATTTAGTCTTTTGGTAACTTTCAAGTGTGCACTGCGATATTACTGACCATAGCCTGAAAACACCATGCTCTATACCCCATCGCCACAATTTAGTTGCCTTATAACTGGAAGTTTGTGCCTCTCGACCCCTTCACCCATTTTTGCCTACTCCCTAACCGCCGTCTTCTCTGGCAAGCATCACTGTATTATCCGTTTCTACGATTTCGGTTTTGTTTGTTCATTTGTTTTGTTTTTAAACTCCACATAAATATGAAGTCACACAGTGTGTCTTTCTCTGACTTCTGCCACTCAGCATAAGCCCCTCCAGGTCCATCCATGTTTCGGAAAATGGCAGCACTTCTCTTTCCTTTGAGGTGAACAGAATCCCACTGCATACATATATATACACCACATTTCCTTTATCCATTCGTCCACTGACGGACACTTAGGTTGTTCCTATATCTTGTCTATTGTAAGTAACACTGCAGTAAACATGGGGGTGCATATATCTTTCCAAGGTAGTGATTGTGTTTCCTTTGGATAAACACCCAGAAGTGGAACTGCTGGTTCATATCATAGTTTTATCTTACATTTCTTGAGGAACCTCCATACTGTTTTCCATAGTGGTTGTACCAGTGTGAAGAAAGCTGAGCGCCGAAAAATTGATGCTTTTGAACTGTGGTGTTGGAGAAGACTCTTGAGAGTCCCTTGGACTGCAAGGAGATCCAACCAGTCCATTCTGA
Source organism: Oreotragus oreotragus (assembly GCA_006410675.1). NCBI lineage: Eukaryota > Metazoa > Chordata > Mammalia > Artiodactyla > Bovidae > Oreotragus > Oreotragus oreotragus. The sequence goes on from SJYX01015410.1 coordinate 121,857, forward strand.
AGGAGATCAGTCCTGGGTGTTCATTGGAAGGAATGATGCTGAAGCTGAAACTCCAGTACTTTGGCCACCTGATGCGAAGAGCTGACTCACTGGAAAAGACTCTGATGCTGGGAGGGATTGGGGGCAGGAGGAGAAGGGGATGACAGAGGATGAGATGGCTAGATGGCATCACCGACTCGATAGACATGAGTTTGAGTGAACTCCGGGAGTTGGTGATGGACAGGGTGGCCTGGCGTGCTGCAGTTCATGGGGTCGCAAAGAGTCAGACATGACTAAGCAACTGAATTGAACTGAACTGTACCAGTTAACATTCCTACCAGCAGGAAGATCTCTTTTCCAAATTCTCACTAACACTTGTTAGTTCCTGTCTTTTTGAGAACTCCCATTCTAACAGGTAGAACTGATCTTGTGGTTTTGATTTGCAGTTGCTTTATGATGAGTGAAGCTGTTGCCTGTTGGCCACCTCCATATCTTTTTTGTAAAAATGTCTATTTAGATTGCTCAATTGGATGTTGACCCTCAATGGATATATAATTTGCAAACATTCTCTCTTATTCAATAGGCTGACTTTTCATTCTCTTGATGGTTTCCTTTGCTGTGCAGAAACTTACTTTATTTTTGTTTTTGTTGCCTTTTTTTTTGGAGTCAGATACAAAATTTGTCACCAATGTGACAAATAGCTTACTGCCTATGCTTTTTTTTTTCCCCCCTAGGAGTTTTAATGCTTCAGATCTTACATTCAAGTCCTTGATCCATTTGGAGTTAATTTTTATGTATCGTGAAAGATAATGGTCTCATTTTATTCTTTTGCTGTCCAGTTATCCCAATACCATTTATTGAGGAGAACTTTCTTTCCCCCTTGTATATTCTTGTACTGCTGTCATAAATTGATTGCCTATCTATACATGGCTCAGATAGTAAAGCATCTGCCTGCAATGCGGGAGACCTGAGTTCAATCTCTGGGGTGGGAAGATCCGCTGGAGCGGGGCATGGCAACCCATCCCAGTATTGTTGCCTGGAGAATCCCATGGACAGAGGAGCCTGGTGGGCTACAGTCCATGTCACAGAGTCGGACATGACTGAGCAATTAAGCACAGCACAGGGCATGGGCTTATTTTCAGGTTCTTTATTCTGTTTCACTGATCTATTGTACTTGTTTTACACCAACAAAATAACATTTTGATTACTAAAGCTTTGTGATATCTTTCGAAACTGGGGGGAGTGATGACTCCAGATTTGTTCTTCTTTCTCAGGATAACTTTAGCTATTCAGGACTCTTGTGGTTCCATAAAAATTTTAGCATTGTTAGTTGTATTTCTGTGAAAAATTTCTTTGGAATTGATAAGGAGTGCACTGAATCTGTCTATTGCTTTGAGTAATACGGACATTTGGCATTATTAATTCTTCCAATCCAAACAGATTTCCATTTTTTGTGTCTTCTTCAATGTATTTCTCCAGTGACAGTTTTCAGTATGTAGGTCTTTCACCTCTTTGGTTAAATTTATTCCTAGGTATTTTATTATTTTTGATACAACTGTAAAGGGGATAGTTCTCTTTCGGATAATTTGTTGTCAGTGCATAGAAATGCAACTAATTTCTGTATACTATTGATTTTACTGAATAAACCGGTCACCTTACTGAATTCATTTATTACTGAGTTCTAACAGTTTTCTTTGTGAAACTGAAAAGCCATATTTGAAAGTGAGGGGAAACAGGCTGTGAAACCTGAAGTGGAGAAATAAAAGCCCTGTTTATGACAAGAAGCAAAAATTGCCATTCCAGTGCAGGGAGGCATGCCCCCACACGCGTCTTAATGGCTCTAAAAACAGAAAGTCCTTTAGCAGTGGGTGCCCAGGAAAACAGGGTGTTCTTCAGACTGATTGGAAGGACATGCAAATACAGCTGACAACAGGCTGGGGCCTGAGGGGCATCATGGGTTGGGATTTACTGAAACTGCGGAGAGCCAACCCTCATAACAGGTTAAAAATACATCTGAACGCAACGGCACCACAGTAATCCCTGTCTGTGATTTTACTTGGCTCCTTTTCCAACCTGGGTATGTGAAGGTCAACAAGATTACAGGTGACTCTATTTTCTTACCCCTCTTCCATATTTCTCATTATGCTTTCATGGTGGAGAGAATCCCTCCAAATAAATTTTGTTTTACACATTGCATGCATGCTATGTCATGTCTGACTTTGTGCGACCCCATGGACTCTGGCCCACCAGGCTCCCCGGCCCATGGGATTCTCCAGCCAAGAATACTGGAGTGGCTGCTTTTTCCTACTCTGGGGAATCTTCACAACCCAGGGACTGAACCCATGTCTCTTACATCTCTTACATTAGCAGGAGCGTTCTTTACCACCAGCGCCACCTGTGAAGCCCTATTTTAACCGTTACTTTTCTTAAAAAAAAATCTAGCTCTAGGTGCTGACTACAGAAATGCAAAAGACACAATTTATAAAACTACTAATAAATAGTCATTCATTAGATTTGTGTAACACAATAAAATAAAACCCCTACACTGGGTTTCTTAATTCTTTTGCAAAACAAATGTTCATGCCAGGGATTCCCCTGGAATGTTGACACTGTAGTCTGTTAGACGCCACGATATCCTTCCCAGAGCTTCCAATAATATCCCATGACATTAGTGCATTTTTTAAAATTAAAGTAAATGCAAACAGATTTGGTCTTGATAATTTGGCAAGGAGACTTGATATGTTTCAATGAACAAGATAAATCCATGCAGCAGCTGTTATGTATTCTGCTTAGTAGAAGGGATTTAAAAAATGATGAGGTGGGTTATTTCTTCTTGATGACAGTGTGCTAGAAAAGTCTTTGGTCTCAGTCTATACAGAGGCGCTGAAGCCCCCAACTCCCTGAGTAGAGAAAGTAGCTCCCTTTGGCAGGTAGGTGTTCCTTTCACGGCTCCACCACGCTAGTGTCCTGGCCATCATATATACATCATATCAGCACCCAGAACTCAGCTCAGCTCTCCAAATGCTACTAACACCCAGGCAGTCCTGGACACTGATCACTCACTAAGACCACTAACACACTATAGAACCCTCGTCAGCCTGCACTTCTGAGAGAAAGCCTGGCTAAGAACAAGCAGAAGAATCCCTCACCCCCAACCCCTCTGAGTTTTAGTTCCTGAGGGTTGAGTCTCAGCTGGAGCCAGACCCACACAGTCCATTCTAGGGCTGCCAAAGACAAAAGTCGAGGAAGGAGGCAGGCAGGCGAGATGGGCCAGGCTCTTTTCCTCACCCCCATCCCTCACTTCATGACTCCAATGTGCAGGCAAGGAAACAGGCTAGGGAGGTGAGGTGACTTATCTAAGATGTCACACAACAAAACAACACACATCTGGAACCAGAGCCCCCAAATTCCGATGCCTCAGGCTTGTCGATCCACTAAAATAGGAGAGGCAAACTGGGCAAGAAGGACAGAGCCACTGGAAGCCTTGATTAAGCTCAAGTTTTGAGGATGTCATTTTAAATGTGTGTGTGTGTGTGTCTCTGTGTGTGTGTACACGCTCAGTTTCTCAGTTGCGTCCAACTCTCTGCAACCCTATGAACTGCCTGCTAGGCTCCTCTGTCCATGGGAGTTTTCAGGCAAGAACACTGGAGTGGGTTGCCATTACCTTTTCCAGGGCATCTTCCCAATCTAGGGATCAAATCCATTTCTCTTGCACCTCCTGCAATTGGCAGGTGGATTCTTTACCACTGCACCACCTGGGAAGCCCATCATTTAAAATAATCTTTGGAAAATATTCTATATTCAAGGTCCAAAGGAAAAATATTTTTTAAAAACAGCATTGTGCATTAGGAATATACTTTTTACAATGGACTATGAGCACAGTGACCTTAAATATTAGATTTCAGTAGAAGTGGCAAAACAAGAATCAAGCTTTGTCTGCAGGAAAGTTTCACGGTCCCGTCAACAATTTCTCATGATTATGACAATTCAATACTCTTTAACAGAAAGTAAGAAAGGCATCCATCTAAAAGGTACATGGCCTTATGCTTAAGATCACCATTTTCCATTGGACACTCTCTTGTACAAAAATAGAAACGAAAATCCAATTAATTTAGTACTTTCTATTTTGTCTTTTCGAGTTAGATTAGATATGTCAATTTGGTTTTTGCTTGAAAAGAAATAAGGGCTTATGCTAGAAGACAGCTGTTGTAAAATCTATAAGAATTTCTAAGGAATAGCTGGATTGAAGTGATGGTTGTATTTTTATGCATATTTAAACACTCTTCATCAATGTGTTCTGAAATTAGAACAGAGCCTTTAAAATTTTGAAAAGCTTAAGAGCACTTATGTCAAAAGCACATGTCTTTAGAATTCTTTTAAGTAAGAAATCTTTACATGAAGACACAGATCACGAACTTAATGGGAAAGAATGCCAGTTATTTCTACCTTGATCCATATTTGTAAATAACACGGGATTCTACTGCCTTAACCAAAAGAATGTGAAGTGTAAGCAAATACCCTCTCTGAGCCCTCATCTCTGGCTGGTACATTCACTTATTTACAAATATTTATGGAGTGCTTACTGTGCATGAGGCATTGCCCTACTGCTGGGATACGGCTGTGGATTAGACAGGCGAGGACCCTGGCTTTCCTGGAACAAGCCAATGAGATAACCTTTAGATGGTGGCAAGGGCTGCGAAGATTACCACAGGTTATGCGACAGTTGCTGGCAGGGCCTGTCTCTGTAAGTGGGGTAGTCGGGGAGGGTCTGTCTGGAAAGAGAGCAAGAGGACAAGGAGACAGCCACGTGGTAGTTAGGGAAGGAGCCTTCCTGGAAGCGCACAGGTCCAGGAAGACAACCCAGTGTGGCAGCCACCCAGACAGCAAGAGAAGAAGATGACAGGCGAGGGCCAGGCAGAGGCCAGATTGCCATGGCCTTGGAGACTACTTAAAGTGCTTAGATTCAATTACATATGCAATGGGAGGCTGCTGGAGGGGTGATGTGGGGCGCGGGGCTGGGGGTNAGCCACCCAGACAGCAAGAGAAGAAGATGACAGGCGAGGGCCAGGCAGAGGCCAGATTGCCATGGCCTTGGAGACTACTTAAAGTGCTTAGATTCAATTACATATGCAATGGGAGGCTGCTGGAGGGGTGGTGTGGGGCGCGGGGCTGGGGGTGGGGGACGGGCACAGCTGCAATCTGCTTTGGGAAGTGCCCTCCAACTTCTCTGAGGACCCACCTAAACTGTCCTGAACAAAGAGGAGAGCTATTCTCTAAAACACTGGCAATCTGCAAGTGTCACATGCTTCCTTCAGCTCATGATGTTGGCATCTAACTCCCCCAATCCTTCTTTCTTTTGTCAAGGTGGTTGGGGGATGCACTATGTTGTATTTTTCCTCCACTGGAGGCCAAGCAGGGTGGGGAGACCCCGGAGGAGCACAGGGGTGGCTGCTGGGGAGGCCTGGGTCTCCCAGAGGCATCCAGGAGATGAACGCTGTTGCCAACCATGTCCGGAGGTCACACATGTGCCGAAGAGTGGCTGCCCTTCCATCCTCCAGAGTCTGAGGATTGGGGGAAGGGAAGAAATCATAAATAACGCCCCCAGAGACGTGACACTAAAAGTCTAGGGTGAAGGAGGATGGCTATTTCTTAAACTCTGCTGATTTCCTCAACAGTTAAAAGCCCTACAAGTCAGAGTATCTCAAAATCTGTTCTAATCTCTACTAATTCCCATCTGTGTACACTTGAAGACCTGCTCTTGGCAAGCTCTTTAAGGTGGCCAAGTGTGCAATATTATCTCTAATAGCATCTCTCAAGTCTGGCTCTTAATTGCTCTAATAAGGCGGGCCAGCCACGGTAAGGAACACTAGCTCAACAATTAACACTACTTTCCCCATGCTTGTACTGTGTGGAGCTCAACCTGCTCACCGTTCAATAAATGGGCAGTGAATGGAACGGGCTTTTTAACAGCCTCCACCAATGGACCCACTGATCAGAAAGCAGGGGATGCTCATTACCAAGAGCACAGTAAAAAGGAAAAGGAAAGCGGCTTCATGTGATTTCCGAGGTTGTCTTTAGGTAGGTGGAGGGGACCCAGCACAGCAAGGAGAATGCAGCTCCACCCAGATCAAGAAACCAAGGTCATACCCTGAGCTGGCAGCAGGGCCGGAATGCACAGAGCAGCTTCCTGACTGCTGCCGCCTGCCCTTCCTGCAGCCACAGAGGGTTCAGAAGAAAATCGGAGTCCAGAGAGTTTATAGCTGCATGAGTACAGGTTGGCTGGCTTGAGGTGAGTAAGCCTGTGCGCATGCTCCACAACATACTCAGTAAGGAATCATGTCGCCCTCCTTAATTCCATTAATGGTAAGGACGGGGGCCTCTTCACTCCTTTTACCTTGCTTCTGTCGCCCCAAACCTAGGATTCAAGACACACAACAGAACTATTTTATTTCTTCTTTTCCTATCATCTAGGTAGTCTGAAATAATCTAATACTTTTTCCTTAATAGCTAATTTTTGTGTGTGTGGTAATCATTATATGCCAGGTTCTATGGTACACATATGCAAACTTCAGAAAATTATATGAAGGAGCTATGATTTTCGTCCATTTCTACAACAAAGCTACAGGAAGGTTACACTAGGCACCCCAGGTCACAGAGCAAAATAGGTGGAGCTGGGATTTGAACCCTGGTTCATCAGATTCCAATGTTTAGTCTCTTAACCATGATCCTAGATGTCCTTGAGAGGCAGCGATCAAAGATACAGCTGTGTCAATAAAGTTCCCTATCCTGTCTCTAACTTTCTAAAAACAGCTGTGCCCTCCCCAGCTCTCAATGGGAGAATGAAGTCATTTCACAGTGTATACCTGTCCCAAAACATCACATGGTACACCTTAAGTATATACATCTTTTGTCAAAAATAAACATATTCTTTAAGAAGATTTCTTCTTGCAGCTTTATGGATTTAAAACACAAAAACAAAAAGAACAGGACAAGAACCAAATCTTGATTCAGAAAAGCAGCCATATTTCTAAAACCATCTGTCTTTAAGCAGTGGTTAAAGATAACGTGAACTCGCCAGGTCCAATCCCCACAGTTACTTTCAATGTCTGAGTTAGATTTCAGAGCTAAACCTGTATTTCAGAAGGTTAAAACTTGAGACTAGAATTTCCAGGCATCACAGTTTTAAGAACCAGTTGAAACAAGTCTCTGTCACTTCTCAGCCGTTAGGATTTAGTGTTTTAGATGATTCTCTGAGGACACTTTCTTCCATTAAACCAACCCTACTGAGTTTTGACCAAAGGAAACATATTAGATCCAATCTCTGTGAAAACAATCTAGCCCATTGATTTAAGAATAAAATGAAAAGTACAGAAAGGTGTCAAAATTCATTTACTACGGTCAAATGTTTCCCCCAGACAATTCACAACTCTGATCACCATTAATTAGTTCAGTACTTCCTCCTAAAGTGCTGAAGGACCTTGAATTTGGCAAAACCCAAATCCATTTGCTAGGGTCTTAGCTCTCCCTTGTGTATAAAAACGGAAATGCAGCTTGCTAGCCATTTTGCCCCAGTAAATCTGACGATCCCATTTGAAAAGCTAAAAAATGCCATTTGGGAAAAGAAAAAGAAAATAAAATTTTATGTCTTTTAAACAAAAAACGAGGGAAGGTGATACAAAGTGACAAAACAAGAGAGAAGGGGCAAAATACTAAAGGTATTAAGCACATTATACTGTAGACGCTGCTGAGGCTGAAGCTCCAATACTTTGGCCACCTGATGTGAAGTCGGCTGGAAAAGACCCAGGTGCTGGGAAAGACTGAAGGCAGGAGGAGAAGGGGACGACAGAGGACACGATGACTGGATGGCATCACCAATTCAATGGACATGAGTGTGAGCAAGCTCTAGGAGACGGTGAAGGATAGAGAAGCCTGCCGTGCTGCAGTCCATGGGGTCGCAAAGAGTCAGACACAACTTGGCAACTGGGCAACAACAATACTTTAGATGAAGGGCCCTCCCAAACCTCGCCAGCATAGAATAAAGTCTGTGGGAAGAAAAGGACGCCTTACAGAACCTCTGATTCTCTCAGCTGTGATTATACCCAGGAGATCCCAGCTCCTAATTTCAGGCTATACCACATCATACTTAATTCATCCCAAACAGAGGAGACAATATTCTGTTTCAAAGATTTCCAGAGAGAGAAAAATCCTCTTCGTACAGACCAGGAAATATTTTTTATTATTTCTCATTATATCTTTCAACAAAGTTTCAAATATCTTATTTAAAATCCCAACTTTTTTAAACTTTCTCAGCACTTTTTCCAGATCTTCGTGGCTAACTCTTGGTGGATTTCCCTGCCTTTTTCCCACGGAGGGTTTGGCAGAGGCTGGTTATAACAGAAAGCTGACTAACAGACCTCCTCCTGTATTTGCACCCTGGTGTTGCATAGCCTTTCAAGGCAGACAGGCAAACTCCACTAGGAGGCGTCACATTTTACTTCACTGATCTCCTCTACCATTTTACGGCTCAGGATTCTCTTACTCTGTTGTCTCCACTGCGCACTGCGGGAAGGGGAGACCCCAGCAAAAATTCTTCCGGTGGTCAGTCCCTGGTGGCTCAGCGGTAAAGCATCCACCTGCCAATGCTGGAGACACAGGTTCAATCCCTGGGTTAGGAAGATCCCCTGAAGTAGGAAATGGCAACCCCCTCCAGTATTCTTGTCTGGGAAATCCCATGGACAGAAGGAGCCTGGAGAGCTACAGCTCGTGGGGTTGCAAAATAGTCGGACAGGACTTAGCACCTAAACACACGCACTGACATAACTATGATGTCATTCTGGCACCAAAATTGTGGGAAACTTGAGCTCTTATCTGGTGACAGACTGGTTGAGGGGAAAAAGATGTTCTGTGCTGCCTTACCTGAAAGTCTGGAAATCCTAGGGCTTCTAAAACTAGCTGTCTCTTTTGTGAGAATCAAAGATCCGAGGATGTGAGTCTTAGCCCCATCGTTTAGATAACATGGTCTGGGGCCTGACAGTGCAGGGCATTGTAGGAACAGAGCTCATACCATCACCAGGAGCTTACAAAACCAAAAGGAACATCCTTACACTCATATGTAAGGACGCAACCATGAGAAGAGACCCCACCAAGTAAAGGACCTTTTCAGTGACAGTTTCGAGGCATCGGATCCACTGTGAAACAAAAGCAGACTCCAAAGTTCCTTCCCTCCATCCGGCTGGCAATGAAATACTATACAGAGCACATCATTTAGACTGCATTCCAATTATCCTCAAGGGCTGCGGGGCACAAATCACTCACTCGGCAATTAAATAAATTCTGGGATGTCACCAAATGTTTAGGAAGGGAAGGATTCTGAAGTTGGCAGAAGGACCAAAGGAACAGGAAGAATAGGAAAGCCAGGCATTCCATCATTCACCCACCACCCACTGTTAAGCTTTACAGACACCCCAACTTTACGGGGCTCCCGCCTTAGTCATGATTATCATACTAGGAACATCACAGCCCATGCATGCAAGAAACACCTGGCCCAAAGGGCTCCTCCGACGTCGGCCAATTTAGGTCTATGAATGCCTGCCCTCAAAGATGTGCTTCCAAGAAATTATCGGCATGAGCCAATTATTGGTTATGTGGAAACACAGACACACAATACATAGCTGAGCACTGTTACCACTGTGGGTACTCCATGGGAAAGCTTCAAATGGTAATTGACATAATACTTTTAAAACCACATTAATATTCTCTTCCACACTTTCTCAAGGGACCATTCCTTACTCAGGGTCAGGGGATCCACCTACTGCCTTGAGTAGGATTAGGACAAAGTTAATATGCAAAGACAAAAAAAGACAAAACACCACCACTGACTTCCACAGTAGGACTTGTGGTTCTACCAGCAGACAGCAGTCTAAATCAGGCTGATGGAGAGGAGTTTCCTCAATTGCGAAGGCGCTTTGGAATTAGGAGGTGAGACTGCTGGACAGGGATCCCCAGAACCGCTCTAGAGGCCACAGTGAAGAGCACTGTGGCCAGGCCACGTGTGTACGGGACGTGCAATGTGACAGGAAGGCAGGACAGGGAGCCTTTTGTCCAGGAGGAAAAGGAGGTGAACAGAGGTAAGACATGAGCCCTGAGGACTTTGTTACGTGTAGTATAAGCCGCTGTGCCAGCTCCCTCTATGGGGAAGAGATTCCACTGACGACTGCACACGGAAGCTCAGTGGAGCTTCCTGGTTGGTGTGCACACTGCTGTGCCAGGAGGGGTGCTCTCTGGTTCCATGAGGCGAGGGCAGGGAAGCTGGGTACCCTCCCTGAGAACATCCTGTATGCTACTTCATTTGGGTGGCCCTCCCGATTTGTATCCTTCATAACAAAGCTGTAACCACCAGAGGTACTTTCTGGATCCACTGTAGCAAACTACTGAACCCGAAAGGGTCATGAGAACCCCTTGAATTTAGAGGCAGTCGGTCAGCAGTGCAGGTGGCCCAGGGATCCCCACAGTGTGGCTGGCTACCAAAGTAAGCCCAGTCTTCCTGGGAACTGAGCCCTTTAACTTGTGGGGTCTGACTCCAAACTGACTTGCAATACACCTAGCTAGGGCTGAAATGGAATATTCACTCTTCAGGCCCCAAACCTGGTATATTTTGCGGGGGCAGTGAAGGGAGCAAGAGCAATGAGGCAGCAAAAATGCCCAGAGGTAGATTTTCTAGGAAGGCCATGAAGTGTGGGCTTTAGGATTCTCACTTTACCAGCACCTCCCAAGGCTCCAGGAAAGTCCCTCACAGTGCGTTCATATAGTCAGATACTTTGACAGATTTTGCAAAAGTAAGGCATTTTTGTATCGCTTGTTTTAAAGAGCTTCCTGACTCACCCAACTATCAGATTCTAGAAGCTTCAGGCTTGACAACTCCCTGGTAGTGAGACTGTGATTTTTTTTTTTTTTTACAAAAAGGGGCTGGACTCTCCTGGCTGTTCCAGCACGCTGGGAAGAAAGCAACCAAGAGTTTTCAGATTCCCAACTAGTGCGCAAAAGAGCTGAGAGCACGAAGAGACCAGAGAAGCTGAGTCTTCATGAGATTTCAGGACAGCTGACCAATGGAGACTGGCCAGGACCCCAGACTTTAACAGCACATGTCATCAAAGGCACCAGAAGACGGGACTGGCTGCATGTCAAGGCCTCCAGCAAAGGACAGGCTCGGAGTCCTGTGCTGAGCCCAGCAGAGATCCACAAGACACGGTACCTGCCCCAACGTCATGATAAAACCTCAGCTTCTACCTTCATCCAGATGCCATCTTGGGAAGGAAGATGGCAAGGAACCCCTAGAAGGGGAGAAAAACAGCCCATGGGAGGCATGGATGGCAACCTGACTATACCCAAAAGAGGAAGTTCACTTGAGACTGCCTAACACCAAAGAAATTAAGATTTCCTCAATGGAAACAGGACTTTCAAAACAACTTTAAAAACCTTAAAAAAAAAAAAAAAGTCAAATTGAGCTTTGTTTGAAATTGTGATCCTCTTCACTTAAAATAACATGAATACAGAAAATTTTTTTAAATCTTCCAACTCAACAGATTGTCTAAAGGACACTGGGGGAATTTTTAGCATACTATGATTATAAAATAAAATCTGTTTGTGATGAAACCATAATAAAATTTTCAAAGAAAATGGCCATAGCACTTCAATTCAACCTAAGTGTTCCGAGGCAGACACTGCTATCTCGTCACCTACCTTCCTGGGCTCATAGCCAGACCACAGTTCTCAGCCGCCCTTATAGCTAACGTGGTCTCAGGATGGAGTTCTAGCTAATGGGATGTGAGCGGAAGTCACGGAGGCCAATTCACTTAGAGTCCTTAGAACTCAGCACATACCACTCTCTGCTGCGTTCCCCAATTCCAGCTCAAGGGGATGGAGATGCTGAGGCTTGATAGAGTCCCTCCAGCCTCGATCCCTGAATAGCCCTGGGTGGAACGGTTGCTTCCACCAACCAGAAACACCCACCTTCGATTTTTACCTGAGAAATACAATTCTACTTACTCTTTTGGACAGGCCCATGAATAGAGGAGGTTTAGGTCCATCTACTGCCGGAGTGAACACTACCTGGGGCAATATTCTCACACATCAATCTTGTGCTATTTTATTTGGCAATCAATGGGCACTTATTATTTGCACACGTTAGTCCAACCAAGATGCAGCGTGCTAATGAATCGGGAAAGCAGGTATGTCAACAATGACCAAGAAAACTAGCAAGTTGGATTTGAGCTGTTCCTGAAGAATAGGCCAAGAAAAGTGAGAGTATGAGAAATGGGATTAGTGAAGGGATCAAAGGAGTGGTGGCAATAAAGTTGGGCCCTGGAGGATGAGGAAAGTGCCAAAGAAAGAGGAATGTAGGGAAGTTCATTCTAACTGCATTTGAGTCCTCAAACGTTTCATCCAGTAGGAGGTAATGCTAAAAATAGAAAAAATATTGTTCTGTTCATGCTCAGGGAATAGGATCAAGACCAGCGAGCAGCAGCTATAAGGAAAGAGGATTCTGTTCAAAGGGAAGAAGAACTAACATTTGGGGCTGACCACTGGAAGGGCTGTGCAGACAAAAGGCAGCGTGTGTCCTCTAAGGATGGTCAGCCTCTTGGCACGGCTGCTGCAGAGGATGTGATGTAAGCGCGGGACAGGGAGCTGTTCCACTGAGCTGTCTTCCAACTCAGGGATTCTATGTATCTCCGATGCCTCTGCCAAGCTGGCTTTGTACAATATTTCCAGGAGAAGGGAGAATTATTTTAGCCCTGTCACAGCATTTCTTATAGAACAGTCTTTGCCAAGTTCCCTTTCAAGGCTGCATTGCTTAGGTTCACCCAGTGTGTTCAATCATCAGTCAGTGGAGAACATCTCTGCACATTTAGGCCCATGAGAGTCCCTTGCATAAAATTTTATTACCAAGAAAGAGCTTAATAGGCTGATATTAAACAGGATAGCTGCTGGTAAACAACAATGGACAGTAAGCATCTGTTTGAATGCTTTGGCCACGAGGCATCCTGCATTAATCACATGGCCTGGTTAATGGCAAGTTATCAACTCACACTGAATATGGAGACACAGTTTCCAAGAGATGGGATTACAAAAAGGTATATTACAATAATGCTGCCCTGAGAACAGATTTATCCTTCTTGGGTGACGTGGTTATCTTGTGAGGCACCTTAAAGTGAAAATTATGAACATCAATTTCATAGCACAGTTTTGTAAAACAAACTAGTTTTCCATTTTCAGACATACATGTTCCTTTTGTTAGACAAAAGAATGTGAACCAAGGGAAGAAACACTAGACAAAAAAAAAAAAGGAAGTCTACAAGACACACAATACTACCCTAACATGACTGGTAAATTAATAACTTTCCACTTTGTTCTTGTAAGTTTATCATTTCATCTTCACAAGCATTCATGGAGTTTCTACTGTGTGGTAGGTAGCACAGCCCTCATCATGAGTGGTAAAAACTGAAGAAGAGAAGAAAATGAGGTATTCTAACCTTGAAAACTTTCTAATATTCATAACGCTATTTACTTGAAGAGCATTTTCCATTGATTATTAAAAAAGGATACATTCAGCTACCTTCTTGCCCAATAAACAAGATTATTTTGCTTGTAGTGTCTGGAAATTATACATTTATAAGACAGACTTTAAAATGCTGGCCTAGGTTCTTGTCTCATTTCCTATAATAATATCCAGGTAGTTAATTTATTGCTCACATAAAAGAGAAGGGGCAAAGAATTTCCCCCAGCTCAGAAATGAGTATTAAGCAAAAACTCTTCCCATTAGCAAATGGATCTTAATTATGCAACTACAACCTCACAATAGTGAAACAAAAGAAACTCATAAAACCATATTCCGAGGCCACTGGAATGTATGGATGTGACAGTAAAACCACCACACAAAAGTTATATTTCACATGTCATTGTTCAACCACAGAGATGAGCAATGCTTTCCTTGTCCCTTTCTTCTCAGGATACCACAGACGTCAAGCTTTTCAAAATTCAGGTCATTTTCTCTCATCATACGGCAGCCTGAGTAAATCACCTCTCAAGTGGGGCCGAGACCTGTCTGCCTGTGATATCCGATCTCAAAACTCTTCCTCCATGGCCCTCCCACCCACCTACCTACTTACAGCCTGGGTCCTAAAATCCATGTTTTACAAAGCTTGGGAACTGCATTCGCTTCTGATAAAATGAACAACTCACGAAAACAGCTTCTATTTTGTTTGGTTTTCACCCAACCATGCTTCCTATTTCCAGCGCGCATTTACCGGCCCTGCCTGGAACACACATCCCAGACTGTTCTGTCTGCCTGGGTGCTAAGTCTGTGCCCAAAAACGAAAGTGCGGCTAAACCTTCAAAGGGAACAGTCACGCTCACCTGGGCATTCACACACGTGGCTCCTAGGAGCAGTTTGCTATTTCTGTGCTCAAACAGTCTGAGCTCACAGACCTCAGTCAAAACGAGGAATCAACATTTTCCAAAGCAGGGAAACAAAAAACAATCCAAACCATAGAATACCATTTCCAAGTGTCAGTGACCTGAGTCCCAGGCCCCAGGCGGCATCTGCAAGGGTCGGATCAGACCAAGCCAACACCATGCCCCCAGATGCATCAGCACTCACTGATTCTGTTGTTTCTTGCCAGCTGTGTGATCTTGCAGAGTCACCTAACCTCTCTGGACCTCAGCAAAACCAAGAGAGTACAAAGGCACCTTCCAGTGCTAATGTTAGGTGGGTCTAGGAAACAGCAGCGTAGTCAGAAGAGACTGCTGTCCTGAGCTCTCTGCAAGACTTGCAAAAGTGAGACTCCGATTAAAGAACATGAAATGAGGGCGAACAATGAAAAAGACTTCTAAAGCCCCTACCACATTCTGATTCCAACTCAGAGGCATGGCCAGGCAATCATAAGTCATAAAACATTAGCGGGGCTCATGGCGCTCACAATCCTATGATTCCAATGACCAATTCTGCTCTTGCAAAACAACTCATTATCTTCCAATGAAATGCAGAATGACTCCGCTGCAAGAGCAAAATGACTTATCTGTGTTCAAGAGCCCTTTCCCCTCGTAGGGGCAACCAGTCCCCCTCAAACGGGTCCAGCCACGGGCCTCTGACTTCGCCGAGCCCACAACGCCCCACAGAGCAGGAGTGGAGAAAGCCACGCCTACCCTCAGCCACTGCTTCTCCGTGAGGGCGTCGCTGTAGTCCACGTCCCGCCGCTGGCGAGAGCCCCTCCCGAAGATCTTCTCCTCCTCCTCTTCACACGTCAGCCGCTCCACCTCGGCGTCGTCTTTAATAATCCACGAGGGCAGCTCGTCTTCCTCCATCAGGCGGGGCTTGCGTTTTGGGTTCCGGGCATCCTCTCTCCGCCGGTCCATGTCCATGCGCTGGAGGGATGAACAGAAGTCTCACCAAAGGGCAAGAGGATTCTGTACAGTGTCGACTTAGCAACAGGTAATCTCTTTGCAAGTCTCCTCCTATAGCTGCAGGGCCCCTTCGGCATCCCCCATGGAGCCTCTGCGTTCTGACTTGTTCTAGCTCATCCCTAAGGCCAAAATCTCTTCCCTTCCCTGGTCCCCATCTTTGAAATTTATTTAAGTACTTTAAAAAATACTCCTTAAAAAATTCCTTTTCTTAGTTTATGTGGGTGCAAAGGCTCCCCCTTAAGTAACAGTGAGAAAATTCAAATTGGGGGTGTATTTTAAAAATATAACAGCAGAAATTGATATAACATTATTATATATCAACTATATTTCAATTTTTTAAAAAATGAGTTAAAAATATGAGCCCTGGTGATAAAACTCATTGCTGCGCTGGTGTGAAAGTATTCTTCAGGCATAAAAGAGAAAGTTCATTAAGAAAATTTCCTGTGCCTCAATGGGGCTCATGCTTTTAATCAGACAACCAGGAAGAGTGAGTCATCAACTGTCACTATGAAATAGCCACCCTCAGTTGGACTTGGACATGTGAGCACATAACTGATTTATTAGTCAGTCAGTTGTGAATGTATTCAATTTTCAGTGTACCCTGAGTTCTGGGAGAGGAATGTCCCTCAGTTCTTCAGGGTTCAAAAAGCTTAGCTTTTATGAAAATATTATGCCACAGAGTGACAGATATCAAAGGAAATCTCATCTCAACTGATGTAAGTGAAATGGCTTCCTTTCAACAGTCTTCAAAATGCCTATATCCCCATGTCCTATTTTCTTTTTTTAAAATCCAGCGCACTAGTAAATAAATTAAGTGCCATGTATTTGCCTTTAAATAACCTATAGCTAAACAATGTGATGGTTAAAAAAAGCAAAACCTCCACTGGATTGCTGTATACATTAGGTATATGTGTCTATCACTGGCAAGACCATTTCTACAACAAACAGACCATTAACCATTAAATGACTGACCTTTTCCCTCTTCCTTCAGTTCTACTGTACTGAAATGGGAATTCAATATTAATTTTTTCTTAAGTGCTAAAACTGGTAGCAGGATGTAAAAGAAATTTCTGTTCAAGTCCAAACTGGATCTCTAGAATCTATTTAAAGCTCAAAGTTCCTTAAACTATGCTTCAACATTTTTGGAAATCATTATATTCCCAAGATGGGCTGGGCTTGGAGCATGGCGGAGTCCCACTGGTAGATAAATGTGACTGTCCTCTTCGGTCATATGCTATAGTTAGCTGGGGAGATTGCTCTTAATCCTGCCTCCTAACGCTCTGGTATCAGAAATGGGATCCAACAAACCTTTGGAATCAGGACACAGAGGATGCTTAGTTAACAGTGCAATTTAGACAGGGGCCTCTCAAGATAATTTCCTAGTAGATATTAGATAGTATTCAAGAAAAATCACTTTTTGTTAAGGCACTGTACAGAGATGGCAAAATATCACCACTTCAATTTTTGGTTATATGATTAGCATTTCCCATACCAAGACTTGTGAAATGACTTATGCCATGCATTAGTCCACAAATGAGAAAATAATTCTAATATAAAAGAAAATAAATCGCACTGCTTTTTTTCCTTTTAGGAAGAATACAAAAAAATTTTTGATGAAATGTTTAATAAGATTAAAGTTCTTATGACTGTAACTCTTCCCAAAGATTTCTGCTTACAGAAGACAAGTACAAAATCTGAAGTTCATATGCACGTAAGATTAATTTGTCATTTAGCTATTACATATGTTTGTCTTAACACCCAATAACCTTATCCTAATGTGTATGATTATTTTTAAGGGGAAATAATAATGCCTCTGTAGGGAACAGAGCAGCTTAAAAGCTTTTAAGCTTTTAAAATGTTAGCATGTTAGCACAACGCTTCAGACATGAATCCGGGCCTGTCAAAAATCTCTTTTAGTTAAAATTCATAGGTAATCAGTATAAGAGATAACTTTCTGAAGTCAGTTTTGGAAGGAGAAAATAAGAAAAAATGTTCAAAAGAAAGGCTTTATTTTAAAGAGATTATCTGCATAATGTGTGTTATTTAACTACAATGACTGGGATACAAAACTCAAATAATATGTCTGTATTATGATATGGGCTTCCCTGGTGGCTCAGACAGTAAAGAATCCGCCTGCAATGAGGGAGACCTGGGTTTGATCCCTGAGTTGGGAAGATTCCCTGGAGGAGGGCATAGCAACCCACTCCAGTATTCTTGCCTGGAGAATCCCCATGGACAGAGGAGCCTGGCAGAGCTAACTTAAAAAAAAAAAAAAAAAAAAAGGATTAAGAGTTTAAATATTTGAATTCCAAGTCTAGCTCACATTCCATTCTTGTTCCTCACTACAGTTTTTAATCTGCACTGGCAAGGATTCAATTTGATTTCCTGCCCCCTGGTGGAGGTGCTAATGAATAGTGAATTGGCCAAAGGCAGCAGGCTGATTAAAAGACTTTAAAAAACCAACACAAGGCAAAGCAAACCAAACCAAAAATCAGTATTATCTAAAAATGAGAAGTCAACCTTTAAGAAACCAGCACAATGTTCACAAAATGAAAATGTCTACAGAAAAGCCTTCCATAGCCAGCTTCACCTGTTCCCAGTTAAAAGAAGGCTGAGCCTTGGCCAGACATCCAATTTTTTTTTCTTTTTTCCGAGGCTTTCAATTTTTACAAACACCCAGGCAGAAAGGCAGAAAAGAGAAGTACTCCTTTTCCCTTATCTCCCGGCTGCTGATGGAAACCTCCATCTCTGGGCCTAATCTGATTTGAATAATGGCAGATAGCTTATCCTTTCCAAGGGCCTCAAGAGTGTCTGAGGCTATAGCAGCGCTGAATTATTGCCAATCAGTGATCAGCCAAGGAAGCTGAAGGCCTCTTGCCTTGGTGTTCCCCAGTCATCTACATTTTAATAAGCTCCTCAAGGAGAGAAAAGATTAGTCTATTCCCTAAGTGTATCTCTAATCTCCCCAAACAGAGAATAATCTATAATAGTGGTGATCGGCAGTCTGAGTTAAGAAATTTAGGTTTTATGAACACCCTGTGTTGACCATGCTGCTAAAGTCTTCTTTCTATCATTTTTCTTCAAAATGGCCTTTCTGTGGGTAGGATCGTTCATTTTATTTTTTTGTATTTATTTATTTATTTACACGAACTCCCAAACATGAACCCCCCTCCCACCTCCCACCCCACATCATCCCTCCAGATCATCCCCATACACCAGCCCCATCGTTCATTCTAAAGGGCAGGGGGAGAGTGAGCATCCCCAGGTAGGAGCCAGTCCTGTGGCTACCTGAAAGTTTCCTGAGAAAGAGTTAACTATCCTTTGACTTCCCTGGGGGCTCAGACGGTAAAGCGTCTGTCTACAATGCAGGAGACCTGGGTTCGAGCCCTGGGTCGGGAAGATCCCCTGGAGAAGGAAATGGCAATCCACTCCAGTACTATTGCCTGGAAAATCCCATGGACAGAGGAGCCTGGTAGGCTACAGTCCATGGGCTCGCAAAGAGTCAGACACCACTGAGCGACTTCACTTTCTTTCTTTCTTTCTTTATCTTGCTTGAATCATTGTGTGTGAGCACAATCATTGTTCCCAAGACAAAAGTCACAAAAATAACTAAGCTTTCACACAGCTGGGACTCCCTTTTAGACTGTCTAGGCTGAAGAGGTGGAAATTGCAAACCCTATGGGTCATATTTGGCCTAGGGTCATATTTTACTTGGCTCGAAGTGTTAAATTATAATAAAAAAATCAAATTTAGTTGCAAACATCTTGCAATCCAGAGAGTGAATACAAAAACCTCACTTTTTAGTTTCTCTTGAAAAGCTAGAATTTGACTACATGGGACTTTCAGCTCTGTCTTCCTGAGACAAAGCGACTCCCTTTGTTCACCCTTCACCACCATCCACTCACCCCTGTCCACTTGCTTCCCTCATGGAAGTCATCTGTCTGAGACCTGGAGGCTTCAAACTTGGGAGCTCTGATTGGGGGTTCCCCAGCATTTATTCACTCACTCCACAGACAGGCTAAATGTTAGAAAGATCAAAAGATGAGCGGAGCCTTTTTTAGGTCCTGACCTATGCTGACATCCTCATGAGGCCTGAAATTTTGCAAATATTTATTAAGCATCTATCATGTACCAGTAACTGGTCTAAGCGCTGGGGATACAGAGGTAAATAAGATAGCTATAGTTAATGCCTTAAGAATACAATCAAATATGACTTCGGAGGGCCTCACTCACTAGCCAAAAGACTTGCTCCCTCCCCTACTGACCTTGTGGCAGGCCAGAGACATATATCAAATTCAGGTTTTGGCATGATTACAGATGATTATGTACCCTGGAAGGTCAATGTTGAAACGTCACAGACATTAAACTTTCAAATGTCAAGGTTCTTTGCATCTGCGTTATACCAGTGAAAGGCAACCAATTTAGACCTTTAAGGGAAGGCTGTACCTCGATGCAGACCTAGAGGGTTGCTTCCCAGGTGGCACCAGCGGTAAAGAACCTGCCTGCCAGTGCAGGAGATGAGAGACATGGGTTTGATCCTGGGGTCAGGCAGACCCCCTGGAGGAGGGCACGGCAACCCACTCCAGTATTCTTGCCTGGAGGATCCATGGACAGAGAGGCATGGTGGGCTACGGTCCATGGGGTCGCAAAGAGTCGGACACGACTGAACCAATTTGGCACGCACTCCTTGATGCATACCTAGAAGGCTGCTTAGGGAGGCTCTCTTCAACAGGAAGAAAAGGGAGGAGGTCGTTTCAGTTCCTGTCCTACTGTTCCCCCTGCGCCGCTCCAGGGAACATATTTGTTTGGAGCCCTAAGGAGACAGCTAGGGAATAGCTGTGAACTCTACTTGGAGGAGCAGGGCAGGTTCCCTGAAGGATGCCTTCCGGCACTAGAAATGAGCTGGAAGCGGGGGTGTGTCTGTGGTAAGCTGGGGACCACGTGGCCTGTCCTGAGGGTTCAACTGCTACTCAGCGCTAGCCAAACGCATCCATCAGAGGTGGGCCTGGTATTATGGCCCATGCTCATTTTTCAAGAGAAGCCAGAAATCAGGATTCTTTTTATGTTGGCAACAGACTTGAAATTTTTAAAAAACACGGCATGGGCCAAACAAAATATGTCTGCAGGCTAAATCCAGCTAGTTTGCAGCCTCTGAACTGAAGGAAAAGGCTCAGGCTTTACAAATGAAGTTTGGCCAGGGCACACAGGCCCCAGACATCGTGCGTTTAACAGAAGAGGGGCCGGGGAGGGAATGAGGCATTTGTTTCCATGCTTTTCTGTAACATTACCATAAAAAGATCAAATTCCTCCTCTCGTCGAGCAATCATTTGGTTCAGAGTCTCATCGTCGGGCACTTCATCTTCTTCCTGGGATTCAGAACAGAACAGAACAGAACAGAACAGAATGAGTTAACAGGTTTCAGGAGAGAGGTTGGACAACTGGGGTCAGGTACCAGTGGCTAAGGTGAATCTCCAGAGGTGATTCCCCTGACCAACGGGACCCCATTTCAAGCCAGAAAGAAAACAGAAGGGTCACTTGCCATAACTATTTTGCAAGCAATTCAAAACATCTTTCCAGAGCAAAAACTGTTTAGGCAGGAAACTTAGTACACTCTAAGAAATACCAGTTCTTTTGAAGGTGGGAGGGGGGTGGATCTTGATCCCCTTAATTTTATTTTATTTTATTTTTTGGCCATACAACACAAGATGCGGGATCTTAGTTCCCTGACCAGGGATCAAACCCATGTTCCCTGCATTTGGAGTATGGAGTTTTAACCACTGGCCCACCAGGGAAGTCCCTTGATTTCCTTACTTTTAAAACAGGTTACTTACTGTCTCCCTGCCCCAATGACCTCATCTGTAAAATGGGCATGACATTTACTCCACAAAGTAGATGTAGGATTTAAATAAGGAAATCCCCATGAGAATGGGTCTAGCATTAATTCTTTTAATTCCATCAACCTTATGCACAATATAAATGCTTATCTTCAAAGCTTTATGAAGAACAGGAGTATGTGAAACTTAGTGATAAGACACAAAGCAAGACCACAAAAATCACATGGCTATATGTGTCAAATTCATAGCCTTTAAAATATGTTTAATCAATGTATTTCAGTGGGCACTATTATGCTACTGTTGCAGCTATGGTTGTGACAACTCAAAAGGTATCAATAACAAACCTCCACAAAACTTTTCTTAATGAAAATAATTTAAATGAGGTAGAGAAAGCAATTACCCAAGGCCTCACATTTTCACTTTATAATCTGTTAGACCAAGGCACATTACATATCTGAAAATTCCTCAGAAACCAACAGTTCTAAAATTTTTTAGAAATGTTATTCTATAATTTTCACACTTAAAAGATTCCAGAAGTTGGGTAGATGCTACAAAACTTATAGCTCAAAATGCTTTTTATCATATGCTGAGTGAGCTTGTTAAAAATCAAATGGGGAATTTCAGAGTATTAGCAGAGGGAAGAAAGGGAAACCCAGAACTTCAAACATCCAGTTTCCCAAGTCATACTGATACATTCAAAATGAGGCAACTTGTTCCAGAAAAAGTATGAATGTCCTAGCAGCTTAAAGGAGATGCCTCTGTCTATTCCCAAGATAATGTCTGGTGTACTGTGTCAGAAATGAATGCAAGTCAGTAACGTAAAAACTGATGACTCAAGATAAAATTACTTGTGAAAAACCTATGCTAGTTCATCTCTTGATGGAAGGCAATTTGTCTAAATACATTATTATATTTCATCTGACAAAGAAATAGACTAGTTGGAGTGGGCTGTGACTCCAAGATACAAAGAATTTGGTTAGTATATCCTCTGGTGAAAAGATGTCTGGCTTTGTCCACCCTATTCCTAGGACCATGTTATCCCCTCATAGCCTATATAGTGTCAGGTTGGACTTCTCCCAAGCCCAAGATGAAAAGATGTTCTTGTAAACTGGCAAGAAGCCTGGCTTTCACAGAGCACAAACTGGCTGGCAAGTGGACCATACATCTGCCTCGGTTCCTTATGTCCTAGTGCTCCATGACCCATCAACCATGGTGATGGCTGCTGCAGATACTCAGGATCAGAGACCCTGACTGCAGGTGATCAGGGTCCACAAACGTCTTCACATCAGGACAGGTGCTATCCAGAAAATGGTAACATCTGTCTGACACACAGACAGCCTGGAAGGGGTGTGGAGCCCCAGCAAGTCTGCTCAGTTAGAAGCAACTGGCATCAGATTCCACTGAAGGCTCCACCTGGTGGCCCTCAGGGTGAGCAGACCTTTGGTCCTATCCAAAATGTCCATAAGACATTTGGTCCACGCCAAAAAGTTCTTGAACTTTGGTTCTGTCCACAATATCCATGAGCATATTTGGTCCCTGCCAAGTGGTTCTGGACAAATATCAAAGAACTTTTGGTGTGGACCAAATGTCTTATAGATCAAATGTCTTAATGGATGTTTTGGACAGGACCAATTGTCCTGCAAGGGCCCTGAGGACTAGGAGAGGTCAGCATCTCCCTGAGGTCTCAGAAGGTTGCAAAGTTACAGGCAACACTAGATTCCAGCTAACGCAGGTCGCGGTTATTTCCACAAGGCCTACCTAAAACAAAACAAGCAAAAATGTCATGGAGACTCCTAGCTGAATATCAACTCTGCGTATTATTCTATTTTTTAAATTTCCAAATATGTAAAAAAAAAAAAAAAAAAACCTGACAACCTGATTCTAAATCTGTATCAAATATTCAATTTTGAGAATCAAATCTGTATCAAACATTCAATTCCTAGAATCAAATATAGCAAATTACTTAAGATCAAAATTTTAAAAATGACTGAATGTACATACATATGCATTTTCATCATTTTAGTGAAATCTGACAGATAACTAATCAAATATATAAGACTGACAAGTGAAGAGGCATAACAGAAAAGCGCTCTTCAATTTGCAAAAAGATTCATTTCAGGATTCTTTTAAATATCAAGAACTACTTCACATTTCAACTTATTTCAGAAAAAAAAGTAAATCAGATTTTTGAAAGAATCTGGCTTATAATTTATAGAAGGTTTAAAAAAACATTCTACTTAAGGCAAAATCAAACTACAGTTGACCTTGAACAACTGTGGTTAGTCCATGTATATCTTACAGGGGGCCCTTCGGATCCATGATTCCTCTGCATCCCCATATTCAACCAACTACAGACCCATGTAGTGCTGTATTATTTAGTATGGAAAAACATCTGCATGTAAGTGGACCCGCACAGTTCAAACTGTGTTGTTTAAAGGTTAACTGTATATCTAATAAACACAATGAAAACAGTATTCCACATAAAGATGTAAGACCAATCCATTTTTCCATTTATAAACATGGGCACACCAAACCAAATCTGTCCATCCCAAGTCAATCTTATGATAAGGACTGATGCTGGTATTTTGTATAGTCTTATAGATTACGTACTCTATCTCTTAACTCTTTCAAACCCATTTGGGAATGAAAATTTAGTAACGAATGACTAAGACTAGGAATCTTAAAAAAACACAGCTCCCCAAAGATTCCCCGAGAGAAACAAAATCGATGCACTCTTGGAACAATGTTGGCAGATAAAAAGAGATTTCTTTTTGTCAGTAATTTTCTCAGTCTTTCTTCAGCTCTTAACGGGAGAATTTGGAGTGGAGGTTAAGGTCATTCTTTTTCCAGTAGAAGTATGACTCAAGAGCTAAACACAGCTGCAAGGGCTTCTCCTACAGACATACTGAAGTTCTGTGATCCCTGATCAAAAAGCAAGAGAGGAAAAGGGCTCTGAAGGATGGAGAGAGAAAAGGCAAGGAGGAACCCTTCGGTTTTGTCTAGTCTCATCTAGCAGCTTCTTTCAAGAGGTCTTTCTGCAGTTCTGCACCCTCCCTACAGAGGGCAGCACTCATAGTACAATCGAGCGTGCAGGCAGCATCTCTTTGGCGGAAACCAGGGAAGCACCGGCTAGCCAAGCCTTCAGGTCCCTCTAGCAGCTGCTTTTAAGAAACTCGTCTAGATAAGTTTCACAGGCTTTCTGTGAAATTTATAGGGGTAAGAGAGCGGCTAATTTATTCATTTTAATTAACACCAGCCCAGGTAATGCTTTAAAGAACAAAGAGGCCTTCTTAACCCTCGCGAGACTCAGGGTCACTGACGTCCTAGACTCGGCTTTCTGCCGTACCTCATTTTCCTCTTCGTGCTCCAGTATGGCCTGCAGGAAGGCCCTCCGCTCATGGCTGGAAGACTTCTGATCAAACATGCCCGCCTGGATCACCTTCTGGTCCACATTCAGCTTGTACTTGGCGGCGGCGAGGATCTTCTCCTCCACGCTGTTGACAGTGCAGAGTCTCAGCACGCGGACCTCGTTTTGCTGGCCAATGCGGTGAGCGCGATCCTGCGCCTGCAGGTCCTGTTGGAGAACCACATGCTTGAGGGCCAATGCGTCTGGGTTAGCGGCCGCGTCGCCCACCCAAGAGAAAACCAGAGAGGCGTTACTTAATCCACCTTTATTAATGCAAGATTCTGCTTACATTTGTAAAATATGCAAGCTACCTTCCTTCGAAAAATTCAAGGTCATTGCTAGCTGAGGGAACCTAAGTTCAAATTAACCAAGCCAACTGAAATACATCTCAGGTTTTGAAATCCAGGTTTCAAGATAGTTTTGTTGTTGTTTGTTTTTAATGTGTCCCTAGGTTCACCAGATTTGTCCCTAACTAAAAAGATACAAATAAATTTGATGTCACAAGTATGACTTGGATATTAACTACAACTAACCCTAAGTTGCAGGGTTAAAGTGAAAGTGTTCATGGCTCAGCCCTGTCTGACTCTTTGCACCCCCATGGACTGTGGCCTGCCAGGCTCCTCTGTCCATGGAATTCTGGCAAGAATACTGGTATGGATTGCCATTCCCTTCTCTAGGGGATCTTCCCGACCCAGGAATTGAACCCAGGTTTCCCTCATTGCAGGCAGATTCTTTACCACCTGAGCCACCAGGAAGCTGGTTGCAGGGTTAAAGGAAGGTGTTAAAGATGATTATGAAGATACTGCTGAATTATACACACAAACATTATACATATATACACACATTGTTCATATAATGATTGTCCCTACAGCAAATTTTCTGGTATCTAATTCAAATCATCAAAAACTCAACCTTTAGTCTGGAGGAATGAAAGGAAAGCTAGTAGAGTGGTAAACAAGTCAACATTTCTGTGTATCGAAAGTGTTAAAATTGATTGTGGTCCTTAACTTAGAAATTCCACTTCTGAAAATGCATCCTAAGGGAATAATCACGCATATCCACAAAGATTTACAATAAGGATGCACCTTTCAGCATTATATATTATTTATAATTTTTTTTAAAAAGCAGAATTAAGTAAACATTCAACAGTAACAGATTGGTGAAATAAATTAGTCTTCTACCATATGTGCCAAGGTAATACATTAAAATTATACTGCAGAAAAACTTAAGGACACAAAGCTATATGTGAAAAATGCAAGTTATATATGAATATGTGCATTATGCTGTATGTGCATATATTTATCTGTTACCAATAAAAGGGAGAAAGGGCAAATACTAAGAAGCCAATAATATTTTTATCTCCAGATAAGATTATAGGTGTTGTTACATTTTCTTCATTTTACTTTCATGTGGTTGGGCATTTTTTTTTCTGCTTTGAATATATATTATTCTTGTAATAAAAAAATAAGGTTTTAATGAAATCTTTAAATAAAAACCTTCATAAAGCTATGAGGCAGAGTTACCTAATTTTAAGGCCACATAATAAAAACTTGTTGGTCCACTGTTGTTTATTTCGGTCCAGGTAATGGCTTCTGGGCCAGTATTAATTAGCTGTCTCCATGTGTCCTCCATTAAACCCATGTACATTTTTAGGGCAAAGGCTTGTCCCCTGTATCCTGCATCCTCGGCACCTTTGAAAAACTTTTTTGCACAGAGCTGATACTCCATAGCTATAAGGCCATCATCTTGACAAGATGAGTTCCTGGTCATCGTGCAGCTCTAAGACGCAACAGGCCGAAGCCTGCCCAGGAGACCCGCCTTTGCTGGGCCTTTACAATTAGATGACTAATTGGGCAAAAGTGTTTCCTCAGAAGACATCTGAATGGGAGAGCTAAACTCCCCATGAAGACAGCTGGGACTCATCCAAATTAGATTATTTTCCAAAGAGGAGAAAGTGAGGTAGATCATTAAAAGCCAAAGGTATAGAGTCGCTAGGGAGGAAACCACACTTCCTTTTCAAGCCCTGAGTTCGGTCCTCTCTCCACACATCTTCACCAGAATGGCTGAGCAGCAGCTGAGTTGGCAAGTTCTGTGCCACCCCTCTCGATTATTTCCCAGAAGAAGGGTTGAATACCGATTCCAGATGGGCCCAGTGGTAAATATTCCAGGCTCCCTGGGTCAAGAGCAAACACTAGCAACTGTTCCTGCCGAAGGCTGATACTCATTTTTCCTTCTTTTTCAATTGCACATTTTATATGTAAAAATGTGAGAATCATTCTCTGCTTATATTGTGGTCCGGACTCAGGTGGTTGGCCAGACTTACCCATGGGTTATAGTTTGAGCCTGTCCTAGAAGATGGTGATAAAATATAAAATACTAAGGTCCAGCTCGCAGCAGATTATGACAAGTGAGGAAGTGAAGAGCATGAACCATCTACAAACAGGGGAACAAGTTTTTGAATCCTTGGGAGCTTGTTGCCATTAGGTTTTTTGTTGTTGGTGGTGATGGTGTTTTTTGGTATGTTTAACATGATCTGTTTGGAAAATAGCAAAAATGACTATTTCTAGGCTGAAGAAGTTTATGCAAGGTAAGCCTGTGGGCTTCTATGCCAAAAATGGGGGGAAATATCAGTATTATGACAAGGAGATAAGTATTGCAATTACTGAATGGATTATTTATCATTTCTGCAGTCTTAGAGATCTGGAACCCCACCACACTGATTTAGGTGTGATGATATCTGAAGACAAGAACACAGCCTGAGAAAAGGACCTCCAAAGTAACTGTGCTGTTGACCTCTCTGTAATAACACAGCTCCTGCTCCACAGGTTAAAATAAATAAAATAAATATCCGTGTTTCTCTTAGAAGTTTGGAAATGAGAGTCCTGGTGACCCCAAAAGGTTTAAGTGATAATTCCACATTCATATGTTCTATCTTTGCCTTTAGCAATGGCCTCCAATTAGCAACTTTAAGGCCAGAATCTTCAACCTGTCAACCTATGTCAAATAAACCCCCTTTCACCAATGTGCCTTAATTTTGATTCAATACAATAAAGAATAATTACAGGAAAAAAGTGTTTCTTCAATACATGCTGAAGCCAAGATGGAAAAAGAACTCTATAACTTTTATTTGGCGGGGGAGGTAACACTTATGCAAGTGTACAAGGTTGAAAGAGCCCAAAGCCAGGATTTAAACCCTAACTTAGACAGACATGGGTGTGAATCCTGACTATGCTTCCTGGGTTTCTTTATATATATAAAATACTCTGAGGATTACTTGAAATGAGGTATGCAAAGTGCCTCATAGTATCTGGGAGAGTTGTTGTTTAGTATAAGTTAGTTCTCCTACCTTTTAAATGAAAAATTAGTGTTCATCTGTATCACTCGAACATCACTACTTTTTGAAAATTAAAAAAATAAAAGTCTGCCCAAACTAATGGCCATGATTAAATGACAGGCATGAAAAAAAAAATCTAGTCATTCTAGTTAACCAAATCAGGTGGAAGTGAATCTACCTATGGCAGATATATAAATATCTGCAGAAATATATGGCCTAGTGTGAGGAATTTGGGATAAGTTAGACCAGAGGAAATGTGGGGGTCTGTGTTTTGTTGCCCAAGTTTCAATTCACATGCATTGTGAACTGTTAGGTATGCATGTAACTTACTTTGATTCTGGGGTTCCATTTTTAGCTACTGTTCATAAACGTGTGTGTGTGTGTGTGTGTGACAGAGAGATAGAGACAGAAACATGGATGTCCCAGCATCCTTTCTCATGGTATACTAGCATTTCTGGAAACTACATTTCCTTGGATTCTTAGCATAACACTGTGTCAATGAGGGTGAACAGCTGAGATGCCACAGAAGGGTTTATCCTGGAAGATAAAATCTAGTGAACTCTCCATTCACCTATACCCAGGTTACTGTATCTCACTGAAGATTTAGGCAGCAGCAATGAGGGTGATGTAAACAGCCAGCCAGACTAAGCATCCTGGGAGGAGGGGAATCACACATCCTTCCCTAGATACTTAGCCTAGCTCAGTGCCCATGGCATAACAGCCCTTCAATAAATGTTTGTGGAACATTTACCATGGCAAGAGGAAAACTGTGGGTTTCTCCTGGGAATATGAATTCTCCCTGTGATTTGGAAAGAAATATGGGATATAAAAATATACAAGGCATATAAGACTATCTCCTGAAGACTAATACACTATATGCTGGTCCCCTGTAACCCCTTTCAGGGTGAGAAAATTTCAAAAGGAACTCGACTTTAATGTCATCACCAGGATAGAATGGCTGGTGGGTACCCACAGGTTTGGAATCACTGCTTTATTCTTGAAGTCAGGGATCCCCAGATGTGTGAGGAAGTCTGTGTCTGAATCTCCCAGAAGCTTGTGTATAGAGAAGTCTAGACAAGTGGGAAGGCCCTACAAAATTAAGGGTAGAGTGCAGGGAATGACAAGCAGGCATGGCTGTTTTTAAAAAGCTCCCTCGTAATTCTAATGCATCTGAACTCCACTTCCTGACAGAAACAACTTCTGTAAGCCTTTCCATCCAATCTTCACAACAACCTAGTGAGATGGTACGATTCTGCGTATTTATAGTCCGTGAGATCTATACAGGAAGGAGTCCAGGTTAAGCTGATGTAGAATTCACCTTCCTATGTGAGAGCTGCAGTTCTGTTTCCTAGTGTGAATCCACAGTTGTTCCAATATGAATCTAATCCTCAAAAATACCACCCTGCATGTGTGCTAAGTCACTTCATTCATTTCCAACTCTTTGCAACTCTATGGACTGTAGCCCACCAGGCTCCTCTGTCTATGGGATTTTCCAGGCAAGAATACTTGAGTAGGTAGCCATGCCCTCTTTCAGGGAATCTTCCCGAGTCAGGGATCAAACCTGCGTGTCTTATGTCTCCTGCACTGACAGGCAGGTTCTTGACCACTAGCACCACCTGGGAAGCCTGAATATTGCTCTACTGAGTATCTTATAGGCACATATACTACCTCCCTCCCAGACGAAACTGCCACTAGGGACCTATTCTATTTGTTTTTTCAGTAGTTGCTCATAGAATATTTCTATGCATTTTAAAAAATTGAAGTATAGTTGATTTAAAATGTTTTAGGTATACAGAATAGAATATTTTTTGATGATGATTTTAAATAAAACACCCAGAATAAAAAACTAATATACAAATTGTTTGACCTTGGGGACATTATTTACAGCTTTCTAGGACTCATTTTTACCAGGTGGCTCAGACGGTAAAGAATCCGCCTGCCATTGCAGACCCAGGTTTGATCCCCGGGTCAGGAAGACTCCCTGGAGAAGGGAATGGCTACCCACTCGAGTATTCTTGCATGGAGAATTCCAAGGACAGAGGAGCCTGGTGGGTTACAGTCCATGGGGTTGCAAAGAGTTGGACACAACTGAGCAACTAACACTTTCAAATATACTTTGTTCAGTGGCAATCCCCGGGGAAGGCAATGGCACCCCACCCCAGTACTCTTGCCTGGAAAATCCAATGGACGGAGTAGCCTGGTGGGCTGCAGTCCATGGGGTCACTAACAGTCGGACAGACTGAGCGACTTCACTTTCACTTTTCTCTTTCATGCATTGGAGAAGGAAATGGCAACCCACTCCAGTGTTCTTGCCTGGAGAATCCCAGGGACGGGGGAGCCTGGTGGGCTGCCGTCTATGGGGTCACACAGAGTCGGACACGACTGAAGTGACTTAGCAGCAGCAGCAGCAGCAGCAGTGGCAATCCCAGAAGATGGGGGATAGAGGGGCTTAAATGAAGGGAAAACTTAAGTTTTTGTCCTGCAAACTTGAACTCTTCAAAGGCACACCAAAGGCATGTGTAAGACATCTCAGTATCTATGTTTCAAAGGATATAAGAAAGTAGACATAAGAATGTGCTGGACTGTTTTCCCTTTGGAGACACGGTCCACTTGTTTAGGAATGTGCTCTGTCCCCTAAATACGTAGGAGGGAACCGCTAGCCTCCCCAGTCTTCTCCAGAAGGGAGGCTAGGGCACCAAGGCAGAGAGATGCACACCTGATGAGGATTCCAGTCGCTGTCGAAGATGACCACAGTATCAGCGGCCTGTAGATTCAAGCCCAGGCCTCCAGCTCTTGTGCTCAGCAAGAAAATGAAATACTGGGACCCAGGTTCGTTGAATTTCTTTAGCAAAGCAGCACGATCCTCAGACTTGGTGGTACCTGAGGGGATGAGAAAAATAAATTTGCCAATTAACTCCTGTCTGAAAATGGCACAGAGCTAGACAAAAGGGCCTGCTTCCTTGAGAAATAGACTCAGACTCCTCTTAACGTTTTTGCACTTTTGAAAGGAAAACTGAACATCTTGCAATCAGAAAAAAGAAAAAGAGAAATAGTAAGAGACTTTTCTCTAATCAAGAAGGAATGCTCTATCTACTCCTCATTGTTCCAAAATATTGAAAACAGTTTAAATATTCTGATAGGGAATCTGTGAAACTTACAAATCTTGTAACATTCTCATGCTAACCTAAAACTCAATGAAAACATTTTCTGGATTTATTTTCATGCTTGAAAACACCAAATCACTTAAAAAATATATACATACACATGTCTAAAAGGATTATTATAATGGCTTAAAGCTACTTTGCCAGTCGACTTTAGAGTGGGGACTTGTTTATGCCCACGAGAATGGAAACAAAAGGAAATTGATTTCTACTATATTTTGCCATTCGGATGGCTGCTGAGCATGATCTGGTTAGCAAAAACATAAAATGTGAATGGAATATTTTTATACTCTTTAGCAAGACTTGAGGAGAAGGCAATGGCACCCCACTCCAGTACTCTTGCCTGGAAAATCCCATGGATGGAGGAGCCTGGAAGGCTGCAGTCCATGGGGTTGCTGAGAATACAGAGTTCACTTGTGGGCATGAAGAACATATTCTGGGGTTTCATACTCTCTGCTTATTCACTATTTTAGAGTCTCATCAGACACCATGGGGTGAGCCATCGCGAGGTGTATTACCTGCTGCTTTGTTTGGATTTAGACCGAAATGCAGTACTTGGGGGCAATCTAAAAACCAATAGAATGATCTCAGTTCATTTCCAAGGCAAACCATTCAACATCACAGTAATCCAAGTCTACACCCCACCACTGATGCCACAAAAGCTGAAGTTGACTGGTTCTGTGAAGACCTTCTAGAACTAATACAAAAAAAAAAAAAAAAAGATGTCCTTTTCATCATAGGGGAATGGAATGCAAATGTAGGAAGTCAAGAGATACCCAGAATAACAGCCAACTTTGGCTTTGGAGTACAAAATGAAGCAGGCAAAAGCTAACAGAGTCTTAGCAAGAGAACACGCTGGTCATAGCCAACACTCTTTTCCAACAATGTAAGAGATGACTCTATATATGAACATAACCAGATGGTCAACACCAAAATCAGATTATGTTCTTTGCAGCTGAAGATGGAGAAGTTCTATACAGTCAGCAAAAACAAGACCTGGAGCTGACTGTGGCTCAGATCATAAGCGCTTTATTACAAAATTCAGACTTAAATTGAAGAAAGTAAGGAAAACCACTAGGCCATCCAGATATGACCTAAATCAAATCCCTTATGATTATACAGTGGAAGTGACAAATAGATTCAAAAGGATTAGATCTGATAGAGTGCCTGAAGAACTATGGATGGAGGTTCATAACATTGTACAGGAGGTGGTGACCAAAACCATACCCAAGAAAAGCAAATGTAAGAAGGCAAAGTGATTGAGGAAGCTTTACAAATAGCTAAGGAAACAAAAGACATGAAAGGCAAGGAAGAAAGGGAGCGTAGTCACCCAACTGAATGCAGAGTTCCAGAGAATAGCAAGGAGAGCTAAGAAGGCCTTCTTAAGTGAACAATGAAAAGAAATAGAGAAAAACAATAGACTAGGAAAGACTAGAGATCTCTTCAATAAAACTGGAGATACCAAGGCAACATTTCATGCAAGGATGAGCACAATAAAGGACAGAAATGGTAAGGAACTTAACAGAAGCAGAAGAGATTAAGAAGAGGAGACAAGAATACACAGAAGAACTATACAAAAAAAGTCTTAATAACTGGGATAACCACAATGGTGTGGTCACTCACCTAGAGCCAGTGTGAAGTCAAGTGGGCCTTAGGAAGCATTACTACCAGCAAAGCTAGTGGAGGTGATGGAATTCCAGTTGAGGTATTTCAAATGCTAAAAGATGACACTTTCAAAGTGCTGCACTCAATGTGTCAGCAAATTTGGAAGTCAGCAGTGGCCACAGGACTGGAAAAAGTCAGTTTTCATTCCAATGCCAAAGACTATTTAAACTACGGTACAACTGCACTCATTTCACATGCTAGCAAGGTTATGCTCAAAATCCTTCAACCTAGGTTCAAGCTAGGCATCAGCAGTATGTGAACCAGGAACTTCCGTATGTACCAGTTGGGTTTATAAGGGACAGAGGAACCAGAGATCAAACTGCCAACATTCATTGGATCATGGAGAAAGTAAGGGAGTTTAAGAAAAACACCTACTCCCACTTCTTTGACTATGCTAAAGCCTTTGTGTGGATCGCAACAAACTATGGAGAATTCTTAAAGAGCTGAAAATACCAGACCTCCTTACCTGTTTCCTGAGAAACTTGTATGTGGGCCAAGAAGCAACAGAACAACACATTAAGCAATGGACTGGTTCAAAATTGGAAAAGGAGTACGACAAGGCTGTATATTGTCACCCTGCTTATTTAACTTCTATGCAGAGTACATCATGTGAAATGCTGGGCTAGATGAATCACNTACCAGACCTCCTTACCTGTTTCCTGAGAAACTTGTATGTGGGCCAAGAAGCAACAGAACAACACATTAAGCAATGGACTGGTTCAAAATTGGAAAAGGAGTACGACAAGGCTGTATATTGTCACCCTGCTTATTTAACTTCTATGCAGAGTACATCATGTGAAATGCTGGGCTAGATGAATCACAAGCTGGAATCAAGATTTGCTGGTAGAAATATCAATAACCTCAGATATGTAGATAGTACTACTCTTATGCCAGAAAGTGAAGAGGAACTAAAAAGCCTCTTGATAAAGGTGAAAAGGGAGAGTGAAAAAGCTGGCTTGAAACTCAGTAGTCAAAAAACTTGATCATGGCATCCAGTCCCATCACTTCAAGGCAAAGGGGAAAAAGTAGACACAGTGACAGATTTTATTTTCTTGGGCTCCAAAATCACTGTGGATGGTAACTGCAGCCATAAAAACAAAAGACACTTTGCTCCCTGGAAGGAAAGCTATGACAAAGGTAGACAGAGTCTTAAAAAGCAGAGACATCACTTTGCCAACAAAGGTGCATATAGTCAAAGCTAGGTTTTTCCAGCAGTCACGTACGGATGTGAGAATTGGACCATAACGAAGGCTGAGTGCCAATGAATTGATGCTTTCAAATTGTGGTGCTGGAGAAAACTCTTGAGAGTCCCTGTATAGCAAGGAGATCAAACCAGTCAATCCTAAAAGAAATCAACCCTGAATATTCATTTGAAGGACTAATGCTGAATACTTTGGCCACCTGATGCACAGAGCCGAGTCTTGGAAAAGACCATGATGCTGGGAAAGATCAAGGGCAGGGGAAGGGGGTGACAGAGGATAAGATAGTTGGGTGGGTGGCATCACTGACTTAATGGACATGAATCTGAGCAAACTCCAGGAGGCAGTTGAGGATAGAGGAGCCTGGCGGGCTACAGTCCACGGGGTTTCAGAGTCAGACACAACTTAGTTACTGAACAACAACAGCACAAAGGCCCCCAGATTTGCATCCCAAATCTGTTCCTCACTCACAAAAGTGTTTGTAATGTATTCACCTGGCCATTTCATGAACTGCTTTGGGGAAAAGGAAAAAAAAAAAAAATCCCCACGATATTCCATCTGAATATATTTTACCAGAAAAATGCAGCTGCAGAGTTCTGAAAAAGGCTTTAGGCTGTTGGGAAATATGTTTGCATGTTACTTGATAGTCACTAACTGCCTGCTATACAAATATTATTTCTACATGGTGTTCTTATTTTAAGGATGAAAATATACCAGCAGTTTATTTCAGAGGATTAAAACATGTAAGTGATTCCAGCTAATGGAACTGAGTTCCTGTGGAGGTTCAAGTTCCCAAATATGGGGGGAATCGTCTGTCTTTCACATTAATAAAAATAGTTAAGTTTTCTCCTGTGGTGGGGGAGAGGATGTAATTTCTGAATATAGCAAATGGGGATTGGAAACCAGGGCCTTTGGGTGTCCCCATTCAATGGAGAAATGTTCTTTAGAGCTCATTTTACTTTCTAAATCAGATTTCCAGTTGAGCAACCTGGTCAAATCCTTCAATGATGAACTGCAAGAATTTAGATTTGCAGGGAAGGACACAAAATGTGTTTTGTTGAACAATGTTTCAAAAACGTGGTGTCCTTCTTTCTTTTATGTTCAGAACCAGCGTTCTGAGATCACAGTGAACTGTGTGCTCACAATGACAACGGAAGGCAAGTTCCATTCTATCATGAAACCCTTTTGCTATATCATCTGTCCAGATAGTGACTTTTTAAAAAAATTATTGGCTCACATTTCACCCTCTGTCACAAATAGGAGGAAAAGCCACAGAAACAAGCAAATAAAAATCTTTCCAACATGGGGAAAGAAGACATTCCCAGAGATAACAGTACAGTCAGCTGTTTGTAGTCTTGGTTTGCACATTCAGGGATTCAACCAAGAGTGGATCAAAAGTATTTGGAATTTTTAAAAAAATACCATAAAGTTCCCCAAAGCATAATTTGAATTAGCTGAGCACCAGCAATGATTTACACAGCATTTATATTGTATTAGGTATAATAAGCAATCTAGAGATGATTTAAATTATATGAAAGGACTTCCCTGGTGGTCCAGGGGTTAAGAATCCACCTGCCAACGCAGGAGACACAGGTTTGATCTGTGGTCTGGGAAGATTCCACATGTCTTGGGTTAACTAAGCCCGTGAGCCTCAGCTACTGAATCTGCTGCAACTTCTCAGCCTGT
Source organism: Oreotragus oreotragus (assembly GCA_006410675.1). Classification (NCBI taxonomy): domain Eukaryota; kingdom Metazoa; phylum Chordata; class Mammalia; order Artiodactyla; family Bovidae; genus Oreotragus; species Oreotragus oreotragus. Next base: position 157,580 of record SJYX01015410.1, read on the forward strand.
GTGCCCTACTCTGCAAAGAGACGCCCCCACTAAATGCAACTAGAGAGAGCCTATGCAGAGCAACAAAGACCCAGCAAAGAATAAACAAGTAAAATAAAAATGCCATAAAAATACATAAAGTGAATGGAGGATGTGCATAGGTTATATGTAAATACTGTACCAGTTTATATCAGGGACTTGAGCATCTGCGGATTCTAGTATTTGTGGGGGTCCTGGAACTAATCCCTGACTTGACACTGAGGAATGAGGGACCAACTGTATACACAGCATGGAACCTGATAAATTATAAGGCCAGGAAAAGATGTGATTGAGTCACTTCTCATGAAAAGCCTATGACATTTCTTATGACAAGGTTCAGAATTTTCTAGATTACTATTTCCATTAGTCAGAGGTTCTCCAAGCCAAGATATCTGCTGATCATCAGCAATCTTTGGCATACTGCTCAAGGAGATTCAAACTACCGTGTCAGGGTTTATTTCCAGCCTAAGAAGTGCTGCTTGTATATGGGCACAGGATTTAAAGTGTATCTAGTCCAAGTTCTTTTAGACTTTGATGCAGAACATAACCAAGAATACAATTAATAATAAAGGCAATTGTGTTGAAAATTGCAAATTTTCCAGAAGGAACACACTGTCAGGCTTTTATGATTACTCATTTTAATTTACTTTCAGCTGCTTTTGGAAAATTTTGTCTTCTGGGACTTAACTTTACTGCTTACTTTCATTCAAAAATTGTTTCCAGTGAAAACAAAGACTATGATGGAATCGTAGTTAAATCTATTCATGCAACCATAATCTTTGCCAGGAAAAAAAAAATCTACTTATCTGTCATCAAATTTTTTTTCCTGAGGTCAAAAATCTGGGACATAAAATTGAGCAATGAAAATCCAAAGTCATTTTAACAATTGGGTTAAGGGGATGTGGTTGGAGGGTGGTACAGTTGGAAGTGGGTGTACTAATTTATCCATGTGTATGTTGATAGTTTGCCCATGAATTCTCTCTAACTCTGAAACAAATGGCTGTTGCTTCTTTCAGCTAGAAGTCCATGAAGCCTTCTGAATGCCATCTGTAACACTTAATGAACTTGCTTGCGTCTTTCCTCCAACCTACTCTTTGCTAGCAGGATCAGTGAGTGGCTCGTTCTCTTGAAATGGTCTGGTCATTTTCAATTAATAAAAAATTGTTGAATAAGTTAAAAATCATTCTTAAAAATATTGTCTCTAGGAAAACAACCTGCATTTTCAGAGATGGGATTCATTTTGCTGGATCTACTAAAACTGATTCTAAATTAATGTGCGATCAGAGAGATCAAAGTTGCAATTTGGTTTCACCATCTGCCTCACGTGTAAACTTCGGCAAGTTAACTTATCTCTCTAAATCTCTGTTTTCTCATTTGTTAAATGGGGATTGTGTTTATACCTTGTTTGCTGAGAAAATTAAATAAATAATGCACAGGAAGTGCTTTGTCTGGTATCCCACATGTACTGATAGTAGGCATTCCATAAACATGAGCTTTTCTGACTATTATGATTGATAAAAATAAGGGTAGCAACCAACAGACAATTAAAGATACTCTCTCAAGCTGGCAGGACACATGAGAAAGATTTGTTTCAAGGAAGTCACTTCTTGCCTTTTTGAGTCACTTTTCCAGACTCAAATATTCCAAGGCCACAGTTCTCAGGGAGCCGAGATTCCAGTCAAAATGCCACAAAGCAGTAAACAATAGTTCTGCAGGACATCTGTGAGGGACTGTCTATTCAAGGAAAACAGAGCTGGTGGCCTCTCACCTGAGCAGCAGTGAAGGCGGGCTTGCCTTTCAAAGGAAGAATGCTGACGGAGGGCTGCACCTACCCCTCAAAGAGAGGGAGGAAGGAACAGGTTGAGCATGAGGACAGACACAAGGCAGATGTGCCTAAAGACAGACTGTGGCTGATAGAGCTGTGTCATGGATTCAGAATCAACGGTCACTTAACCATTCATCCGTTTTCAGTGACTTCAAGGAGAGGGAACTGTGTTAATAGCTCAGTCGTGTCCAACTCTTTGCAACCCCATGGACTGTGGCCCACCAGACTCCTCCATCCATGGAATTCTCCAAGCAAGAGTACTGGAGTGGGTTGCCATTCCCTTCTTTAGGGGATCTTCCCGACCCAGGGATAGAACCTGGTTTGCTGCTTTATAGGTACATTCTTTACCATCTGAACCACCAGGGAAGTAAAGTTCTTTAAAAAATCTAGTTTGTCAGAGGGTATAATTAATTTAAGAGTTAACAATGCCCTAATAGGTATATCGTGTGAGAATTCCCTTAAAAATTCAAGTAAGAGAAAACACGGCAGGTCCGAGGGTGGTATATATCCAGTTGTATACAGTTCATAGCAAGAGGGTGAGAAAATGTTGGATTGAAAATAAAACATCTTTTAATGGAACATAAATTTTAAATTTCCCACTTGACAATAACCTGAATGTTACATCAGATAAAAATTGGTACTAGAAACACCATGCAGGAATTCAACGCCATCCTGGCTGTAAACCAGCTCCTATTCACCACTCTTGGAAAATGTCACCCCCTGCCATAGTAAGAACACTTTGGTATCCCTAATCTCTGAAATACTAGGGCTGCCATCCAAATCATACAGCAATTTAGGAAGTATCTCTAAATTCATATTTTCTTCCATTAATATTTTTTGACTAATGTTTTAAGGAGATGGTGTCACTCTAGAAATCAGGCAAATATTCTGCATAGTTCACAAAATCCAGGAAACAATGAAGCCATGTCTCTTAAGGCAGCATGTATATACTTCTATTTAGAAAATGAGAGGAGTCTTAATGATAGATATAATCTTATGTGGATTATTACACTGTTACTGAAGAAGGGAATCATAACTTTTATCCTTTAAAATATACCTTCACAGTAAAACCTAAAGGTTTATCAAAATATTCTATATGGGGGGGGGGTACATAGAGAATAGACAAGCCCAAAGGCAAGAAGAGTTTTTAAATTTTAGTTTAGTTTAATTGAGGTACTTATAAATGATTTTAAGTCAGTGCATTGGCTTGAATGTAGGAAAAACATCTGCACAAAGATTTCAGCTTATTTTAGGCTGGAGGATATAAAAACTGCTATCTAGAGAAGCTGGACCTCACTCTGCTAATTCTTCAACAATTTTACCCCTGCTTTTGACTGAGGTTGGATCTGAGTTGCCAGTATCCCTGTACTCTGAATAGCGTGGCTGTGGAGCCTAATTCCTTACACACTCACCATCAAGGCGCAGGTAAAGGAAGTTCCGAAAAGCAAAGTAATCCTCCATGATGGTCATGAGGGACGTCATCTGGCAGAAAAGCAGCACGCGGTGGTTAGTCGCTCTCAATTTTGGCAGAATACGATCAAGTAGCTCAAACTTTCCCGAGGCCCGATACAGCTCAGCCCTGAACCCAAAAATGCAAAACAAGAAGACAGTATTACTGCTGTCTTCTTGAAGGATCCAGTAGAGCTTTGCTTTTCACACAGTGCCTTGTGCATAATAAGCATTCAGTAAATAACCATAGAATGAATGAATGGATGAGTACATAGCCACCAAAGCAGTGGAGAGTACTTCATGGAGAAACAGAATATATTTGTAGAAAACCCATACAAAGTACATTATATACTGTAGGTATGATGACAGATGCGAGAAAGAAAAGGAAACCTTCTCATACTCTTTATAGTTTCACTCTGTCTCAACTCTCTTTCTCTCTGTCCCTCCCACACATACATACATGTATATCTTGTCATTTCCTTAAATCTCTACTTATTAAATTCATAAAACAACTAACTTAGGGCATTGCAATTCACTGAAATACTTACTGAGCACCTACAGTGTGCTAAGCACACTACTGAGCGTGTGCATCAGCCAAATAGAATCTCTGCTTTCCACATGGGCAATTAGTGACTTATCCTAAGTCACTAAAAACAGATACCTTCTTTGCATAAGAACAGTGTGTGGCAAATGTCAGCCCTGGACTTCGGCCTGTTTTTGTAAAAAAAGTTTTATTGGAACATGGCCAGGCTTGCTCATTTATATTTGCCTATGGCAGCTTTCAAGCTACAATGACAAAGTTGAGCTGGTGCAACTGAGACTTTTGGGACAGCAAAAGTGAAAATTTTGAGGTCTGGCCCTTTGCAGAAAATAATTTGCCAGCTCCTGGTTTAGAGCATCAAGGGTGACCCCAATGAAGAAATACCAGTGTATCCTAAAACCTGAAATAAAGAGCAAAAGCAGCCAGGTGAAGAAGGGAGACTTAGGAGTGGAGAGGAAGAGATTCCAGGAAATGGAAAGAGTATGTGCAAAGGCCCCGAGGAGTAAAAGAACCTGGAGAGTCTGAAAAATGGAAAAAAGAAAAATGGTGTGTGTGGCTTATGCGTAAGTCGAGGAGTGGAGGGGGGACACTGGGAGATGAGAGCAGAGATGAAGAGGGTGGGGGCGGGTTTAGACAGATCCTGTAGGGCTCTTTTAATTTTAGTTTTAAGTGAAATGGAAAGCCATTGATGTGTTTTAAACAGGGGGGCCACGAGAGCTGACATCTTNTAAGTCGAGGAGTGGAGGGGGGACACTGGGAGATGAGAGCAGAGATGAAGAGGGTGGGGGCGGGTTTAGACAGATCCTGTAGGGCTCTTTTAATTTTAGTTTTAAGTGAAATGGAAAGCCATTGATGTGTTTTAAACAGGGGGGCCACAAGAGCTGACATCTTTTTAAAAGATCACCATGTACACTGTGAAGAATGGACTGGGGAGGAGACAGACTCCTGGAAATTCACATAAAAAATAGAAATTCACTTAAAAAAATACGATGGCAGAGTGCTGTCAGATAGAGAATGTTAGTGAGCTAAAGTAGAGATTTTTTTCCTCCCCAAGAAACCACTCTCTTCTTTTATCAACAGGGGTGTGTTACATTATTAAAACTTAGTTGTAGGGGGATACTGTTGGGAAAACTCACCAGTGAATATGCATTCTAGCCTATAACACTGAAATGTACCACTGGCAGTGATTTTATGACACAGAGAACAGACAGATTTTTCAAGTGCAGGTCTTCTCAACATCCATCCCCTGCTCTGAGAACTGTCCTCCAAACACCCGCTGAGGCCACGTTTTCAGTACACAGCCTGGCCACCCTGACAGCAGCAGCAGTGTACCCCACATCCGGAGAGGAGAGCCTGGGGGCAATGGTTCTGCATGGCTTCCAATTCCTGGTTCTTGGCCCACTGACACAGCCTGCCCTTGGGATCAAAGAATGGCCCCTTTATCTTAATAAGAAAATCTCCCTGGTGCCGAACAAGCAAAACAGAGGCTTTCTATCGATGCAAGGTACTTTTTCATTGTTGTCGCAGGCATGTGTCTCTTCAAGGTCCAGATGAAAAATATTTCTTATACAGACCATGCTCCAGCAAATGACTGTAAAGTTGTACATGTTTATAGCAGATGAGACATCTTCCTCTCATGCACATTAATGTTAAATACTGACTTGAGCTCTCATATGTTAAATTCTCTTTGAGCTCAAGCTACACTATTGGTTATAAGTAACAACCCTCTGAAGCTCTGACAATGTTTTTAGAACACTAGGACACTGTTAAATCTATTAAAGGAGATCTATGTCCTCTGAATAGCCACTTGCTCAAGGCATGAAGTCATTTATGCCAGTAAAGTAAAAGAGAATGCTGATATCATTCTGGTTAACAACTTCTGCACCCTCTGCTGAAGAGAGGGGTTGCTGAGGAGGCTGGCAATACTATATTTGTGCGACAGGAAACACTAGAGAGAAAAGTTTAGGTAGGACCAACAAACCATTTTTTGGAAGAGGAAAAAAAAAAAAAAAAAGGATTTACCCATTGATGACCCCATTTGAATAGCCCAGGTGTTCAGCAAAGGATTCCTTTAAAAGAGAGAGAAGAAAAAGGATTTTTAAAAACAGATCTGTAATTATTGACATAATAATTATTCTATTAGTGAGGTCATCCTATTTCTAGAATGCAATTAAACAAAATAATAAGTAAAAAAATACTCCTTATGGAAAGAACCAGGAACTCAAAGCCTTTGAATTCAGACTATAGCTTTGCCAGAAATATATCCTGTAAGTTTCAGCAAGGCTCTAGACTCTCATACTGAGATGACAGGGTTAGTTCACTCAACAAACAGTGATTAAATTCACTGGCCCAGGGCTGTGGTAGGCAGGTACTGGGGATCCAAAAAAAAAAGAAAGTAAAGTAAATACCTACCCCCCAAGGAGCTTAGAGTCTAGATAAGAGGAAGAGCTTAATATAAGCAAATCAGGATTAATATACACACATCAATACATTGTGGAAATGTTCAGCAGTAAAAGTCATGATGATGACATATGTACTAAGTATATAGATCTTAGCTTAGTGAAGTCATAACATCCCTTCCACACTGTGCTTTTCTGCATTATAAAAAAGGCCCTAAATGTATACCACCCCTCAGGTAACTGACATCCACTTTTAAAATACAGAACTCGTCAGGCGCGGTGGCCAAGTGGTAAGGCGTCGGTCTCGTAAAATACAGAACTTAACTACATATTTCCCTCCTCACTGATTCGGTGGAAGAAATAAATAGCTGTTCCCCATGTGATTTTCGTATCCCTACTTGATGGAAGGGGAGGCCATCTGTGGGGAGGAGAGCACGTCACACCTTTACTTAACCACCAGCTGTCTCCCTTCTCTGCCTCCCTTCCCTCCTAGATCACCAAAGCTTTCCTCCAAGGGGACCGGATCTTTCCCTCTGGGCTCCACTGCCAAACATGCTCATCATTTACAGTGGGCCCTGGCCCCTCCGGATGCTGCCCCGCTGGCAAAATGAACACTGATGGATCACAGCCCAAAACCCTACCCTGACTCCAGGAATCATGCCTTTCCTCCCTACAGGTGGCCAGTCTTGGATCGATTTTTGAGGTTCCATCTGTTTCCATCTGTATGTATCAGTGGATGGTGATATGGTCAGATACCAGCAGCATTTAAAAAACTCTGTTTTCATGTCTCTGGTTTGAAGATCCCCAGGGAGGCAGTGAGTCCAATCGGGAGACTGGGTTTCTACTATCACGTAGTATGAACAAAGGATGTGTAAGCAAACAAAACAAAGACAAAAGCAAAATGCACACACCGTCTCTGGTTCACAAGTGTGATACCTTTGCCAGTCACTGTGGGTCTTGTTTCCAGGAATATCCTCCTGAAAGTTTTTCATGTTAAAAAAATTGCAAATCAAAGTCTGTCTTTCTATGGACTGCTACTTAAAATGTAAACAGGCAGGGAAAGGAGGGCATGTTACTTAAGCTTAGCTTCTCTGATCCCCCTCCCCACTTCCCAGGTGTTCCAAACAGAAGCTTGAGAGTAGAAGGCACACCCCTCCATCCTTCCTGATATGACCCAGTGTGTTTCAAAGGTGCATTTTTGTATGACAAATGAAGTAAGACTGACACTTAATTTTCATAAGTCTGAAGTCCTCAAATCTTTTTTCAATCCTGAATATTCATTGTAAGGACTGATGTGAAGCTGAAGCTCTAATACTTTGGCCACCTGATACAAATAACTGACTCATTGGGAAAGACCCTGACATTGGGAAAAACTGAAGGCAGGAGGAGAAGGGGATGACAGAGGATGAGATAGTTGGATGGCATCACCGACTCAATGGACACGAGTTTGAGCAAGCTCTGAGAGATGGTGAAGGACAGGGAAGCCTGGTGTTTTGCAGTCCATGGGATCTCAAAGAGTCAAACACGACTGAGCGACGGAACAATAACAAATCCTGTATATTTTTGCTGAATATCTAAAAATTGTTTTTAAGAACATATAAGATGATGGGTGACAGGTTAACCTGATATGATCCCAATCACTTTCACCATTAGATCTTTTTTCAGCTCCCCCAAACCAACATGGGTTTCCCTGGTAGTTCAGTGGCAAAGAATCCACCTATAATGCAGGAGTCACAGGAGATGTGGGTTCAATCCCTGGGTTGGGAAGATCCCCTGGAAGAGGGCATGGCAACCCACTCCAGTATTCTTGCCTGGAGAATGCCCATGGACAGAGGAGCCTGGTGGGCTACAGTCCACGGGGTCACAAAGGGGCAGACACGACTGAAGCAACTGAGCATGCCTGCATGCAACCCAACAAGCCACCCCCACTAATACACTGATAGCTTACGGCCTGTTTATTATCACACTTCTGGTTTACCAGACACTTCGCATGTTCTTTAGTTTAAACGTTTATCCTTCTGCCAGCCCTCTCATCTATCACCATCTGATGACAAGTCAAATACACTATAGCTTGGAGATGCTAAGTGACGTACAACAGGCTTTACAGAGGTAAAGTGGCCGGAGTGCACCATGAGAAGCGCCGGGCTGGAGAAGCACAGGCTGGAATCAGGATTGCAGGAGAAACGTCAGTAACCTCAGATATGCAGATGACACCACCCTTACAGCAGAAAGCGAAGAGGAACTAAAGAGCCTCTTGATGAAAGTGAAAGAGGAGAGTGAAAAAGCTGGCTTAAAAGCTCAACATTCAGAAAATGAAGATCATGGCATCTGGTCCCATCACTTCATGGGAAATAGATGGGGAAACAGTGGAAACAGTGTCAGACTTTATTTTTTTGGGCTCCAAAATCACTGCAGATGGTGACTGCAGCCATGAAATTAGAAGACGCTTACTCCTTGGAAGAAAAGTTATGACCAACCTAGATAGTATATTCAAAAGCAGACACATTACTTTGCCAACTGAGGTCTGTCTAGTCAAGGCTATGATTTTTCCTGTGGTCATGTATGGATGTGAGAGTTGGACTGTGAAGAAGGCTAAGCGCCAAAGAATTGATGCTTTTGAACTGTGGTGTTAGAGAAGATTCTTGAGACTCCCATGGACTGCAAGGAGATCCAACCAGTCCATTCTGAGGGAGATCAGCCCTGGGATTCCTTTGGAAGGAATGATGCTAAAGCTGAAACTGCAGTACTTTGGCCACCTCATGCAAAGAGCTGACTCACTGGAAAAGACTCTGATGCTGGGAGGGATTGGGCAGGAGGAGAAGGGGACGACCGAGGACGAGATGGCTGGATGGCATCACGGACTCAATGGACACGAGTCTGAGTGAACTCCGGAAGATGGTGATGGACAGGCAGGCCTGGTGTGCTGCGATTCATGGGGTCACAGAGAGTGGGACACGACTGAGCGACTGAACTGCACTGACCTGAAGTGAAAAGTGGCCTGGGGTATGGACTCGTTGCCACACCATGGACTCTCCTGCTATGTGTCTAAGGAGGCTTGTTGGTGGGACCTTGCCCTCCTTCCTCCCTACAGTTGTTGCCATTGTCATTTTGCTTAAGCCAAGGCCTTTTTACTCTCTAAAAGGCTTGTCCCTAAAGCAACAGCAGTGTCAGGAGTTAATTCTAATTTCATCCTACAGTTGGGACAGGACTCCAGGATATGGACAGAGATGCAGTACATACTCTTACCTAACAAGCATGATTACCAAAAACAAGGACCAAAAAAAAAAGAAAGAGAATCTTCAAAGTCAAGAACATTTCAGCCTCATTCCCAGGAATATGCTTCTGAAAGTTAAATCCCTAGAACCTTCTATTTATTTACTTGTTAATAAACCAGTGAAAATACAGAGCCTGCAGGTCCCGCCCCACGCCTCCTCTGCAGCGGCCAGTAAGCAGCAGATTGGCAGTAAGTGCTGCCAGGACCGCACACATCCAAGGCAACCCTGAAAAGCGGAGGCTGCAATTCTAACTCCTTTCCCTTCCTGCTCAAGTCAATGGCTCCTACTGGGGTGAAACTGTCAGTTTAGGAAACTCAGTCACATGTAACGAACAGGGCAGAAAATGTCCTCTCCCCTGAAAACAGCTTCCTAGAGACCAGAGGATCAGGATAAAAAAAACCTGGATTTACACCGTCATGGAAGAAGCCAGAAAGGAAAAATACAAATCTAAGAAACAGTCTAAAGTCAGTGATCTTCACAGAGCAAATATTTCAGGAACATCTTTCCCTTCAATGAATATAAACCCATTCTTTTATTATTTTTCCACAGCATCCTTCTGAGGAAGCTGGATGTATCTGTCATTATCCTCCATGTCAGAGCATCTACCATAATGAGGCAATTCACAGTACTCACCCGAACCCACATAATGAGCCCTGGTTTACAGCATTTTCTCACCACTTAGAACTCCTGCCTATAAAATTCCAGATGCCCAAGTGTCTGATGATGCCAATGAGAATCCATAACCAGAAACCTCATGTCTGTTAATTCTGCTTATCAAGCTACCAGACCATGTAGTTGCAACTTCCACACGTTTTAACTTTGCTTTATTTCTTTATTATAAATTTTTTTTCAGTGTAGTGTTAGTAGAAACTGAACAATTAGGGTCAGGGTCACAACGGAACACGCGGGCTCACCTCGATGTGCTGAAACATATACGGGTGATTGCAGATCTTTCTCAGCTGCATGATGGTGTTCATTAGTGTCTTAGCACCACCTTTCCCCTAAGGACAAGCAGGGGAGAGTCAAAGTATACGTTATTAATGGACCAGCTATTTCCCGTTTATAAAAAGTAGGTTTCCAAAGAAAGCAAACAGCCATAGGTCGTCTCAGTAGCCTGCACTTCCTACTGTCCAAAGCTCCTGTTACTATTACACAGCCATTTCTGAATTAGATAGACCATCTTCCATGTGAGCTATCTGAGAGGAGGGAATTATGTCCCAGTGGATGGCTTTGAAAAATGACTGTCCATCCTGTAGGATTCTGGGAAGACAGAAGCATGGCACAGATGCCCAGGGATGAAACTGGCTTTCAAAACCTTCTAAAATGCTAGCCTACCCTTAGGCAGATATATTGTGTGCGGACTTACACGAACAGAGCTGTTTTGGTGATATGAACACCAAGACGGTGTTCATTTCTAACTGCTCCAATACAGGTAAAAGGCCAAGGGGTTTCCTTTGGCAGCAACAATAATAGCTCCCCCAAAGGCCCTGTAATTCGCTTTGACAAATCAGCAGTCTTGGGGATATTTCCTGGGAGCGTCCAATGGCACAGCCCTAAGAAGAAATTTGTCAGCAACCTTGAGTTGTATCACCCTCCACAACGTACCTTCTTATCTTTCTCTGAACCATCTGTGAGGAGGATCCCTTTGGCTTGCATGTGGCGATACAGAATCTTCTGCAGAGCTGACATGTCACACTTGATCACATACTCAACCTGGGGAAAGAAGAACAGCACATGGGTTAAGAGCAGGAGACAGAAGGTGCCTGTCCTAAGAAGACAGTTAAGACATGGCTGCTGGTGGCTCTCCTGGAGTCATGAAGGTATCTCTTTCTGCTTCTTGGATTCATGGAGGTTGCAGGTGTGGTGGGGGGGCGTGAGGGAGGAGCCCACAGTCATCACTGCTCAAGGTACCATTATACGGAAGGGACTTGCAGAAGGTGATGTGTCACTTAGGCAAGGGTCATGTTTCCTGAAATTTCTTGACTTGTTCCACGTTTGAGAGAGAGAGGCTGGCAGACTGTTCAAGTTCAAACATATTCAATACAGAGTGTATGTGTATATATACATATGACTTCCCTGGTGGCTCAGACAGTAAAGAGTCCAACTGCCTGCAATGTGGGAGACCTGGGTTTGATCCCTGGGTTGGGAAGATCCCCTGGAGAAGGAAATGGCAANTTCAAGTTCAAACATATTCAATACAGAGTGTATGTGTATATATACATATGACTTCCCTGGTGGCTCAGACGGTAAAGAGTCCAACTGCCTGCAATGTGGGAGACCTGGGTTTGATCCCTGGGTTGGGAAGATCCCCTGGAGAAGGAAATGGCAACCAACTCCTGTATTCTTGCCCGGAGAATTCTGTGGACACACGAGCCTGGCTGGCCGCCATCCATGGGATTGCAAAGAGTCATACATGACTGAGTGACTAACTTTCACTTTCACATATATATGCATTTCCTCTGCTTCCCAACTATACCCTGTTTCATACAAACAGAACAGTTTGAGGAAAAACAGTACCCAGCCAATATCCTCCGATTTTTTTTTTTTGGAAAATATCTTTTTAAATGATCCTGTGTGGCTGGCTTCCCTCAATTCTGATCCTAAAAGGAGATTCTTAAGCGCCTAGGTTGACTGTAGGTAATTACCCTCTGCTTTTGAAGGATGAGAGGATACTACCTAGAGGGGACAGTAGACAAAGGAGAGGAGTGACTCCACAATTAAATGTAGCTTTATGACCATCTTCTTTAGAGGCAAGGCCTTGTGTGCTTCCACTTAACAACAGAAAAATCCAGTTTTAAACTGTGAAAGAGAATTCACGTGCGGGTGTTTTCGCACATACCTGCAGTACTTCTCACACACTCCTAATGCATGCAGTCTGCCTTAATTATTTCCTATTATTATTTTTCTTTATTAAAAAAAAATCCCCAGAATACAAATGTGTAATTTTCATAATAAACATCAGGTTAATGCCTAGAAATCTGCAGAATGTGATTAAAAGTAGATCAGCAAGCTGCCTAATGTTTAACAAACTGATTAAAAGTGATCAGGTTATTTTCAGCTCTGAGGACCAGAGTGAGGAGGTCACAGATGAAGAGAAGTTGAATATTCATTCGACTGTTGCTTTAGAAGGGGTCTGTCAGGCCAGCTGGAACCACAATTAATAGCATTTTGCAACTTGTTTTGATGCACCAAATCAGATTAGAGAAAGATGAGCTCTTTTGCAGAAAAGTAAAGAAAAACAAGTGACCCGCCATAAAGTTTTTAATGATCTTCTTGGCCAGAGAAGAAGAACATCTCCAAGTTTTAATAAATAAGGATGCACTTAATATGGGTTTTGTGTTTTACAGACTTAATCATGGCATGTTTTAAAGTACTTTGACTTTTTCAAGTGCTGTTAACTCTCCATGTAACTTGATCACGGTGAAGAAGATATTAAACAACTTCAGACTTTGCAAGCATAATGATAAAAATGACACCGAGGGCTAATATTATTGAGCTCTTTCTATGGACCAGGCCCTGTGCAAAGGTGCTTGGTGTGCCTTCTCCCATTTTACCATATAAGAGCTGTAGGGCAGAGTTAAATTTAGTGGTGTTTGCATTTTACAGATAAGGAACTTGAGCATCAGAAATATTAGGTGACTGGGTTGAAATGATGCAGCTATTCAATGATCCAGTTAGGATCGAACCAGACTGCACTTTCTTAAGCTCTACGCTAAACATAACCAAGAAGACTTTCAGGCTCCCTAGTTCTGCCCTGATGTTCATCTTCACCTGGGCCTCACTGCCAACCAGCTTGTGCACACCTTCCTGAAAGTGGAAAGGACTGCTGAGGCAAGCTTTAAGTGTACTAGGAGATGGCAGATCCAAAATGAGGGACCGGGACCCTCAACCTCCTTCTCATCAGTTAGCTGCTGCCAAGAGCTGGATGGGAGGGAGTGTGGGAACGAGGCATGCACGGTGATGCCGTGCAGACAGGGAGGCCAGACAACCCCACAGGGGCCAAGTCAGCAGAGAAGTGAGCTCATCCCTAGGACCTGACGGCTCCTGTAGAAAGGGGACCTCCCCTCAACCCTCCTTCCTCACACCACTAGGGAATCACAGACACTGGTGTGATACACATCATCAAAATCACCATTCTAAGTTGCACAGCTGTATTTTATGTTTGCTCCTTGTAACGTCCCCAACAAGTCCAAGCTATTTTGTCTTTGTACCTTCCTATAGTCTTAGGGCTGCCTTTCTAAATCTTACTCTTCCTGAGGGCTCTTTGTAAGGTCTTCCCTGATCACCACACCTATCAGTCAATCCTCCTTTTTATTTCTCACAAACAAGTGTTTATTAAGCTTTTTTGATGGCAATCCCTTATCAAGAATACATGTTAAAGTACCTCTTCTGAATACATGCCCATATATTTATGAATTACATGCCCAATATATTTATTTATGAGTCATATGCATGCACTAATATTAAAGCCTCAAAACACAGGTTAGTTTTAGGACATGGGTCAATATTAGGCATTTGTTTTACATCTACCTTTCAAGGGGCCAAGGTGATGACATCTGATATTTCAGCCGGTTACACCCTGATCCATAGCGATTTCTCACTGACTGACTCTCCTTCTATGGCAAGGACCTTTGCTCCTTATGGGCTTCCCAGGTGGTGTTAGTGGTAAAAGAACTGGCCTGCCAATGCAGGAAACGTAGGAGATGAGGGTTCGATCCCTAGGTGGGGAAGACTCTAGGAGATGAGGGTTCAATCCCTAGGTGGGGAAGACCCCCTGGAGGAGGAAACGGCAACCCACTCCAGTAGTCTTGCCTGAACAATCCCATGGACAGAGGAGCCTGGCAGACCACAATCCACAGGGTAGCAAAGAGCTGGACACAACTGAAGTGACTGAGCACGCATGCACCCTGATCACTCTACAACGGGGCTGTGACAGTTCACACTAGGGACAGGAGAGGTGGCGGGTCTGCCCTTTTACCACCGTCCACCTACTCTTACTCTATTTCTCTTGTTTTCAACCTGTGATCCGGGGCAGACTCTCATCCATCCTGAGGGTCAGGGTGTTACAGTTTAGTTAAAATGAGGTCATCCCAAAATTCTTTTATCTGGATTTGGGGAAACCCACCATGCTGACAACAGGCAGAGAGCAAAAGAGCCCAACTGTGAGGGTGGGTGGATGACCGATGTCCCGGGTGGGGGGCTCCCCTCACGTTCCTCATCCCCGGGATAACTGACACAGTCTAGGCCAGTCGCCTGCTCGACTCTGTGACACGGGCATAAATACCACATGGGTACCAGGGTCTGTTAGTTCAGTTCAGTTCAGTCGCTCAGTCGTGTCCGACTCTTTGCGACCCCATGAATCGCAGCATGCCAGGCCTCCCTGTCCATCACCATCTCCCGGAATTAAATCAAAAAACCATAATTTTTTTTACTTTTTAGGAGAAAAATTAATATAAATAAAAGCTCTAAAGTCTTCCTTCCACACCCCAGTGGTCTACTAGTAAGCACCCCACGTATACATACACAGACATACGCCCATGTGTGCTCTGGAGACCCCTGTCCTAAAGCACCTGAATGCCTGGATCCCTCAACCTGATGGGGTGGGTGATGCTGCTAAATCAAAAAACCATAATTTTTTTTACTTTTTAGGAGAAAAATTAATATAAATAAAAGCTCTAAAGTCTTCCTTCCACACCCCAGTGGTCTACTAGTAAGCACCCCACGTATACATACACAGACATACGCCCATGTGTGCTCTGGAGACCCCTGTCCTAAAGCACCTGAATGCCTGGATCCCTCAACCTGATGGGGTGGGTGATGCTGCCCTTTGCTGTCATGCCACCATTCAGCGACATCGCATGCCATGCCTCCAATTTCTGGTAAAGCTCCTGCACCTCCCACCTCCACCCAAGTGTTGTGCAGTGCACAGAGCAAGCCGTCAGAACCATGCATCAAGAAAAAGGGAGACTGACAGTGATGAGGTGAGGGAAGCCTTTGTAAGAATCACACCATCTCAAACGCTGCTGGGTCTGAGTCATCTCCAAAACCCTGGACGGCCCCTGATTAGAGCATGAACTTGAAAGTTCCTCAAAATGGGCTGACGCTGAAGGAAATAAAACCTATATATGACTCTGTAATAAGGATGCTTCTCCCAACAGGTTTAGACTTACGACGGCCACTGGGACTATTATTTTCAAAGGACATGTAAAACTGGGGTGCCAACCTCATGGACATGACAATTACCTCCTAAGACTCATTATGTTGGTAAATGACCAAACTGGTCCCTTCAAGGAGCCAAATCAGGTGGTTACAGTGGCCCAGACCCTCCTCCTATATAACCTGGGAAAGCTTTCAACCTTTATTCATAGTTTCTCCCTAAACCCTACTCCTTAAAGGATGTATTATTAGAACAGGAAACCCAGACTACCGTGTGATACATTATCACTTTGTGTATTGATATTTCCAAACAATAATTTAAATTTATTAAAGTCCTGGGTTCTGAAATCTATGGCATGAAACCATATGGAAGTTTCTTACAAAGTTATGTACACATCTACTATAGAACCAAGCCACTCTTACGTACTTCCTAAAATGAAATGCAAACCTATGCTCACACGAAAGCCTATACACAAATGTTCACAGCAGACAAGCATAACTGTCAAAAACCATAAACCACCCAAATGTCCTACAATTAAATTGATAAACTCTGGTGCATCCATGCAATGGAATACTATCCATTATTAAAAATGAACCAGCTACTGATACATCCAACACCTTGGATGTTTCTCAAATTCATTATGCTGAATGAAAAACCAGATGCAGAAGATCTGATGAGACATATTGTCTGATTCTATTCAAAGCATTCTGGAAAACACAAAGCTATGAGGATGGAGGATGAACCATCGGTTGTAAGAGGCTAAGGGCAAAGCGAGAGCATGACTAAAAAGTGACCACACCAGGGAATTCGGTGGGGTGGGGGGGGGGGGGGACTGGGAGACAGAATTGTTCTGTATTTTGATTGTGATGCAGTTAACGTAACTAGAAGACCTGGGTTCGATCCCTGGAGAAGGAAATGGCAACCCACTCCAGTACTCTTGCCTGGAAAATCCCATGGATGGAGGAACCTGATAGGCTACAGATCATATGGTCGCAAAGAGTCAGACATGACTGAGTGACTTCACTTTAACGTAACTGCCTTTGTCAAAACTCAGATCTATATACCAAAGAGGAGTGTATTTTAGTATATTTAAATTAAAAAATAAAATGGAAATCTACTTCCATAATTGATTCTTTTTCATGGAAACATTTGAGCGTTGCTTCTATAAAAGATTCGGCCTTTTGCTGCCATTCACCATAACGCCTTTCTAGATTCTTTATACAGCCTGAGAAAGACATACATGTTTGTGGCTACAAGCAGATGGTGGCAGAAGAAAGCTCCTTACTCCCAAGGATAACACTTAGATGGCAGATTTTCCTCAGATCAAAGTCCTAGCAAGGTAGAAAGAACAAAGAGTGGACACTGGCCAAACCACATCAACAGCAGCTACATACCCATGCTAAGGGATTAGTTCATCACCTTAAAAGGGTGACGGTAAAATGCCAGGACCAGAGGACACCGAGGAACTTGACGTGAACAGGAAAGCAGAAGCAAAGTCAGCAACAGAAACAGCAGTGCAATAGAGAAAGGAAGGCCTCTCGGAGCAGTAGCTGTCCTTAGCGGAGCCTAAACACGTGCCAGGCATTGTATTATGAGTACTGCATCCATGTCATCCTCTTCTATAAAGCAGGTATTATCTATTTTCTAGTTCACTGCTGAGAACACTGAGACCCACTGGTTTAAGTATCATGCCCAAGAGCACACCGTTAGCAAGAGACAGAGAGTGCAGCGGGGACCCAGGTCCACTCTGATAGGCAGAGCCCATGATTTCCACTCCACCAAGTTACCTCCAGAAAAAGGTAGCTTATCCATAGATTATACAGACATATCTCAGATACAGCACAGGTTCAGTTCCAGGCCAACACACACAGGGTGCAATAAGGTGAGTCATATACATTTTTTTTGTTTCCTAGTGCATATAAGTTATGTTTACACCACACTATAGTCTATTAAGTGTGCAATAGCACTATGTCTAAAAAAACATTGTACATACCCTAATAAAAAATACTTCATATTGTGGAAAATACTATCTTCTAAGCCTTCAGTGAGTCATAACCTTTTTGCAATAGTAACATCACAGATCATTGATCACAGATTCCCATAACAAATTTAACAACAATGAAAAAGCTTGAAATACTTCAAAAATTACCAAAATTTGTGACACAGGGACATGAAGTTAGCAAATACTGTTGGAAAAATGGTACCAATAGATTTGCTTGAGGCAGGGTTGCCACAAACCTTCATTTTGTAAATGATGCAATTTTGCAAAATGCAAACAAGGTATATATATGGGTATTTAATATACCTCAAATAAAAAAATTTGGGTATTAAAGACTACAAGTGTACTTCATGCAGGAAGCATGCTCTTCAAAATCTAATTGAAAAAAAATCAATACTCAGGAAGTTTTCTTGTGAAATGAGCCATGAAAGAAATGTTTTAGTAAAGTAAAGAATTCCTTTGTGACATAACCAATCGTCCCATGACCCTTATGCTACAAAAGTCTGTATTTTAATCAAACGGACTTCTTAAAAACAGGGCATACTTTCAAATTGTAATATTTTTAAAATCTATCTATATTAGCCAGTCCTGGAAATCAGTAAAGAAGATTTAGAAGTTTTATGGGATGAATAAATGAGTAAGTTCAGATAACTGTCTTTCATTGTATTTGTTGCTTCTTAAGAAACAAAAGGAAGAATGGGGAACATTAAAATCTTTAACATTTCATTTCTGTAAGTTCTGGATCTCAGTAACACTAAAGGAAGCTATATGACCACTGTACTCATCCCCCACTTATTCAGTAACTAAGGTCCACCTTGAACAGAAAGAGGGTTATCCAAAGATGTCAAGACCATACGAAGTCAAAGAAATATTGACAGCATTCAATCCCCAAGATGCATTCACTAGCAAAATGAAATACTTAAATATTTGGGTTTTCACTATGATAAGCGTGGTATAAGAACGGTATTAATATTTAATTTTTCTCTGACTGCTAAAGATAGGGGATATGGGGACAAAATTCTCTCTTAGTAATCAACTTTGTGTAGTATCTTGCCAGCTCCCACTTAAAAATGAATAGGATGAACCAATCTGTCCAAAAAAATAGAGTCATTACACAGAAAAACACAATGATATGAAACACACATTTCAGAATTGGCTCCTCTAAAGAGAAAAGTTACATCAAACTAGCTCACGCAGCAAACAGTGCACAATGCCAAATAATCTATCTGTAAGAAAATGAAACGCAGAACTCCAGTGTTTGGAACTCCAGCGGTTCCAAAATATGATGAGAAACATATTAAACTAGTACCCAAATCTAGTCCAAAAATGTGGCGCTACGGGCTCAAAAAGACATCCTAAAGCCCTGAAAATTCAGTGTCCAAAAACTAATCTGAAAAATATTTGCTTAAGATGTTCACAGAATCTTAATTAGATGATGTTATCTATAATAAGAACCCTATTTTTCACTCACCATCAGAACAGTGACATCCCAAGCATCTAACATTGAACACACTTCCGGGAAATGTGGCAAGCATTTACTAGGTCTTCTGACAGGGAAACAAGCCCCGAACTCATAGCCTGACGTGGCTCAAAGCAGAACACTTGTATGGCGCCTACAAGAGCGAACTCAACAAGGTTAGTAAAATTTAAAAAAAGAAATTCTAAAGTTAAAATAGAATGTCAATTCATGTAATGTTAAGTTAATGTACGTTAAAGCTAAAATGTAATGACAGTGATTTGGTAATTTTCAAAAATCTGTCCCCAAACTTTTGGAAACCAAGATGAAATGTTCAAATTTCCATTCTCTCTCTACACTAAACCCTCCAGCTTCTCTCTAACAACTACAACAAAAAAAGTCCTTTAAGATATTTTCCAGTTACCTGGAACTAAAACACAAGTCCGCTATTTCAGAAACACCATTTCAGGGGCAGGTAACTTGAATATAATGGCAGGGGGAAGAAATCACAACTTTTGAATTTGCAACATACCTTTTCTGGAAGCTGAGATTCAACTTCTTTCTTCAGCCTCCTCAGTAGGAAGGGTCTCAACACCTTATGCAGACGTCTGATGATCAATATAGTTTCTTCTTCATTTAAGTCCACCTGCAAGAGAACCTTAGATGAATTTGATCCTTTTTTTTAAAGGTTACTTCATGTAATAACTCTTTATACTATATTTATTATTGGTTTCAATATATGTCTGAAATTTTATGTGCATTAAGGCCAGGTTTATACCCGTCACGTACACCTCAGAATTCTGTTTCCACTTGCCTACCAGGTGGTAACAGAACAGCCTCTAAACAGATGCCTTTGTCTGAATGCTGACTTCTATGGAAAAGAGTTCAGAGCCCCCAGTTTCAGACTGGGAGTGTTAACAGCTCAGAATTGGATAGGATATGATTATGACAAAGGCTGACTGAAGACTGAGCTTGAACACGAGTGAAAGGGTAATAGTTAATGTATTCTTACTTAAAATTGAGGGCTTCCCTGGTGGCTCAGCTAGTAAAGAATCTGCCTACAATGCAGGAGACTCGGGTTCGATTTCTGGATCGGGAAGATCCCCTGGAGGAGGGCATGGCAGCCCACTCCAGTATTCTTGCCTGAAGAATCCTCATGGACACAGGAGACTGGCGGGCTACAGTCCATGGGGTCTCAAAGAGTTGGACACGACTGAGCGACTAGGCACTTAAAATTAAAGCAGTAAGTTGCGCTCTTAACTTTGTCCCAGATGCAGAAACATACCAACAGTACAGAGCTTGAACATGAAAAGAACAAGAATAAATACAGTTTATGCTGGTGGGTTGCTAAGCCCCTCTACCTGATTGCTCTGCTCTGCTGTGATTGTGTTCAAGTTCAGTCCTGTTTGTAAATCCTCTGCTTTCTCTTTCACCTTCCTCCACTAACCTCTAGGGGGCAGAGCTGCTTGATGTTACCTTCTTCAAATGGGCAAGCCAATGAATTCCTGACAAAAGGCAAGGGTACCTATAATATACCTCAAAATTAAAGGACCAAATGGTTCCAACACAAATATCTGTAAAGCATTTTAAGTGCTTTTTCATTCCTATACTTAAGAAATCACTAATCAAAAGGACAGGTACCTGTTTCTAATGAATGAGTTTTTAAGAGAAGGCAGAGAAAGGAATAATAATAAGAAATTTGAAAACAGCTACTCCAAGGTTTGAGGAATATTTATATACGCACAAAACTGAGATTCACACTAAAATCTGAAAACAATGCATACAGAAAATAATTATACACTAGTTTGGCTTTACANAGCATCTAACATTGAACACATTTCCGGGAAATGTGGCAAGCATTTACTAGGCCTTCTGATAAGGAAACAAGCCCCGAACTCATAGCCTGACGTGGCTCAAAGCAGAACACTTGTATGGCGCCTACAAGAGCGAACTCAACAAGGTTAGTAAAATTTAAAAAAAGAAATTCTAAAGTTAAAATAGAATGTCAATTCATGTAATGTTAAGTTAATGTACGTTAAAGCTAAAATGTAATGACAGTGATTTGGTAATTTTCAAAAATCTGTCCCCAAACTTTTGGAAACCAAGATGAAATGTTCAAATTTCCATTCTCTCTCTACACTAAACCCTCCAGCTTCTCTCTAACAACTACAACAAAAAAAGTCCTTTAAGATATTTTCCAGTTACCTGGAACTAAAACACAAGTCCGCTATTTCAGAAACACCATTTCAGGGGCAGGTAACTTGAATATAATGGCAGGGGGAAGAAATCACAACTTTTGAATTTGCAACATACCTTTTCTGGAAGCTGAGATTCAACTTCCTTCTTCAGCCTCCTCAGTAGGAAGGGTCTCAACACCTTATGCAGACGTCTGATGATCAATATAGTTTCTTCTTCATTTAAGTCCACCTGCAAGAGAACCTTAGATGAATTTGATCCTTTTTTTTAAAGGTTACTTCATGTAATAACTCTTTATACTATATTATGTCTGAAATTTTATGTGCATTAAGGCCAGGTTTATACCCGTCATGTACACCTCAGAATTCTGTTTCCACCTGCCTACCAGGTGGTAACAGAACAGCCTCTAAACAGATGCCTTTGTCTGAATGCTGACTTCTATGGAAAAGAGTTCAGAGCCCCCAGTTTCAGACTGGGAGTGTTACCAGCTCAGAATTGGATAGGATATGATTGTGACAAAGGCTGACTGAAGACTGAGCTTGAACACGAGTGAAAGGGTAATAGTTAATGTATTCTTACTTAAAATTGAGGGCTTCCCTGGTGGCTCAGCTAGTAAAGAATCTGCCTACAATGCAGGAGACTCGGGTTCGATTTCTGGATCGGGAAGATCCCCTGGAGGAGGGCATGGCAGCCCACTCCAGTATTCTTGCCTGAAGAATCCTCATGGACACAGGAGACTGGCGGGCTACAGTCCATGGGGTCTCAAAGAGTTGGACACGACTGAGCGACTAGGCACTTAAAATTAAAGCAGTAAGTTGGGCTCTTAACTTTGTCCCAGATGCAGAAACATACCAACGGTACAGAGCTTGAACATGAAAAGAACAAGAATAAATACAGTTTATGCTGGTGGGTTGCTAAGCCCCTCTACCTGATTGCTCTGCTCTGCTGTGATTGTGTTCAAGTTCAGTCCTGTTTGTAAATCCTCTGCTTTCTCTTTCACCTTCCTCCACTAACCTCTAGGGGGCAGAGCTGCTTGATGTTACCTTCTTCAAATGGGCAAGCCAATGAATTCCTGACAAAAGGCAAGGGTACCTATAATATACCTCAAAATTAAAGGACCAAATGGTTCCAACACAAATATCTGTAAAGCATTTTAAGTGCTTTTTCATTCCTATACTTAAGAAATCACTAATCAAAAGGACAGGTACCTGTTTCTAATGAATGAGTTTTTAAGAGAAGGCAGAGAAAGGAATAATAATAAGAAATTTGAAAACAGCTACTCCAAGGTTTGAGGAATATTTATATACGCACAAAACTGAGATTCACACTAAAATCTGAAAACAATGCATACAGAAAATAATTATACACTAGTTTGGCTTTACAAACAAACTCTTAACATGGAAATGGTTTAAGGGGAAGCCCAAGTTTGTAACAAGAAAATATTTTTTTTTCAAGGTTTACATTTGGTTGGTTGAGCTGTGGTTAAACAGACTGAACACGTATCTCTGTATCTATCCTCCCTGTGGTCCGCAGCAGTTAAGCATTCCACCGGTCAGGAACACCCTCTGCTGGCCTAGTTACCACACTGGCGAAAGACAATGGGATTAGGACACCCTAGATCCTAGGATCACTTACCCATTACTGGATCCATTCTCTCAGGATGGAAAAACATCCCTGGAGTGAACGCATACCCACCCACTGACTGGCTTCCTGATATTCTACAACACCGTAAACCTCCTTGTGGCCTCAGCTTTAGGTCCTGTCATTTCATTTCTTTGTCATGCAGTGGGGAAAATAAATGTTAGGCCAGTACCCTCTCTCCGGTCATGGCAAATGGCGCATTAAACCACTGCTCGAATGTGCTGCAGCTCTTAAAAATGGTGGGGAGGAGGAAGTTGAGGAGGGCCCAGAGTTCCGGGAGCTTATTCTGCAGTGGGGTCCCGGTCAGGAGGATCCTTCTGGGGGCCACGTAGTGCGTGTTGAGGACCTGAGTCAGCTTGCAGTGGTGATTCTTCATTCGGTGGCCTTCGTCCACTATCATGTATTTCCACCGGATCTGTAATGCAAGAGGAAGCACCAACATGTGGTGAGCGAGGGAAAATACAAGCATCCCCAAGAGGCAAGTGCTGATGTGGAAAACCAAAGAGCTCATGCTTGGTCCAGGCTATGGCATGACACTCCTCAGCATAAAAGACTCTCAACAGACTATTTCCTATACCTGACAGTCATGTCACGCACCATGTAATGATGGGATGAAATAACAGAATGTGATCCCTAATTACCTTTTCACAAAGAAGGTAACTAGGGCCCAGAAAGAAACGGCTGGGCCGGGACTAGCTCCTACGTCTTCCCATCTAATACCTCTTCTGTCAATGCTATGTCATGACAGCCTGCCAGATTTAAAGGCTACATAACCACTGCTCATGATGAGTACAGAATATAGTTGCCCATCTGAAGCAGAGGTTAATGACTGATTCCTCCAAGATGACATCAGCAAGTACCTATAGCAGAAGACCTCTGGCTTCATGCCCTTTTTCTATTACCTCCGCTGACTACTACCTTCAGGGCTTGGCTCCTGTTCTTTCTTTAAATTTGAACTTAGTTGCTAAGATTTAAAAGTGGGTATACTTCACCTAAAAATCTGGACATCCAGCTTCTTTTAAAACATTAGAAGATCTAGCAACCTGGACTCTCTTGCTTCACACGTATGACCTGCCAGGAATAGGACCCCGGTTTCAAGACGTCTAAAATGAAAGGACAGACTCACTGGCAGAGAGGGCAGTACTAAAATAGCATTCTTCTGTTTATGCCAAAACTTCAGAATTAAACGCAATATATTCCTCCAGCATGACTGTCACTTCAAAACTAAAGAATGACCATATGACACGACCTCCCTTTCTAAGTCTACACACAGTCCCCTTCCCCTCTCACATCTGACCCTTCAGCCCCCTCCAAGGTCACTGTTTCTCAAAGTGAGAACAATGAGCAATATCCCACAAAGCCTATCCAATCCCCACAAAACAGTGGCAATGGCCAAGAAGAGCATCTGGCATTCAGATGTCCCTGGATCCCGCTGCAAAGCTCTTAGAGAGGAGGGAGAAGCAAAGAATTCTATGAAGTCTCGCCTTCCTCAGTAGAAGCACTAGGAAAATCAGGGGAAAAGGAATAAAACATCACTCAGGAAGGGATGTCCGGGCAAAAGAAACTACCAGAGGTGTTTTGGGTTTTTATTCCCCCTCTTCCTCCACCTCCTCTAAGAAAATTCCTTAAGAATAATCAAAGTTGTAGAATCAATTGTCCCAAACTTACCAATGAAAGAGGCCAGAAGATAAAAATGTACTTAATCAATATTCTAAATCCACCTTCCTGCCTAATTCGAAGGTCTATGATTTTGCTATTGGATCTACTGCTAATTAGGTCTTCCACTCAAAAAAAAACTACTACCCCTTTCTAGATTTTCATTTCTCCAGAAACAAAGGCAATACATCTCGTTACCAGGCGTCTCCGATGAATTTTGAAAAGCATATGCAGAACACACGATACAAATTTTCTTAAAAGGATCTCAAATGTACACACATATTCCCACAGTTATACTGAAAACATGTCATTTTTGACACTGCCAAACTCATCTCAGAGTGTGAAGAAGACGAACACACGCCATCGCTGCTGGTGCCGTCTCAATTATTAAACCTCCCCTGGGAGCACATTTCCTTTATGTATTTCCTAAGATGCCATGAAGGGAACTCTCTGTTCCCAGGGCAAAGGTTTAATGCAGAGATTGAACAGACCCCAGAAATAGTGATTCTGTTCAGTTCTGGCCATAACTTAGTTTCGGATTATAGTGCTTTCAAAACACCACAGCATAAAAGAAATTACTAAAGCAAAAAAAAAAAATGAAGTTCTCCTACTTGCTCCATGACAGAAACTACTCCCATCATTCTACATGGATATATTGGGAGGCAAGATGACATAAATGGAAAAAAAGATTATATTTTTTGGCTAATGGACAGTTTAGGACCTATAAATTAGCAGATACGTAGGTCGCAGGTAGAAAACAACTCTTTCGCGGCTCCAAATATATAGTCATGGAAACAACCCAGAGTCATCCAAACAATAATAGCCCATTATTTCACTGGAAATAAACATAAAACAGGGAGAGCACAAAAGCTACAGCTTGGATAAACGTTCATATGGAGAAGACCATATGGAGAGATGCCTGCTCATCTCTGGAGAGACAAAGACACAAGAGGCATGAAGTTCCGCTGCTGACAATATCCCAGGGCAACAAAAACAATTATGTCTTCCACAAGCACGGTGTTCAGAGCTGTTGGAGAGAAAAAGAGTTGCAGAAGGAACCCACGTAAATTCTTTTAAGAGATGTAAATTCATTAACTACAAACAGGATAGGTAAGAGTCCCAGGATCACTGACACACAACAGAAAACAGCATACATAAAATTAAAAACCCATGACCAAAATATATCTGACTCTGAAAGAGAAAGAGAGGGAGAGGGCAGTCATCTACTGAGCAAATTATAGTAGTGAGCATAATTTGGGGAATATTTTACATTCCGTTGCGATGGTCCATAATTCGAGACAAAAGAATTATTTTAAACATACCTTTGCAAGAATGTGCTTGTCTTTTATAATGTACTCGTAAGTAGTCAGGAGGACGTTGAATTTGCCACTCCGTAGCTGGGGGACAAGAGAGCGACGCATGGCAGGGGTGCCCTGAATGGGAAGAAAATACGGATCTATATTACCCCAGGGAAGGAGGTGTGCATCGTCCCCCACTACTCATGGTTTAATGGAGCCCAGACACATGACCGAGGACTGCACATACACGCAATCATCATATACCGCTCCATTATCCAGGAGGAAAGTACTTGGCAAAATTGCCCACGTCTGGGCACTTTTCAGACTCTTGCAGAGAGGCTTTCCCACTGCAGACCAAGGGAGGGCAGGGAGAGAAAAGGAAATTATGGTGACCCCAAGGTAGCAGAGGACCCGCTGCTCTGCTGAAAGGCTCCATTTCTACAGGGGCGTCCCGCCGGCGCTCGGCTGTCTGGGTAATTGCCTAACTTTGCAGGAACAGTGGGCATGGTGCTGGCACGTGGGATATGCGATATTTGTCATTTGTATTACTCTCATCAGAAACCTCGCAATATGATAATTAACAATTTTCTTCTGCATTTCACTATCTGAAAGTAATTATGGTTTATTACAGTAATCTTCTTGGGATGATTAACTCTCACTGTTTAGTACATGATGTACATGACAAAACTTTACAGCCAAATACAGTTCACAGATGTGCACATGGAATGAAGAAAATAGGGTCTATTTTTTGCTTTTCCACTATATATAAATACAGCATTCCAAACCTTGTAAGAAATTTTCACCACAGAAGGAGCCCATTTGTCAAATTCATACGTCCAGTTAGATAGAGTCCTGTAGAACAAAACAAAATACAGAGAGATGCTCGTATAAAAGTCTGTGGTTGAAAAGACGTTCTCATTCACTTTCAGGCCTCATCTTGAAAGAGGACAGAGAATATAAAATATCTCAACTACACATTCATTTTAAAGTTGTGGAAATAAGAGATAAGTTAGAAACAAGTGCCACAAAGCGTGACAAGTTTGAGGATTCCTAAGAAATCTCATGAGAGGAAAAAAAATTAAAGAATGCATGAACATAAGAGGACAAAAAAAATCTTATTTTTAATACTCAAAGACAGCTATTACCAGAGTGATCTGGGGATTCTAAAAACAGTCATATAAATTCAGAGAAATCTGAGTCAGGAAAAAAAAAATGATAAAAGCACATGAAAATACTAAATAAATCTGCCAGGACAGAGCAGGGGGAAAATAGTAAATGTCTTTAAAAAAAAATCCCCCAAACCATCAATGTAATCTATGAGTCAGAACATGCAGAATATAGATAAAAAGCAAAATACATGTTCAAGATGTAGATAACATGGAAAGGATGTCTAAGTACTATGAGTTCAAATAAAATGGATTTAAGAGGTCTTTGAAGAATTCTCATTTAGGCAAAATTTGAAGGAAACACTAAAACAGAATCTTTACTTTTTCTCAAGGTCCAAGTCTGTAATGAGCAGTGAGATCTAGAAGAGGACCCCAGTGAACAGAACTGCAACCTCACACCACAGTCAGATGCACTCCATCCAAGGAGGGTAGTTTTGAACAGGAATTCCTTCCCACAGGTATGTCCACTCAAGACCCACAAGGAATCACGCAGTGGACGAGGCACGGGAATGTGATGGAAACAGTGAAGACCTGTCCTGACAGAGTGGCATCGCCACTGCAGATACTCCACAGTACTGAGGGCAGTTTAATACAAAGTTCAGAGTCTGGATTTTGATTTAGACTCTGCTTGAAAGGGGACACTAAGGGAAGATTTAAGAATATACATTTTTTTGAATATATGTAGCCTTTCAGAAACAGAAGGAAAAAATCGGAAATCTTAAAAAAAATCAAAACTTTCAGCTTCATGAGCCACTTTAGGTGTGATAAAGAATGAGACCCACTGTGCGGTGTGTAGGCTGTGTAGACTGCAACAACATGAAGGGCTGGGAAAAAATCACTTCATCTTGTGCTTATGTAGCCAATCAAAGAGGCCAGGGTGGGAGACAGGGTGGAAAATGAAACATCTAAATCCAGATTCTATGCTCTTGATAATCCCACTACAGGCTACAACTCTGCCTTAAATGACAAATGACAAATAAGGCAAGCTCTAACATAAAGAAAGATAACTGCAGAATAAATGGCTTTACTTACGAAAGGGGAACAATGATGAGATAGGGGCCATTGAGTCGTTTGTGCTCCATCAGATAAGTGATGAGTGCAATGGTCTGTATGGTCTTTCCCAGCCCCATTTCATCAGCTAAGATTCCGTTCAAATTGTTATTATACAGAGAAACCATCCATTCCAGGCCCTGGAGCTGAAATGAAGAGTAATTGCTTCAATTATCCAAGATCTGCACAGGTAATTAATACTAATACAACTCAAGTGGGGCTGTGACTTCTTAACTCCTCCGTGCTGTACGTCGGATTTCCCGCAGTAGCAAAGTGGGGAAAGCACCAGCGCAAAGCGAAATTCAAATGTGAGCCTGTAATCACCCCACTGCTTGGCAGGTGCTGAGTGCTAATCAGATTTAGAAGCGATGGGCTGGAGCGTTCCAGGGGGATTTTAAGCAGCTTTACCGTTCATCCCTACTTAGCATTTCACAGTATATGGCATTCTAGAATTATTGGAGATGAAGAAAACCCAAATGAAAATCCATTCCAACCACTCCAAGAACAAAAAGCCAACGTGAGAATTAAAGAAAAACAAGCCAGAAGGCAGGTTGGGCATGGAGATCACAGGTCATTAGAAACAGCCTTCTTGGTAATAAAGAGCCTGTCAGCCCCCCGGGGGTGGGATCCCCTCAAGTGAGGAAGCAGAGTGATCAGGGAGCCAGGGGCATCTGCTGGTGCAGAAAGCACCCAGCCTCACAGGGAAACTCCGCAATGCAGGTGCTCCCCAAGGGCAGCTGACCCCAGGAAACACCTTCAGCCCAGCTAAGTACAAAAGCACAGCACCAGAGACACAGCTTTGGATTCCCATGTTACACACAAGAAATAGAGTGGGTGAAAATACAAAATTGTTCGACTTTCCTCTCCAACCACCAACTCCCTCCCACCACCGTTACCACAGATGTTAGTTTGAATGAGAGGATTAACTCTGTCTCTCTCTATATATATACACACATATGCATGTGTGCTCAGTAATGTCCAACTCTTTGCGACCCCATGTCACTGTAGCCGCCCAGGCTCCTCTGTCCATGAAATTCTCCAGGCAAGAATACTGGAGTGGATTGCCATTTCCTCCTCCAGGGCATCTACCTGACACAGAGATCAAACCCGCGTTTCTTGTGTCTCTTACATTGGCATGAAATTCTTTACCATTGCACCACCTGTGTGTGTGTGTAATTGCTACAGTCAATTTGGCTTGCTAATGAAGTTATGCCTAGGGAAACGTTAATTTTCATTTCTTTCATGTAAAAACAAGACAAGTAATTCTTCCATTTTCAGTATTTATTAAATGGTGATTCTGTGAAAAAGACCAGGCAAGGAGCTACAGTACATGGATACCTACATATGTAAGATGCACACCTCCCTTCTGAAGTTTACAAAGAGAAGCCAACAGGCCATTCATGCGCCAAGAGGCAGTTGGCAGCACGAATGTCATATTTATAAAATTGTATAGACCAGAATTTTTCTTGGGATGAGCAACTACAATGGTTTGAAGAAGTATTTGGATAAGCTTCTTGGGGTGCCATGGACCATGCAAGATTCTGAATCATCCTAACGGTTTTTGCAGAACAGCAGTAATACCAAGAGATGAGAAGAACAGAAAGAGGTCCTCAGGGGATGTGAAAAGAGAGAGGGGCAGAGGAGGAATGGTGGGAACCCAGAGTGCTCGGTGGGAGGAGCTGCACACCTGCAATATGACCCCGAGCCCACCCGACCTTTAGGAGTCAGCTAAATGCCAGACACATTTGGACACTCAGTGGGAGTGGATTTCTTTCTCTATTTGTTAATGAAAATTGGCAAGGGGGCTGAATTTTGCATCTGTTTTAATCCCAGATAAAACAGAAGCAGAAACTGATTTCATTAAGTGGACATGGGTAGTCAGAGTCCAGGAATACGAAACTTTATGAAGCAAAAAAAAAAAAAAAAAACCAGAGGAGGGGCAGAGTGAGGCATGTTCAGGAAATCTTACAGCAGCCAGCAGAGGAAGGCCATAAAATTCCTATAGGGAAAGAGGAGGAGATAGGTTTGAAACGACAGTGATGAAGAATACTTTAAAAGTTCTCAGATGGCAGGAGGAAATTAACATGGCTTTAAAAGTTATTTATGAATAATCTAAAGAATGCACTTTCCATACACAGACATACAGGAGGTCATCAGAACCAACTCCAAGTTCCTATCTACATCAGGTAGGCCAAATCAGATGACAACAACTTTGAACTTCATGGAAGTAGCATTAACAATATGACCTTATGCAGCCAGAACACTGGTTCTCAGATTGTGCTCCAGGGACTCTTGAGGGTCTCCAGACCCTTCTGAGGAGAGTACAAGATCAAAATTATTTTCTTATTAACATTAAGGCATCATCTGCCTTTTATATTGCATTGACATTTGCACTAATGACGCAAAAGCAGTAGTGGGCATAAACTGCTGGCGCTTTAACACAAATCAAGGCAGTACTGAGGCAGCAGCAGCTGTATTCTTCACCTTCACACAATGGCAGCCAACACAGTGCCGCGTTCCAAGAGTTCAGTGGACCCTGGACTCAAGCTCCAAAAGTTTGAGAGCTACTGGCCTAATGTGCATACTGGGTTGGTCAAACAGCTTAAGTTTTCCATAACATCCATAAGATGTTATGGAAAAACCTGAATGAAGTTTTGACCAAATTAGTACTTCCCAAAGTGTATTTCAAAGGACCCTAATTTTACAGGATATGAATAGGAATATGATATACGAAAAGAAAAGTTTGGTGGCCAGAGAAATTTGGGCAATACGAAGCTACTCATTTCACTGTAGGATGCTGATACGGATGCATGCCACATTTATTTTTGCAGAGTCAGGAGTTGCTGATGCACAGCATGGGCTACCAAGAGGGGTCACTGCCAGAGTGCTCAGACGTCTGATTGGCTCTGGAAGTACTGGGTAACACCTCTGATCAATTATAAGGGCCTCTGTTCATTCTCATACATCTCCAACTTCGGAATAGTAAATTATACAGTAATCCAAGTTACAGCTGGTAGTATTTCCCATATTTATTAATATTTAACCACAGAACCCATTTTCCCCATTCTTTTTGGGGTCTATCTCACAGGACAAATGTTGCAAGGAACACGCTTTGGAAAACACTATGAAGTGGAAGGAGGTAAAAGACAGGTGCTGACCTCATTACAGACAGGTCAAGAGAAACATCTGTTATGTTTACAGCCTAATTTTCATTAAAGCATGGATGCTCACCCCTCAAAAAAAAAAAAAAAAGCATTTAAATGTTGTAGACGGCAATTCTTAGGTGGCTGAATTCATAATGTTAAACTATAGCCACCACTGAAAATTTTGAAGAAATATACTTCATTTACTTCAAAAAGGGACACAGATGTTCCCTGTACTCATAGAAAGTGGCTGGGTTTTCTATTCTGAAGAGATCCATGGGTAAAACAATTGCAAAGGTTAAGTCAGGATTTCTGAAAACAATTCATCCCAAAACCATGAAAGGGAAAATGGGTAAATGCCCTAGTGAAGAAGGTAAGATGGAATGTTCTAAGACAAGAATTACAGGCACAGCAGAGAGAATCGCTATATTAGAAGCGCTATGAGGACTTCCGTGGTAGCCCAGCGGTGAAGACTCCATCATTTCACTGCAGAGGGGCATGGGCTTGATCCCTGGTCTGGGGAATGAAGATCCCACATGCCACGAAGTATGGCCAAAAATGAAAAAAGAAAGAATGTAACCCCAGACGCCTGCCATCATCAACTCTCTTGAGTGATTAGCATGCACGCAACATATCCAATCAGAATTAGGTAACGGATTGCGATTTGCCAAGAATACAGTTCCCTGTGTTAGCAAGAACACACAGTTACCCCATCAGTTACCTGATAATGCTTCAGGGTTCCATTAATGAGGAGGGCCGACTGCTTCTCCACCCTCTCAGAGATGGCGTGGGCCACTGTATAGTAGGACTGGGAGCCTCTGGCGCTGTACTGCATGCTGTACTCGTCGTCCACATCTTGCTTAGCTGTCCTGGGGCAGAGAAAGTGGAGAGTCACGCGCAGGGAAGCTGTGCATGCACGGAGAGCCAATAGCTGCAGTAAGCAGAGCTTTATTTATCACCTCCTTCGTGTGTGCACGCTCAGTCATATCCAACCCTTTGGGACGCTATGGACTGCAGCCTGCCAGGCTCCTCTGTCCATGGGATTCTCCAGGCAAGAATACTGGAGTGAGTTGTCATGCCCTCCTCCAGGGGATCTTCCCGACATAGGGATGAAACCTGAGTCTCTTGCATGTCCTGCACTGGCAGGCAGATTCTCAACTACTAGCGCCACCTGGGGAGCCCCCACACCTGCTTCATGCCCAGCAGGTAAAACATATTATCTGTAATCCTTGCAAAAAGCAAGCAAGGCAGACATTACTATTACCTTCCCCACTTTACACCTGTGGAGAACTTCAGCCTGAGATAAGTTCATGAATTCATGAATTTGTCCAGGTTGCATGAAGGATGGTGGCATCAGGATTTGCACACAGGCCTTCCTGACTTCAGATGGCTGCTGTGAGCATGAACTGTACCCCTGCAAGTTCACACTTTGCCAGTCAAGTGTCCTAGGCCCTTGAAATTCAAAGATAAATCCTACCCACAGAACACTGCCCAAAGCTTGGAAGACAGATTAGAGGGGGAAGGAGGTGACATTAAAGACACTCTGCACCAGGTTAACCAGCTACTGTGTCACTCTACAGAGGGGGTGTGAGTGTGCGTGCTAAGTTGCTTCATTCCTGTTGGACTCCTTGCAACCCTAGGGACTGTCCATGGGATTCTCCAGGCAAGAATACTGGAGTATGCTGCCATGCTCCCCCCATCCAAGGGGTCTTCCTGACCTCGGGATCAAACCTACATCTCCTGTGGTTCCTGCACTGCAGGTGGATTCTTTACCACTGAGCCAACAGGGAGGCCTTCTATGGAGGTGGGGTGGGGGTGGGCTCCTAAAACATTCAGTGAAGAAGGGGGCAGATGGATAAAGGAAAGATTACTGAAGTGGGCACAGAGCCCTGGAATAAAAGGAAAAAATATCAGAATGTCTATTTCTGTTTTTTTTTTTTTTAAATCTCATCACTTAAAAATGTTCTCTTTTG
The DNA here is from genome assembly GCA_006410675.1 of Oreotragus oreotragus. Classification (NCBI taxonomy): domain Eukaryota; kingdom Metazoa; phylum Chordata; class Mammalia; order Artiodactyla; family Bovidae; genus Oreotragus; species Oreotragus oreotragus. The sequence goes on from SJYX01015410.1 coordinate 190,822, forward strand.
CAGACTGTTTCACCATAATTTTTCTTTTAACACCAGAGCGATATAGGCAAAGAGCTGTGTAGCCCATTGGTGTAAGAGGAGGGGTGGGGTGAGGCGAAGAGCTGGGTGCTCAGGTGAGGGGAAGGACTCCGAGGTGTTTCAGAGACTGGGCTCGGGGAGTCGGGGGCTGAGCACCTGCAGCAGTGAGGGCAGAGAAGGGAAGGGCACGTCCCCCATGGGCTTCTGGAGGAGTGTTGATGCCATTACGGGAGGTGGGGAAGGCTGTCAGTTGGAGGGGCAAATTTCATCTGGGATGGAAGTGATTATGACACGAGAAACCCAGGCGTGAGGGAGTCAGGAAGGAGAAGAGGACCAAGGAAGGGGCTGAGCGGTGGGACATGCTGGTGACCTCTGATGGTGGCATTTCAAGGGGAGTCTGGGCAAAGTCAGCTTCCAACCTTAAAGACAAAAGTCTCTAAGAGAAAATTCATAGAGGATAACCCTCACGAAACACATGTGCAAGAGATGAAACTCTGAGAGATACATACTCAATGATCTGCTTGGCATCCTTCTCAGAAACCTCCTCGCTGTTTGGATCCAGAAGTATTTTCTCTTCAGTTTCCTGCCTGCTGGACTCTTCCTCCTCATCCTGGGAAAGGAACAAAGATTCCACTTTAAAAATAAAGAGGGAATCCTTAGGATTGGCATTTTCTGGAAAGAGAGGGAAGAGTATTCAACTTCACAAGTGACGTGAACACAACCGAGGGGGGACATAAATTTAACCCTAACCTACACCAGGCAATTCCCACCGCTCCATCAATGTTTAAACCACCAAATGAAAGAACAGAAAGAGCCCTCTAGGAATCCCCTGGAACCCTTGCTCCCCAAGAGTAAATATTTAAAAACCATGCCAGAAAGATGGATCTGTATCAATATCTGATCATCAGGGAGTCGTGCAGATCAGGGGCCCCTAACCCTCGGGTCACAGATGGGTACCAGTTCATGGCCTGTTAGGAACAGGGCTGCACAGCAGGAGGTGAGCAGCGGGCAATTGAGTGAAGCCTCAGCTCTATTCACAGCTGCTCCCTATTGCCTGTATCCCCATGGTCTGTGGAAAAACTCCTCCATGAAACTGGTCCCTGGTGCCAAAAAGGCTGGGACTGCTGCTGTAGACCACATTTGCTCTTGATAACTTAGCGACCTTCTACACCCTTCTCTTCCAAAGCCAGCTGAAGAGATCTTAGTACTGTCTTTTTGACGATGCCAGTGGACCCTGGATGTTCCCACACACCTTCACGATGGAGGGACTGGAGCTTGTAAGCTTGTGGCCTTCTGGATGTGTGTTCTGTGGCCACTGCCTATTTCTGGATATGTAGATAAACACTGTCAACAACATGGCAAAGGATTCATCACTCCCCACCTCCGAACTCTGTACTTGGTTCTGCTGGCCTGTTGGAAAGCTTTACTAAATATCCATAATATCCACTTGGTGTTGAAGGCTAAATCTTTTCAGATAACCTACAAGAATTCCCTTTAAAAGTAGGCTTAAAGAGAATGATGCTTTTCCATCACTTTTGAATGAAACAGGGAGGACTGACAACAATCGTGATGCTGAACATTAAATCTCTGATCACAGATCACTGAACTGTAAAGGCTAAAATGAGAAGTGGGTACAGCTCCTTCATGTCCAGGTGAGCACCAAGAGGGGACATGACTGGCCACAAGAGGAGGACCCAGTCTCTGGACCCCCAGGTCAGAGTTCACTCTGGTCCCAGTTGTCTGGAGCTGTCTGCAGTTATCACTCTTAGGAGGGCACCTTTGGCTTGAGCAGCCTTCTTTACTTCGTCTCTGTCCCTCCCTGGCCCTCAGAATCAACGAGAAGATTCTTCCAATGGATCATTTATGGGCCCATTCATCCGAGTAAACAAGAGATATTTAAAAAATTGATTTTGTAAGTTTCAAATATCTCAGAAAAAGAGTAGCCTATAAAAAAACAGCATGCCTTCAAAAGTATTTGCTTGTTAATAGTATGCTTTAAAAAATAATAATAACTTTTATTATCTTTCATCTTCAATCCATGGCAGATTAATTTAGGAAACACAGGTCCACAAAACAGAAGAAAATAACAACAGCCTTAAAATTCTGGTGAGCTGTCATTGGTAAGGCAGTTCTGCTCTGGCCATGGTGTTCTTTGAACCAAGATTCCTCTAAACTGGTAAACATTGGATTTAATGACCACACACTAGCAATGCTCTAATAAAGGAGATAAAAATCTCCATTTATTTCTTCTATTTGTAATTGTTAAGCAATTTAAAGTTGATCTCTAGAAATACGTTGATTATTCTTTCATTTCTATTAAACGTATACCATTTTAGGTTCTAGACACATTGAGTATTCCTTCCAAGAGACTGAGAAAGGTAGATAACAATTATATCCAAAGAATTAAAACAAGAATCCCATTAAGGAAAAAAAAAAAATCAAGTAGTAACCTCAGTTCAGCAATGGTCAGGTTGTTTTAGTTCCCAGATTTTACAAGGACAACAAAAATCTAAAAAGCCAAAGAACACCAATAATTCTGCTTTCGTGCCATACCCAGGATTCATTTCCAACCAGGCATCCAGCTGACTTGCTTTGGGTGCTTCCGGGCCAAACAGGACCTTGCCAGTTTCTGTGTGAGTCACTTTGACGGGGAGGTCACTCATCTGGCTGCTCTCGTCTATGGGCTAGACAGAAGAAAGACGTGGCACTGCTTAGAGTTATGACATTCTCCCAGTTCTGTGCTAGAGTCTGTGGCTATCCAGCGTTTGAAACCCTTTCCTGTGACTAGAAATTTCGTCACCTGGTGAGTCCCAGGTGGGATGCGGGAGGTCACTTTCCACTAAAGAAATGGAAAACACTGGCCTTCCTTGCAGCTAAGGTATTGGCACAAGACCTAAGCTCTGCAACTGGGCACATTCACCAAGGCTCTGAATCGGGACCTAGAAGAAAGCGAGGGCCGATGGGCACACTGGCACGAGAGCACACAACAGCGGCAGCGTTGCCAGTGCAGCGGTATCGGCCATGCCCACTCCCAGGGCCAGCTGTGTCTTCACTAACCAGGTGTCGCGTACACCACAGTAACATATAACTGATATAACCAGTCAGGTTATCGCCTTCGGGAGATCTGATGACCCATGCAATACCCTATTAACATGTTGCCTTCTTACTTAAATCAAGCAGAGCTGATTCTTGCCATTTTCAACTAAGAACCCTTAAACCCCCACATACTAATTTGCTGTTGTTCAGTCACTAAGTCATGGCCGACTCTTAGGGACCCCGTGGGCTGCAGCACGCCAGGCTTCCCTGTCCTTCACTGTCTCCCAGAGTATGCTTAGACTCATGTCTATCATGCTGATGATGTCATCCAACCGGCTCATCCTCTATTTCCCCTTTCTCCTCATGCCCTCAGTCTATCCCAGCATCAGGGTTTCTTTCAATGAGTAGCTCTTCGCATCAGGTGGCCAAAGTATTGGAGCTGCAGGTTCAGCCTCAGTGCTTCCAGTGAATATTCAGGATACTTCTCCCAGATAAAGACTACTACAAACTCACGGTTTCAGAGGGAATCACAGAAAAAAGAAAGAGGTACTGTCACTTGTGTCATCTCTTAATGGCCAGTGTGACTTCTGCAGAAACAATGTCATTTTATCCAAAACCAAACCATCAAGTACCTAGCCCAACCATGGGGACCTGCAATAAAGCAAAAGGCTCTGCTCATCGCAAATCTGGCAGATTGACCAAGTTTGAGCTGAAATTTGTCACTGGACTCTCAACGAAAAATAGTTTGCTCAGAAAATTAAAAGAATAAATGAAATTGCAGAGGCTGTGTTTAACCTACTTCAGAGAACAAACTGTTTAAAAAGGTCTAAAACTGGAGTAATCCTATGCAAATGAATGCTACTGATTACAGGGTGACTGTGCATCTAAGAGCAGACCCCCAGGCGAGATGTCTGTTTGGAAACGCTTGATCTGTGAGTAATTCAAGTTATCTATTTCCTTAAAAGTGATAAAATTCAAACATTTAGGCAATTCATTAATTCCGAAAAGTTGTTTCTAAATTGTTATTTGGAGTTAAAGTGGAAAAACAGTGTACTGTAGGTTATCTTCTATATCTAACAGGAAATGACCATGTTCCCCCTCCACCTCAAAACTGGTTCTTTCCCCCTTCTCCCTCGATAAAGCACTGTCAGAATAAGAAACAACATATTAGCAATTATCCACAAAAATAACCTGAAAAAATAAAAAGAGAAGGCTTACTCCAGAGTTTCTTTCCTTTTATGTGCGCTGAAGCAATGGTTGTGAACACTGTTATTCTGCATTTCAAGACAATGCTTCTTCCTCATTAATGTAGAAGGTCATCTATATGTTCATGTGATAAGTAGGACATCTACCATAAGTAGCATTTTCCTACATTTCCTACATAGGAAATGCTGCCATTTCCCTTGGAAGAATCCTATTCCATTATCTTGACCTATTATACTACAGCTTGTTTCACTGTTTGTGTCATACCTCAGAGAAAACTGAGAATCACTATAGCTGAAATTAGAACTTTGGCAGAAACACGGAGTGAACACAGCAGAGTGTAATCAGAACATTATTTCAAAACAAACTAGGTAAGATGAAGACTGCCCACTATAGCAAACAGAACATATCATGTGCTATGATTTAAAAAAAAAAAAAAGGTATATGAGCTCATTTTCCCAGGGGATAATGTAAGAGAGCTACCACACCAACACCTTACAATCTCTCCCTGTGTGCTTGTTAATTACAGACCCATGTGAGGCATGCTTTGGTAAGGCTGGGCTTTTACAAATTAGAGTTGTTCCTAAGTGCCCTAATATACAATATTCTTCCCCTATGATAGCCCACTGAGTGTTTCTCACACATTAGACATTTATCCCAATCTTTTCTTTCCTTGTGATGAATTATAGTGGTTAAGTAACATTTATTGTTAAAGAGGTTTCTGCATAGAATAGTGGTTTCAACCTTTTACCTGCCACTGGGCTGTTCATATTCATAATATGACTCATATGAACGGTAATTCTAGAAAGGAAAGAGGCAACCCTCCACCCACCCCAATCTTCCAAGCAGATTTGTCAGAATCTGTGAGAGGAGAAGGCCGTTTGAAACAAATGCCCTTCCCATCCCACTCTGGGGGACACCTGCTCGTGTGAATCACTGGCACAGAACTCTGAGTTTTCAGAGAAAAAAAAAAAAATCCAATAAATCAATCACTGTATTCTGGTGATACAGGAGAATATCAGAAATAACAGAAATAAAATTTATAAATATAGTGATGGATCTATGAATAGAAGCTATAGGGTAAGCTTACAGAAAATTAAAAAAAAATAGGCTACCAAATACATAAATTGTTTGGCTTATGGATTTATGAAATTTCAAAGTAAATGAAAGAAACTGGGTCATATTTTATGCTTCTGCATCATTGACAGGGAAAATGTAATTATAGAATCACTTAAGATTTTTCCACATTCTGTATATTCATAAACACATGCTTATATGTGCACAGAAAATTTCTGGAATAGTATACAAGAAACTTAATATCAGTTGATTGGCAGTCTGAGATGGAAGATTGCTGTTTAGTGTATTCCTTTTATGCTATTTTAATTGTCTACTATGCTAATGGACTACTCTTTTTACTTAAAAAATGAATAGCGGAGTGAAAAATACAATTAGTATACACAGAGAATAGCAGGGCATCATTCAGCAGAGCACAGTAAAAATGGGTACAAAATCCCTTACCTCTCCATCTGGTCCCAGAGCAGACTCTCCTCCTTCTGCATTCTCTTCAGCCTTCTGCAAAACAATGTCAAATGTTAGGTATGAACCCAGAAGGTGGGTGCAGGAAGGACCTCGTGGCAACTCAGTGGCACATAACAGCATTTCATGACTACTTGTCACCATCCAACAGAGCTTAAGAATTAATGCCTTTTATGTGTGTTTCTCTTCATTCTCTGAGACAGAGTGTGTATTTTATTGGCAACTTGCAGGGAGTGACTGAAGCTAGATGTGACTCAGGGTTGGCCCATTAGAGAGGGGTGGACTGTGTCTTCTAGGATGCAAAGAGCTTAAGATGTGGCAGCATTAGGGCCAAAGTCACAATCTGAAATGTAGCTGTATTTGGCACTAGGAAGACACATCCTGAATCAGTTCAACTTGCTCATTCCCTTAGCAAGTTTTCTAAAAAATGTCCCCTCAAGAATGAACTCTGAATCACTCTTGGGTTATAAAAATACAAAATCATTCAAAACCCTGTGCATTCTCTGAATGCTTTTCATTCTACCTAATTGGCTTTCATAATAGCATTTCCTCAGTGAGTATATGGGGAAATTTGATGCAGATTCTGTGGTCTCATGGAAAATTCTGTCATCCTCCACTTAAATATTCCAGTATCTTAGCCCATTAACCTCTATGTGCCTCAAATACAGCTTAAATGAAAAGCTAGGATTATGTCACATTTTGTACATACCTGATAGAGCCTCATCTGCAATAAACACAACATAGTCTGAAATTTCTTACATTTATAACAACCTCTTTGACAAGTGAAATCTTTAACACCACCTTCACAGAATCCTTATTTTAAAGTTATTCTGTGTAGTGCGATGAGGAGAAAAAAAATCAACTTCAGTCATTTCCTTTATCAAGACATTTAAGAAAATGAGCTTTCCTCCCCTGGGCCCTTTAGTTAATTAAAAATATACATGATGATACAGAATCAATATTAACTCCACTTTGTTTACTTAAGGCATTGATTGTGTAATACATTTTTTGCTTCCTGTGAAAATAACTCAATTGTCTCTTGACAAAACAGCTTTTACAGAAAATGTCTAGGGCTGAAAATCCAGTCTTTGTCTGTACTGAAGAAGGGCAGTTCCCATAAATGTCTGAAATTTCTTTTATAATTTTCTTATAAAACATACACTATACATGCACGCCAAAGCACAACGCGTAAAAAAATGCAGCGCTTCTACCAAATGAAATGCTCCCTTTGGTTATGATTTCCCAAAAATTTGATTTTTCTATTTCTGCAAGCCCAAAGTGAAAATATTTCCAAGCTCAAAAGGAATGACCGTCATGGAAAAGCACTGGGCCCTATGTCTGGGCTATGGATTCGGAGAACAACGGCAGAAAGTCCGGAAAAGGAACCGTCCCTGCTACCAGCTCCCCTGAAAAGTCCATTTTTGCATTTCTCAGGCACTATATTCAGGCAACTTTTTCAATTAATTGCAGAAAGTCAATTAATCCCACCATTCTCTCCATACAAATCAGAAATTAGCTACAAATTTGGCAAACAAAGAATATCAAATGAGACGATGAATAAGCCAATTTCCAGTATCTAGCTAGTGGAAATGGATCACAGTTTCAATGAATAGCACATTAAAAAGTCTGAAGGACCATAAATAACAGAGTCAAAACTATTATGAAGAATACTCTTCTGTGAATATGCTATCAACAAGATAGGGTGTTATCTAAAAACTGCCTCATCAGCAGGACTTTCTATTACTTAAAATCCTCTAAACTAATTTTGAAATTTCCATCTAGTATCAAATCTGAGAGGCAATGTAATATTAGACTTAGGAAACTTGGTCCTGGAATTAGATGAACTGCATTTGAATCCCAGCTCTGTCACTAAGTGCACGAGTACTTAGCCATGTGAGCTTGACCAAATCTCTTGAATCTTGGTTCCCTCCTCTGAGAAAGTAGCAGGTCACACCTCACTGGGCTGCTGCAGGACCGGATCACCATGTTAATACAGATAATCCAAGGTTACACGTAATACACATTGCGAGTGTCATTTTTCACAATGTAAAAGAATCAACGATAGTCTGAGGGTTACTTATGTCTACATAAGACATAGCACTGTCTGGAAATTGCTTCCTGACATTACAAAGTCAGAGATTTCTGTCTGTTTTGTTCACACATGTATTTCCATACCTTTCAAGGGGTCCTGGCACTCAGAAGACACTAAATAAATATAGTGAATGAAGGAATGAATGAAAACACCAAGAACAAAGCTTTCCATTTAGCATACACTCAATGAATTATCACCATTGTAATTAGGTGCCAATATGTTTGCAAATCATAAAAAAGCTAAGAATGCACACACAGTTCCCTCACTCATCTGGCGCTCTCTGATACTTCCCGTGTGTGCCCGGTTCGGCTGCGCTATTATACAAGGTGGAAGCCAGATGGCAGTCTGCTCTATGGCAGGAGATGTCGAGTTCTCCCACCACGCTTTGAATTTCTTCAGTTTGGGGACAATCTCTGGTGGGTATACTGTCATAAATCCACATTCTCACATCAAACTAGTGCTGAACCCTCTACTCCCCTCCCCTCCAAAAAAACCCCCCAAATTCCTTTTTTTTCTTTTGTTCATGGTCAACTCCAAACAGACTGTGACTGCTGCTACCACTGGAGCTAACTCTGGACAGACTCCCAGCCCCTGGTGAAACACCCTGATGCTCCCGTGGCAGCGGCTGCCTGAGGAAGTTCTGTATCAGAGAGTCTGCAGCACATGACTAAATGCATCCTATCAGAACTACTGGCTGATGCCTCAGCTTATCTCCACTGATTAAAACAAAAACAAAACCCACTTCAGTTGAGCCACTAATCAGGGCTAAAGGAACTTTGTACTGCCTTCTTCCGACCTGCAAAAAGTTGATAACTAACTACCCTCATGAGTGGAGGGTGGAACGTATGAAAGACAATTGGGCTTCCCCATTTCCAAGGCCAATGTGAATTCAAACACTCTCTTTAGGAATGTTTCTGAACAAAGCTTTGTACTCAGGCACTCATCTTCCTAGGCTGTATAACATAATCAGTGACAACGTAAGGAGAGAAAGGAAACCCCAAACGTGAAAACCCTGAGGAAGCTGAACCCAAGAAAATGGGCTTCGGGCTTCCCTGATGGTCCAGTGGCTAAGACTTGGTGTGCCCAAGGCAAGGGGCATGGGTTTGATCCCGGCTCAGGGAACTAGATCCCACATGTCACACGACTAAGGAACCCACATGCCGCAACTAAGACCCCAGTCTGGCTAAATAAGCAAATAAATATTCAAAGGAAAGAAAATGAGCTTCAGTGGGTATTTTATGCAGATTACCACAACACATGCCACAAACAGCCTCACTTTGTAAAGAAACAGTTTTATATCAAATATCTTACAAACTATATTATACAGTGAACACAGTTTATCCCCCAGCAGGTGTTGTTACAATATACCAAAATATCATTCAAATGTGCTGGCGTTTTCAAGACTCATTCTGCTCTGAGGGAAACCTGAGATTGTCAGGAACCACTTGGTTATTTTCACTGTCACTTAAGAGGACCTATGAGCATTAAGACAGGTGAACAGGCAATAAAAAATACCCAAGAATGTCAAGTTAACAAGCAATTGCACAAGACTTAGGTAGTGCCTTGTGAGGAAAACCAGCTCCAACATTTTGACTCAAGTAACTGGTCAATCCAGTTAAGCAAGACTTTGATCCAAACTTCTGGTTTCACCCATTTTGACACTAAACTTATCAAATAAATCTAATAAATTGTGTCATTGCATTCACCTACCTTTACAACAGTCACTATACTCATATGCCCAAAATTGCCTTAGAATATTTCTTTCACCTACAGAAATCTCCTTGTGGAAGAAAACAGCAATAAACTAATAGTCTCTGGGGAAAAGAGATAAAAGAACTGAGAAGGACTGGAGAATAAATTGAATATAAGATGTCTCAATAAGATTATAGCTTTTCATCTGATGCTGTTTTTTTCATCATTATACCAAGAGGTTTTTTAATTGTTTGACAGCTAAAAGAAAAACACATTTTTCATCTCTATATTGATCAACACACTAGTGTCAGAAAGGTTCCCCCTCCAAAACATCACAGATCTGAGATTCACATATAACAGTGTATAAGACTGTTTGATGAGAGGGAAAGAAAGAAAACCAAAGGCCACAATGAAAAAGAGACTTGGCACAGTGCTCCCCCATGGATTCTCTGAGTATGTTCCCATTAGTATCATGAGTTTCTAAGAAATGTCACAATAAACACCAAGGGTATAGTTGTGCTGGTGTACATCCCAGTGAAAGATTTGGGAAGAGGGAATTAAATACTTTATTTTTGGCCTGAAGTCAGTAGCTGGGGAAGCTGAACCTCTGAAGTGACCAGACTTCTCAGCAGTAGATTCAGGGGCAGGGGGCTGCCATGGGGCTCCTGACCACAGCCCAAAGAAAAACATACCTTAAATCTATGTAAGAAATGCCTCATTATTACCAGGAACCATCGGAGAGCAGAAGCCAAATAATTAGAAAATTCTCTTTGTAGGAGCTGGGGAGTTAAGGGAAGCAGAGCCTGCCCAAAATAAGACATCCTCATTTCCCACTGCAGGCCACAACAGCCAAGGGGCCTGTCATCGTCCCAAAAGACACCCGACTTAGTAATAGCTAACTGAGCTTCACCTAGGAAAAAATGGTGGCCATTTATTCTCTCAACATCACAGAGGACATGCAATAAGTGGAAAAAGAAGATTTCATTTTCAGAGAAACCTATAACCATATTTGGACACCCACTATCCTGCATTTATACTACAGAACTTCTTGATAAGATAACCAATATTCACTGAGCACTTATATGTCCCTGGGAGCATTTAAAGTGCTTTAGATAATCTTGGGCTTCCCAGGTGGCTCAGTAGTAAAGAATCTGCAAGCCAGTGCAGGAGATGCAGGAGACTCAGGTCTCATCCCTGGGTCGGGAAGATTCCTTGGAGGAGGAAATAGAGAGCAACCCACTCCAGTATTCTTGCCTGGAAAATTCCTTGGACAGAGGAGCCTAGCGGGCTACAGTCTATGGAGTCGCAGAGTCAGACACAATTGAGTGTGCATGCGTGCATATAATCTATGTAATCCTTACAACAAATGCAGGCTGTAGGTACTGTTCCTATCACCTTCTAACAGATTAAGACACTAAAGAGTTGGGTTATAGATCTCTTAATGAAATATCCTACAAGGGAACAAGAATAACTAGTATTTTATGCTTTCTGATGCAGTTATGAGTTTAAAAGACAGTGTATTAATGTGATTTAGATAGTGATCCAAGTCATAAGTGAGCATGTTCACTCCTATTTGTACACACCCCCATTTCAACTGTGGGTCCCTCCAGTAGATAGGCGAGAACTCGCACGGCAGAGGAGGTAGACCTCCAAGGGCACGGCAAGCACGCATTAACACCGTGTTCATGCTGTCCCACTGCAGTAGCTGGTGTCCCAGAATTAGTTATTTCAATACTTGAAAAATGATCCCTCCTCTAACATTCAAGTAGATACACAGAGTTTACTTCTTTTTCTTCCACTTCAAGAGCATTAATGGAAGACGGGTTGAGAGAGAGAAGTTTCAGAATGACCTATAAATGCATACTTCATAGAAGTGGCTCTATTGATGAGAAGAGAAAAATTAAGCAAGGTCATGTGAGGTTAAAGGAAACCCACTTTATGATTCACTAATACCAAGTAACCAGAATCAACTCCCCAAGAAAGAAAGAGGTCTTCTCCGTTACACTGGGGTAATTCTTAAAAAAAAAAAAATGACGAAAAGTAACAAAGTTGCCCCTTTCCAATTAAATTACAAGGTCCATCATACTCATCTTTGATGGCATAGTTCTTAGAATGACCTGTATCTTATCCTACAAGTGTTACCAGTAGCTCAGTGCAATTAGTTCACCGGGTAAAGAAGCTATTTTCAAAACAAAGATTTAGGGATGCCTTACATAGTAAGGGGGAAAAAAATAACCCTGCAGATAGGTGCAGTGTGATATTACTTCTCCGGGAAATGCTGAAAGGGATAGCACAGAATTAAACATCCCCATGCAGCCTCCCTCCCCTACAGAGAAGCTGGAACAAACAACTCTCAATCATTCACTCTAATGGAGGGGAGAGGCGCTCCAGGTAATCCAAAGTGTCAAATCATCAGCTTTTGAAAGCATCCGTTTTCTTTGCACTTGAATGAAGCTACATCTGAAATTGGGTGACTCACTTTGAACTAAGTCTTAAGACCCTGTGAGACAGTTTTCAGAAAGGACTAGAAAGGAGCCCAGTGTCTTGTTGTCCTTTATCCAGTGTCTCCCAACAAGATGGCCGGGAAGGAAATTGAGCCTGATCTCCTTGGTCCTGCTGAGGGTAGGGAGTGCTCAGATGCAAAGCATCCTGACAGCATGCCAGGCAAGAGGGGAAGGGCTGATAATAAAGTAACAATTCTGCACATTTCATCACGTGAGCTCATCAACGGAAGATGCCCGGAGAGAGACGCCAGGTAGACTGGAGTCACTTGGGTGCCTATGACTCGTTTGCCAAGAAATCAGGTCGTAGTCTGGCTCCGTGCCTTCCTTCACAGCATTTGTTACAGTTTATACTTATATATTCAGGTGCATAGTTTGATTAATGTCTGTCTGTCTCCTTCTTTGGTTTAACTAGGAGGACAGGAGAAATTTTCCTCACCTCTGTACTCTCTCCCTCAGAACCTAGCACACTGCCCAGATCACAGTAAGAGTTCAGTTAATATTTGCTGAGAAACTGCATGGAATAGGAAAAAATAAGTGCTATTAGCAAATCTGAAAGCAAGAGTTTGGAAGTAGAGAGTCAATCTATAGATGATGCAGAGTTGCAAGCACCATGAAAAATACCAACAGGTTCCTGCTCTGTAAAGATTAACACAGAAACAAAAGCATAATCATTACTACTCACTTATGTATCTTTCTTTGCCTGTGATGATAATAGCAATCTAATACTGTGACTGTTTGCTATTAAGTTGCTAAGTCGTGTCCAACTCTTTTGCAACCCCATGGACTGCAGCCCACCAGGCTCCTCTGTCCATGGGATTTGAGTGGGTTGCCATTTCCTTCTCCAGAGGAACCTTCCCAACCCAGGAATTGAATCCACATCTTCTGCATTGGCAGGTAGATTCTTTACAGCTGAGCCACCTGGGAAGCCCTCAATACTATGACAACAATCCATTCATTAAAAGCCAGAAGCTCAAATTTGAGTCATTAGCTTTTAATCACGAACAAACATAGAATATGAACTGCGATGTTAAAAACACTAACAGTGACCTTTTTATTACAGACTCCACAGCATAAACTTCAGGATTAGGAAAAACTAAAACTGCTCTTTCATGGGTCCACCTATGGAATACAGGCTTCCCAGGTAATGCTAGTGGTAAAGAACTTGCCTGCCAATTGCAGGAGACATAAGAGACGCTGGTTCCATCCCTGGGTCAGGAAGATCCCCTGGAGGAGGGCAGGGCAACCCACTCCAGTATTCTTGCCTGGAGAGTCCCATGGATAGAGGGGCCTGGTGGGCCCCAGTCCATAGGGCTGCAAGGAGTTGAACACGACTGAGGTGACTTAGCATGCACCTACGGAATATTACAGAACTGTATCTGTTTGCCATGTGTCAACTTTAAGTTAGAAATTGGGAGCTGGAATTTTGCAAAGTCTATAATGCGACCTTGACAAGAAAATTTGGTATTTCTCATCAAGGAAATGTTGAAATGCAAACCCTGACTCATCCCTCGTTCACCTTCACAATAAGGGGAGCTATCTTATACCAAAGAAATCAGGTGCAGAAGGTACCTTCTCAATCATTTATTCCTCCTCCTTAATTATGAAACAGGTATGAAAAGTCAGAAGCCATGAAATTAATTATTTTTCGAAAAACATTTTGTTCCATTATTCCGTGCAGAGAAAAAAATGATTAAATGCTACCAGTCCTCAATCTTCACAATTTTAAAGCCTTCCTGCTGATGTCTGTACCCAGACCAATCAGGACTGACCATGAAAATAGAATAGCCACCAAGAATTATAATACCAGACTACCTAAGCTTCAAAGAGGATCTAATATATTCACAGGTCTACACAGGGAAGCAGGTTACCCTTGAAGTGAGATATACGATCTGCAGAACAGAGACTGTAAATCTTACCCTCAATTCTCATGATAATTCAGGTTTTTTTACATAAGACTATTGTTTTCTGTAATGACCTAAAACTCTGACCTGCACATTTACCTTACTTTTACATTAGGACAGCTGAACTGAATGAACAATCTTGGCAATAGCCGCCTGTCCAAACAGGCTGAAATATGTTACTAAAAGTATCTCAAAGCTCTCTCTTACATCTTCCTCTGGCTCCTTTCGATCTGAACAAGGCATTTGGGTTTTCATTTTTCATTCCAGTTTCTTAACTCAGCAGTCCCCTGCCTACGCCTTGCACTTGAGTAAACCGTTCTTTGGGCCACGTTTTTCCCTTTCCTATCGACTGTGTGTACTTAGCTTTTTAATATTGTATCAAACAGTGGAAATAGGAATTGAATATACATTCTGTCCATCTCCAATATGTTGTCTAATACGCCTCAGCAACCCATTTATGTATGTCAGCAGTGTTTACAGTAAAATCATCTAAGTCTTCCATTAGGGTAGTTGAGGAGTACTCATTACAGGTAAGACAGGCCTAAAGCTGGTCCCCAAGCACACATTCCCAGCTCAGCCACAGGCGTCAGCGTACTCACCTTCTTCTTCCTCCTCCTCTTCTTCTTCTCTTTGGCCGCCTGGGCTTGCTTGTGCTCCCAAACCAGGTTAGTCAGGTTGGCCACATACTCATCTGTCTGCTGCAAGAGGTATGCTAATCGCCTGTCTTTCTTTTGATCGATCAGTTTTCTATAGCCCTCTTCATCTTCAGCCTGTTAAGGAAAGAAGAGTGTGGCGAGAACAGAATAAAAGTTTGCGGACAACACCTTTTCCCTCCCACACATCCTTCCCCTGACGGTCTGAACTTTGGTGGTGTGTGCAGCAAGCTGAATGATTCCAGCCTCCCGAGTCCTCGAACCCTGGCGGGGACTGATGACTACATCCCAAGAACGGAGGTTCAGGGCCAGATCAACACATATAACTACACAATTTGTGTGGTGTGATCAAGCACTTCGAGCCAACTTTCCATTCTTCTTTGTTTAAACTGCACAAACAGTGTTAACAATTTGATGATTCACCCTCTGAAGCTTACCCTTAACTTTGTATTGGAAACTGTCAAACATAATCAAAAGCAGAGAAAGTAGTAAACTCACTCCTAACCAACAGCAACCAACACAATTAACTCATGATGACCTGATGACTCGTTTCACTGCTGCCCTTCCCCCACCTCTGCCCTGTAATTCCGAACTGAATGGTCCTGAAGCAAATTCCATAATAGCTTTTCATTCCTAAGTATTTCCATAAGTGCTTCCAGAGGCGAAGAACTGAAGAGGTTTTGAACAAATAATTTCTGATACTTCAAAGCATGACAGACACTGTGGTTGATAGCAAAGGTCAAGTTGTGGGGATTTTGGTCCCAGGTCAGCGCTGCACGCTGTGCCCAGGTGACTAGAGACAAGTCATTTAGCACCTGAAGCCTGAGAGTGCTGAGCCATAAAACAGACAGGACTTCCCATTAAGCAACATTATGAGGTTAAATGGAATAAAAACTCTGATGGACTCTGGGTTGTTTCAAGAGAAATCTTTTTTATACATCCCAATAAAAGGACATCTTCAAAATATTTTCTTCACGTGATGCATGATAAAGGGAACACACAGCAAAATCTTTAGGAGGCAGCTCCACTATAAAGGAGCTTGGGTTTTTGAGTCCAAGGGTGTCCCTCCAGCACTTGCCGGAGTGACAGCAGCTTCATCACTCCTCCTGGCTGCTGTCTGCCCCGTGGATGAACATGAACCTCGAATGCTATTATAACTCTAATTGCTTTTGGTTATGGTTGATCTCACTTGAAGAAAGAGTGATAAAAAAAAATCTTCAGTTTCTCTGTTATCTGTATATTCCATCATTTAATTGCAAAAATTAATGATTTGCAAATGCCTAATCATTAGTGTCAAACCAATCTGTTACTGAAGTTCTGATATAGTCTCACTTCAGTTGAATCAGACAAATTTGATTGCTTACTGCTCAGATGACTATAAAATGGTCTCCCCAGCTAGTTAGCAATCTCCAAGACAGTCCCCTCCCGTCCAAAACAGGAGTGGGAGGCAGGAGAAGATGACAAGATTTAGTAGTACCTGGACACAGATCATTTTAAAATACGTTGTTTACTCTCTGAAATCCAAAGAAAAATTAATGACCAAAAAATACAAACTGTAATACCAGCCAGGAAGACAGTGTCACTTGGAATTTTTCGGGGACGTAATTACAGGTTGACGCTAATGATTTTATCTTCATCCAATACTCAGGCATTACATCCCACAAAGAATATGCAGGTCTCCTATCAATATACATCACACACACTTTTCTAAAATCCATGGTGTGCTCTAAGATTTGATTCCAAAAATAAGTGGCCAATAAAAGCAAATATGTAGGCCTATGATATAAATCCATTCCTTCTGTGTTTAATATATCCATTAAAAAGTAACGGTAGAAATGGAATGACCCATGAATAGCATTCCACAATAACACAGCTATAACAAAAAAGCAATATTTCAAAATTAACTGAAAAATCACTTTTTAAAGAAACATTTCTACCATTAAATAAAAAAAGATAGGCAGCATAAGCATCAGAGACTTAAAAAAAAAAACTTCCTAGATTCCAAGACACAACTTAATGAGATATTCATTCAAAACAACTTGTGTCATTAGTCTCAAAGAAGCACTATTTTTTAAACCACTTTTTAAATACCGTGCTGTATTTTCTTTGCTAATATATCATTCAAGATTTTTTCATTAATGTTAGTCTTTTTCTTCTCACTGGAATTTTCACAGTGCTTTAGTATTGATATTATACTTGCTTTAAAAGATGATTTTAGGAGTTTTCCTCTTTTTCTATTCCATGCAACAATTTAATTTAGGCCCTCCATATCTGTGGTTTCTGATCCAGATGCGGAAGGCTCACTATCCTATGCCATTTCATATAAGAGAGTTGAGCATCACGGATTTTGGTACCTGGTGGGGTCCTGGGACCAAACTGTGGATACCAAAGAATAATTGTATGGTAGGGTGATCATCTTAAACATTTGGCAGAAATCACAGTGAAATATCCAGGGCTTTCTGCTTCTGGCATTGGGAGAAAGGGAGAGAATAAGAGAGAGGAGGCACTACTTTAAAAAGAAATGACACTTCCATCCTTCCAGGTCTGGTTATCAAAACTCCTAAAAAATAGCCTATCTTCACGTGAGAGAAGCTACCGTCTGACTGGCAGTGCCAGCGCCACCCTAGGACGTGGAAACACTGTACTCATCAGTGGTAGCCCTTGACTACTGGCATTGTGTTGTCTAGGGAAAAGAAGGCATTTTTACCTCATCCCTGTGCAGTTCAAAGGAACGGATTAATACACTCGATAAACAGCTTTTGCTTTCTCCTTCTACCACGGCATGGTTAACATTCTCAGTGCAGATGGCTGCGGGCAAAGCATGTTCCTGAATCCCCGCCGGCGGCGTCCTTACCATCAGCCTTCGCATCCTCTCCTTCTCAATTCGCTCCGTCTCTTTCTTTTGCTCCCTTTCGGTGTTGGCGTGCCAGGTGGCCACTGCTTTGGAAAGCTTCTGGATCTTGCCAGCCACAGACCGATGATACTCCTTAAAGTCTTTTGCATGTTGCAAAATACTGTTCAGGTATTCCTAAAGGATCCACAGCAGGGAGAAGAGAAGGCTGAACATCCGGTTCCCAGTGAAAGTTTCCACCCAGTCCAAGAAAACTTGCAGTGTGTCCTGAACAGCAATGGGGGACTAGAACCTATTTGGGATGGGTGCGCTGGTGTGTCTCCACAGCTGAGGTGTGGGCTACAGGGTGGTGGGAGAGGTGACCTCCCCAAGCTTGTTTCAGTGCCAGCCTGTAGAAAAGAAGCCTCCCAGGTGCAGAGGGTGTGGCCACGTGAAAACGGAAAGATCAGAGATTGAGAGGGACCTACAAGATGGTGATGATGATATTTAAAGCAAATCACTCTCGAATAAACCCCAGGGAAACAGGTATTATACTGAGAGGACAAACAGTTGAATCACGTTATGAAAGTAGTGCTCTCACTTAAATACCTTAGAATCGTCACCCAAAATGAGTTTTATAGGAAGCTAAAATGGCCACACATCATTTGTATCCAGTTCTTAAAGAAGGGGAAACGCATAACCTTATTTACACTAAAGTCCAACACTTTGAAAAAAAAAAAAAAAAAAAAAAAGGCACTAAATTAAGCTCAGAAAAACAAAATTTATAGGATTACAACACGAGAATCAAATCCTACATCAAAATATTTCCAAATCTCTGGAAAGGAATGTTTTAAAATATCTACCCTTGTGAAACCTCCAACTGGGCCCTTGAAAAGCCCAGGATACTATATTTATATTTGTTATAAAAATAAATGCTTGCCCTCTTCTTTCCAAGCTCCCGCTCCCCTAGGATTGGGTCCTAGGAAGCCTTCCTGCGCCCACCTCCTCGGCAGCATCCCATGGGGTTATGACTATGACACTTGATTGGAATTCAGAGGGCACCGCCCTCCCCCCTCATCCTGCACTGACCGGTCCCGTGTCCTTGGGGAGGTCACCTCTCTGCTGGGCCTGTTTTCTCATCTACGAGGCGGTGTGGTCGGACCACCCGGCATCCTCCCTGCGACGCCCCCACCCCCGCAGGGGGCGGTCTCTCAGGGGCTCTGACTCCGCCCCGTCACGTGGTGGGGCCCGAGTACCTGGTGCTTCTGCCTCCGCTTCCGCTCCTGCTCGATCTTCTGCTGCTTCTCCAGCTTCTCCGTCATGCGGGCTTCCCTCAGGGTCTGGCGCTTGCTCCGCTTGTACGCTTTGGAGTTGAGGGCCGTCTCCAGGGTCGTGTCCCGCCGCATGCAGGCCACCACCTCCTGTCGCAGCTGTCGAGAGGGGAGTGGTTAGAACATCGCCGCTGACGGAGGCCAGACCCCCGTCCCCCTGCCCTCCGTTTGGTGGAGCCGAAAAGGGACTCCCCGAGTTTCTCCATCACAGCTGGCCTTCTCTCAACAAAGGGCCTACATCATGCCAAGGGTATAGGGTATGTTCAGAGATGCTCAAAGTTTCCTTTCCAGAAATTTCAGATAAGAAGCCAAGTACAGCACTGTCTACAGTAAATAAGTAGAGAATGTCTTGGTTTTTAAACAAATCAATTCATTTTAATTATTTTAAGGATATTAATTAGTTAATAAGCTTAAAAAAATTTTTTTACTTCATTTTAAGTGCCATGCTAACATTCTCTTTGTGTTTAAAGATTAACGTTGATGGCGCTGGGCAAAAAGAAAAGAACTCCTTCCTGTTCACATGAAGTAGCTGTAGATCCCAAACAATGGTATAGTTCACTGTCTCACATAAAAATGGGAAATACTAGTTCTGGCTTCCTCTCACTCCTAACAATGATCTTTGAAAGGTATTTATTTATTTTTACTATATCATGGACTTCTTTCAGATTATCATAACTATAACACCTCATTCATATCATATGTTATATGGTGGTAGAAAGTGAGGGCTGGAAACATGCATTGAAATAATAATTTGATTGAATCTGAAATCAGCATCCATTACAGTTAAAATCATTGGAAAACTTCATAGATAACAGGTTTTTCAATAAAACGAAGCAAAAATCAGAAACCAATCAGAATCCAGCATAGCAAAGCTAATTCGAATGTAATCTTATTCCTGAAAATACAGTGGATTGATAGTCATTTAACAAAATTGTCTTAAACGGCTTATAAAGTTACCTACAAGACACAAACAAATGGAATGCACAGTTTTTGTTTTTTTAATTAAGCTCTAATCTGCTCACATACCGACAGCCAAGTAGCTGCCAGCCGCCATGATGCCCTCTTGTGATATTATAACCAACAAGGCAAACATATTTCCAAGTTCACATGATAACAGCAAGAGGGTTGGCCGTGGAATTTTATTCACATCCTCCAACAGACCAAGTCATGCAATTCAATCCTTCCAAACTACTTTCACTCGTTAATAATTCATTTTGCATGCCTGAGTCCTTCCCTAAACAAGCCCATCTGACTGGCCAGGAAGCATTCCTTTTCGCCTTTGGCTAAATGAGGCTGTGTGACAATTAGAGGGAACCAAGGCAAAACTCGCCAAAGTGAACGTTAGCTCTACTTCATCCCCCTAGTCTCCTACAGATTTAGCAATTGTAAAATAGATCGCTATGCTTGCCTTTATTAATCAGTGACTACTAAGACCATAGCAAGAACAGTAACTACACAATCACTGATGAGTCAGTGCTGGGGTCTGACGTGACCAGATGCTGCAAAAGTAGGTGTTGATGAATAATCTGCAGTTACAAAACATAGTTTTATGTATTTGTATAAACAATGAGCTACTAATTTAGTTAAGGGCCTTTCATATTTGTTAAAATAATTTGCATAGTCAGAGCTAAGAGTTTTATATTTCTCTTTACAAAGAAGCTCTGATCTATCACCTTCCTGTTTTCCTTTGAAATCATAAAGACAAACATGAGCTGCTCCATCTGTTCTCAAGGTTTCATCTACAGTAGCAAAATGCCATAAGTCAGACTTTGGAAACCATAATATGGGAGAGAAAAAAATGTCTCTGATGTACAGAAGAGATAAATAGAATAATAAGCAGTTCATCTTCATTACTTTTCAGTTCTGTGCTGCTGGTCGAAAAGATACACTCTTTCACTAAATTTATATCTTTTTAACAATACTGAACAGACTTAAGGAAACGCACAGATCACACTCTGGAACAATTACATTCATTTCCTGCACCTCCGATGTGCTGGGGAAAAGTTATTACCTGACGTTGGAAATTGAGTAACCGAAGAGCTTTCAGTTCCACGGTTGCTTTGGTTCGTAAGTCTGGTGGCAAAGAGCCAGGCAGGTTTTCCAGCTCCTGTATCCTATGGGCTATGCGAGCCTGAAGTCTAAAGGAGACGATAAAATGGGGGAGGGGGAGGGGAAAATAAATGTTACAGCCTGGTCTTAGAGACACCAGTCTCAGGTTTACGTTCATGGCAGAACACCTTGCAGATACTGATGGCAAATTTCTGACACCCAAAGAGACTATCTGATGTTAAGCAGAGAAAAGCTCCCTTTGCACTAATGCACACAGGTGCTATATTACTTAACACTTTTGGCCTTCTTCACAACCTGTCTCTAACAGCCAGGAAGGAAGGCTTGGGGTACACATAGGAGCAAAGTCAAAGTCCCATGGCTCCCTCTGAAGAGAGACAGAAAGTGACAGCCAAGAAAAATCTGAGTTGCTCCCAGCCAGAGCGCAGAGCTGAGACAACAGAGTTCTCTTTCTAACTTCTAGTTCTGTCCTAAGGCAGTGGGGCCACTGGCCCTCCCTTCCAAGATGCTGATGATGACAGGCATTAACGCTGAGTAAACGAGAACAGTTTTAGGTGCTGAGGCCACAGAAATCAGCCAACCCAAAACTCTCAGAGAGAGAGAAAGAGCCCTGTCAACCACAACCATTTCCTCTGTGAACAATGCTTGCTTGAGAAAAGAAAAGGCAAATCAGACATTAAAAAAAAAAAAAAAAAAAATCTGGTTTGGGGCAGCAGTAAATAGTAAACAGCATGTGAAAACTAAGAGTTTCTAGAAAAGGACTGCCAGGCAATCTCAGTCCAGCCATCATTAAAAAAAAAAAGAGAGAGAGAGAGAACTGTAGGTACTTCCTCCTAATAGAGGCAAAACAGAAAATAAAAGACATCGAACTTAATTTATTTGCGATACTGTTAGTGTAAGTCACAGAAACTGGTTTTAGAGTTCACCTGGGTCCTATGCTTAAAAATAATGATCTGCTATTTAAATCTATTTTTAGAATCAGTGCAGTTCAGTCGCTCAGTCGTGTCCGACTCTTTGTGACCCCATGAATCGCAGCACGCCAGGCCTCCCTGTCCATCACCAACTCCCGGAGTTCACTCAGACTCACATCCATTGAGTCGGTGATGCCATCCAGCCATCTCATCCTCTCGTCCCCTTCTCCTCCTGCCCCCAATCCCTCTCAGCATCAGGGTCTTTTCCAATGAGTCAGCTCTTCACATGAGGTGGCCAAAATATTGGAGTTTCAGCTTTAGCATCAGTTCTTCCAATGAACACCCAGGACTGATCTCCTTTAGGATGGACTGGTTGGATCTCTTTGAATCACCTTCCCTCAAATTTGGGGGCAAAACTTCTTGGAATAGATTTTGACAAAGAAAGAACAGTAAATGGTAGTAAGTTAAACTAAACTAACAGTAACTGCACTAAGGTGCATTTAAAGTGAAAATGAAAGTTGCTCAGTTGTGTCTGACTCTTTGTGGACCCCATGGACTATACAGTCCTTGGAATTCTCCAGGCCAGAATACTGGATTGGGTAGCCTTTCTGTTCTTCAGGGGATTTTTCCCAGCCCAGGTCTCCTGCACTGCAAGCAGATTCTTTACCAGCTGAGCCACAAGGGAAACACAAGAATACTGCAGTGGGTAGCCTATCCCTTCTCCAGCAGATCTTCCCAACCCAGGAATCAAACCGGAGTCTCTTGCTTTGCAGGTGTATTTAAAGCACAATTTAATTTTCTCTCTCTCTCTCCCACACACACATATACATCTACAAGGTACGTCTATAACAGCACTATGTTATTGAGAAAACTGAAGTTCAGAGATACTAAGAAACATCTGGACTTCACAGAGCCAGTAAAGGACAGAGCCAAGATGAAATCCTCACTGGCTTTATACCAGCACCCCTGCAACAGCACCACAGATAATCAAAATACACTTTCTACTGCAANGAGGAAAACCAGCTCCAACATTTTGACTCAAGTAACTGGTCAATCCAGTTAAGCAAGACTTTGATCCAAACTTCTGGTTTCACCCATTTTGACACTAAACTTATCAAATAAATCTAATAAATTGTGTCATTGCATTCACCTACCTTTACAACAGTCACTATACTCATATGCCCAAAATTGCCTTAGAATATTTCTTTCACCTACAGAAATCTCCTTGTGGAAGAAAACAGCAATAAACTAATAGTCTCTGGGGAAAAGAGATAAAAGAACTGAGAAGGACTGGAGAATAAATTGAATATAAGATGTCTCAATAAGATTATAGCTTTTCATCTGATGCTGTTTTTTTCATCATTATACCAAGAGGTTTTTTAATTGTTTGATAGCTAAAAGAAAAACACATTTTTCATCTCTATATTGATCAACACACTAGTGTCAGAAAGGTTCCCCCTCCAAAACATCACAGATCTGAGATTCACATATAACAGTGTATAAGACTGTTTGATGAGAGGGAAAGAAAGAAAACCAAAGGCCACAATGAAAAAGAGACTTGGCACAGTGCTCCCCCATGGATTCTCTGAGTATGTTCCCATTAGTATCATGAGTTTCTAAGAAATGTCACAATAAACACCAAGGGTATAGTTGTGCTGGTGTACATCCCAGTGAAAGATTTGGGAAGAGGGAATTAAATACTTTATTTTTGGCCTGAAGTCAGTAGCTGGGGAAGCTGAACCTCTGAAGTGACCAGACTTCTCAGCAGTAGATTCAGGGGCAGGGGGCTGCCATGGGGCTCCTGACCACAGCCCAAAGAAAAACATACCTTAAATCTATGTAAGAAATGCCTCATTATTACCAGGAACCATCGGAGAGCAGAAGCCAAATAATTAGAAAATTCTCTTTGTAGGAGCTGGGGAGTTAAGGGAAGCAGAGCCTGCCCAAAATAAGACATCCTCATTTCCCACTGCAGGCCACAACAGCCAAGGGGCCTGTCATCGTCCCAAAAGACACCCGACTTAGTAATAGCTAACTGAGCTTCACCTAGGAAAAAATGGTGGCCATTTATTCTCTCAACATCACAGAGGACATGCAATAAGTGGAAAAAGAAGATTTCATTTTCAGAGAAACCTATAACCATATTTGGACACCCACTATCCTGCATTTATACTACAGAACTTCTTGATAAGATAACCAATATTCACTGAGCACTTATATGTCCCTGGGAGCATTTAAAGTGCTTTAGATAATCTTGGGCTTCCCAGGTGGCTCAGTAGTAAAGAATCTGCAAGCCAGTGCAGGAGATGCAGGAGACTCAGGTCTCATCCCTGGGTCGGGAAGATTCCTTGGAGGAGGAAATAGAGAGCAACCCACTCCAGTATTCTTGCCTGGAAAATTCCTTGGACAGAGGAGCCTAGCGGGCTACAGTCTATGGAGTCGCAGAGTCAGACACAATTGAGTGTGCATGCGTGCATATAATCTATGTAATCCTTACAACAAATGCAGGCTGTAGGTACTGTTCCTATCACCTTCTAACAGATTAAGACACTAAAGAGTTGGGTTATAGATCTCTTAATGAAATATCCTACAAGGGAACAAGAATAACTAGTATTTTATGCTTTCTGATGCAGTTATGAGTTTAAAAGACAGTGTATTAATGTGATTTAGATAGTGATCCAAGTCATAAGTGAGCATGTTCACTCCTATTTGTACACACCCCCATTTCAACCGTGGGTCCCTCNGAAATATCCTACAAGGGAACAAGAATAACTAGTATTTTATGCTTTCTGATGCAGTTATGAGTTTAAAAGACAGTGTATTAATGTGATTTAGATAGTGATCCAAGTCATAAGTGAGCATGTTCACTCCTATTTGTACACACCCCCATTTCAACCGTGGGTCCCTCCAGTAGATAGGCGAGAACTCGCACGGCAGAGGAGGTAGACCTCCAAGGGCACAGCAAGCACGCATTAACACCGTGTTCATGCTGTCCCACTGCAGTAGCTGGTGTCCCAGAATTAGTTATTTCAATACTTGAAAAATGATCCCTCCTCTAACATTCAAGTAGATACACAGAGTTTACTTCTTTTTCTTCCACTTCAAGAGCATTAATGGAAGACGGGTTGAGAGAGAGAAGTTTCAGAATGACCTATAAATGCATACTTCATAGAAGTGGCTCTATTGATGAGAAGAGAAAAATTAAGCAAGGTCATGTGAGGTTAAAGGAAACCCACTTTATGATTCACTAATACCAAGTAACCAGAATCAACTCCCCAAGAAAGAAAGAGGTCTTCTCCGTTACACTGGGGTAATTCTTAAAAAAAAAAAAATGACGAAAAGTAACAAAGTTGCCCCTTTCCAATTAAATTACAAGGTCCATCATACTCATCTTTGATGGCATAGTTCTTAGAATGACCTGTATCTTATCCTACAAGTGTTACCAGTAGCTCAGTGCAATTAGTTCACCGGGTAAAGAAGCTATTTTCAAAACAAAGATTTAGGGATGCCTTACATAGTAAGGGGGAAAAAAATAACCCTGCAGATAGGTGCAGTGTGATATTACTTCTCCGGGAAATGCTGAAAGGGATAGCACAGAATTAAACATCCCCATGCAGCCTCCCTCCCCTACAGAGAAGCTGGAACAAACAACTCTCAATCATTCACTCTAATGGAGGGGAGAGGCGCTGCAGGTAATCCAAAGTGTCAAATCATCAGCTTTTGAAAGCATCCGTTTTCTTTGCACTTGAATGAAGCTACATCTGAAATTGGGTGACTCACTTTGAACTAAGTCTTAAGACCCTGTGAGACAGTTTTCAGAAAGGACTAGAAAGGAGCCCAGTGTCTTGTTGTCCTTTATCCAGTGTCTCCCAACAAGATGGCCGGGAAGGAAATTGAGCCTGATCTCCTTGGTCCTGCTGAGGGTAGGGAGTGCTCAGATGCAAAGCATCCTGACAGCATGCCAGGCAAGAGGGGAAGGGCTGATAATAAAGTAACAATTCTGCACATTTCATCACGTGAGCTCATCAACGGAAGATGCCCGGAGAGAGACGCCAGGTAGACTGGAGTCACTTGGGTGCCTATGACTCGTTTGCCAAGAAATCAGGTCGTAGTCTGGCTCCGTGCCTTCCTTCACAGCATTTGTTACAGTTTATACTTATATATTCAGGTGCATAGTTTGATTAATGTCTGTCTGTCTCCTTCTTTGGTTTAACTAGGAGGACAGGAGAAATTTTCCTCACCTCTGTACTCTCTCCCTCAGAACCTAGCACACTGCCCAGATCACAGTAAGAGTTCAGTTAATATTTGCTGAGAAACTGCATGGAATAGGAAAAAATAAGTGCTATTAGCAAATCTGAAAGCAAGAGTTTGGAAGTAGAGAGTCAATCTATAGATGATGCAGAGTTGCAAGCACCATGAAAAATACCAACAGGTTCCTGCTCTGTAAAGATTAACACAGAAACAAAAGCATAATCATTACTACTCACTTATGTATCTTTCTTTGCCTGTGATGATAATAGCAATCTAATACTGTGACTGTTTGCTATTAAGTTGCTAAGTCGTGTCCAACTCTTTTGCAACCCCATGGACTGCAGCCCACCAGGCTCCTCTGTCCATGGGATTTGAGTGGGTTGCCATTTCCTTCTCCAGAGGAACCTTCCCAACCCAGGAATTGAATCCACATCTTCTGCATTGGCAGGTAGATTCTTTACAGCTGAGCCACCTGGGAAGCCCTCAATACTATGACAACAATCCATTCATTAAAAGCCAGAAGCTCAAATTTGAGTCATTAGCTTTTAATCACGAACAAACATAGAATATGAACTGCGATGTTAAAAACACTAACAGTGACCTTTTTATTACAGACTCCACAGCATAAACTTCAGGATTAGGAAAAACTAAAACTGCTCTTTCATGGGTCCACCTATGGAATACAGGCTTCCCAGGTAATGCTAGTGGTAAAGAACTTGCCTGCCAATTGCAGGAGACATAAGAGACGCTGGTTCCATCCCTGGGTCGGGAAGATCCCCTGGAGGAGGGCAGGGCAACCCACTCCAGTATTCTTGCCTGGAGAGTCCCATGGATAGAGGGGCCTGGTGGGCCCCAGTCCATAGGGCTGCAAGGAGTTGAACACGACTGAGGTGACTTAGCATGCACCTACGGAATATTACAGAACTGTATCTGTTTGCCATGTGTCAACTTTAAGTTAGAAATTGGGAGCTGGAATTTTGCAAAGTCTATAATGCGACCTTGACAAGAAAATTTGGTATTTCTCATCAAGGAAATGTTGAAATGCAAACCCTGACTCATCCCTCGTTCACCTTCACAATAAGGGGAGCTATCTTATACCAAAGAAATCAGGTGCAGAAGGTACCTTCTCAATCATTTATTCCTCCTCCTTAATTATGAAACAGGTATGAAAAGTCAGAAGCCATGAAATTAATTATTTTTCGAAAAACATTTTGTTCCATTATTCCGTGCAGAGAAAAAAATGATTAAATGCTACCAGTCCTCAATCTTCACAATTTTAAAGCCTTCCTGCTGATGTCTGTACCCAGACCAATCAGGACTGACCATGAAAATAGAATAGCCACCAAGAATTATAATACCAGACTACCTAAGCTTCAAAGAGGATCTAATATATTCACAGGTCTACACAGGGAAGCAGGTTACCCTTGAAGTGAGATATACGATCTGCAGAACAGAGACTGTAAATCTTACCCTCAATTCTCATGATAATTCAGGTTTTTTTACATAAGACTATTGTTTTCTGTAATGACCTAAAACTCTGACCTGCACATTTACCTTACTTTTACATTAGGACAGCTGAACTGAATGAACAATCTTGGCAATAGCCGCCTGTCCAAACAGGCTGAAATATGTTACTAAAAGTATCTCAAAGCTCTCTCTTACATCTTCCTCTGGCTCCTTTCGATCTGAACAAGGCATTTGGGTTTTCATTTTTCATTCCAGTTTCTTAACTCAGCAGTCCCCTGCCTACGCCTTGCACTTGAGTAAACCGTTCTTTGGGCCACGTTTTTCCCTTTCCTATCGACCGTGTGTACTTAGCTTTTTAATATTGTATCAAACAGTGGAAATAGGAATTGAATATACATTCTGTCCATCTCCAATATGTTGTCTAATACGCCTCAGCAACCCATTTATGTATGTCAGCAGTGTTTACAGTAAAATCATCTAAGTCTTCCATTAGGGTAGTTGAGGAGTACTCATTACAGGTAAGACAGGCCTAAAGCTGGTCCCCAAGCACACATTCCCAGCTCAGCCACAGGCGTCAGCGTACTCACCTTCTTCTTCCTCCTCCTCTTCTTCTTCTCTTTGGCCGCCTGGGCTTGCTTGTGCTCCCAAACCAGGTTAGTCAGGTTGGCCACATACTCATCTGTCTGCTGCAAGAGGTATGCTAATCGCCTGTCTTTCTTTTGATCGATCAGTTTTCTATAGCCCTCTTCATCTTCAGCCTGTTAAGGAAAGAAGAGTGTGGCGAGAACAGAATAAAAGTTTGCGGACAACACCTTTTCCCTCCCACACATCCTTCCCCTGACGGTCTGAACTTTGGTGGTGTGTGCAGCAAGCTGAATGATTCCAGCCTCCCGAGTCCTCGAACCCTGGCGGGGACTGATGACTACATCCCAAGAACGGAGGTTCAGGGCCAGATCAACACATATAACTACACAATTTGTGTGGTGTGATCAAGCACTTCGAGCCAACTTTCCATTCTTCTTTGTTTAAACTGCACAAACAGTGTTAACAATTTGATGATTCACCCTCTGAAGCTTACCCTTAACTTTGTATTGGAAACTGTCAAACATAATCAAAAGCAGAGAAAGTAGTAAACTCACTCCTAACCAACAGCAACCAACACAATTAACTCATGATGACCTGATGACTCGTTTCACTGCTGCCCTTCCCCCACCTCTGCCCTGTAATTCCGAACTGAATGGTCCTGAAGCAAATTCCATAATAGCTTTTCATTCCTAAGTATTTCCATAAGTGCTTCCAGAGGCGAAGAACTGAAGAGGTTTTGAACAAATAATTTCTGATACTTCAAAGCATGACAGACACTGTGGTTGATAGCAAAGGTCAAGTTGTGGGGATTTTGGTCCCAGGTCAGCGCTGCACGCTGTGCCCAGGTGACTAGAGACAAGTCATTTAGCACCTGAAGCCTGAGAGTGCTGAGCCATAAAACAGACAGGACTTCCCATTAAGCAACATTATGAGGTTAAATGGAATAAAAACTCTGATGGACTCTGGGTTGTTTCAAGAGAAATCTTTTTTATACATCCCAATAAAAGGACATCTTCAAAATATTTTCTTCACGTGATGCATGATAAAGGGAACACACAGCAAAATCTTTAGGAGGCAGCTCCACTATAAAGGAGCTTGGGTTTTTGAGTCCAAGGGTGTCCCTCCAGCACTTGCCGGAGTGACAGCAGCTTCATCACTCCTCCTGGCTGCTGTCTGCCCCGTGGATGAACATGAACCTCGAATGCTATTATAACTCTAATTGCTTTTGGTTATGGTTGATCTCACTTGAAGAAAGAGTGATAAAAAAAAATCTTCAGTTTCTCTGTTATCTGTATATTCCATCATTTAATTGCAAAAATTAATGATTTGCAAATGCCTAATCATTAGTGTCAAACCAATCTGTTACTGAAGTTCTGATATAGTCTCACTTCAGTTGAATCAGACAAATTTGATTGCTTACTGCTCAGATGACTATAAAATGGTCTCCCCAGCTAGTTAGCAATCTCTAAGACAGTCCCCTCCCGTCCAAAACAGGAGTGGGAGGCAGGAGAAGATGACAAGATTTAGTAGTACCTGGACACAGATCATTTTAAAATACGTTGTTTACTCTCTGAAATCCAAAGAAAAATTAATGACCAAAAAATACAAACTGTAATACCAGCCAGGAAGACAGTGTCACTTGGAATTTTTCGGGGACGTAATTACAGGTTGACGCTAATGATTTTATCTTCATCCAATACTCAGGCATTACATCCCACAAAGAATATGCAGGTCTCCTATCAATATACATCACACACACTTTTCTAAAATCCATGGTGTGCTCTAAGATTTGATTCCAAAAATAAGTGGCCAATAAAAGCAAATATGTAGGCCTATGATATAAATCCATTCCTTCTGTGTTTAATATATCCATTAAAAAGTAACGGTAGAAATGGAATGACCCATGAATAGCATTCCACAATAACACAGCTATAACAAAAAAGCAATATTTCAAAATTAACTGAAAAATCACTTTTTAAAGAAACATTTCTACCATTAAATAAAAAAAGATAGGCAGCATAAGCATCAGAGACTTAAAAAAAAAAACTTCCTAGATTCCAAGACACAACTTAATGAGATATTCATTCAAAACAACTTGTGTCATTAGTCTCAAAGAAGCACTATTTTTTAAACCACTTTTTAAATACCGTGCTGTATTTTCTTTGCTAATATATCATTCAAGATTTTTTCATTAATGTTAGTCTTTTTCTTCTCACTGGAATTTTCACAGTGCTTTAGTATTGATATTATACTTGCTTTAAAAGATGATTTTAGGAGTTTTCCTCTTTTTCTATTCCATGCAACAATTTAATTTAGGCCCTCCATATCTGTGGTTTCTGATCCAGATGCGGAAGGCTCACTATCCTATGCCATTTCATATAAGAGAGTTGAGCATCACGGATTTTGGTACCTGGTGGGGTCCTGGGACCAAACTGTGGATACCAAAGAATAATTGTATGGTAGGGTGATCATCTTAAACATTTGGCAGAAATCACAGTGAAATATCCAGGGCTTTCTGCTTCTGGCATTGGGAGAAAGGGAGAGAATAAGAGAGAGGAGGCACTACTTTAAAAAGAAATGACACTTCCATCCTTCCAGGTCTGGTTATCAAAACTCCTAAAAAATAGCCTATCTTCACGTGAGAGAAGCTACCGTCTGACTGGCAGTGCCAGTGCCACCCTAGGACGTGGAAACACTGTACTCATCAGTGGTAGCCCTTGACTACTGGCATTGTGTTGTCTAGGGAAAAGAAGGCATTTTTACCTCATCCCTGTGCAGTTCAAAGGAACGGATTAGTACACTCGATAAACAGCTTTTGCTTTCTCCTTCTACCACGGCATGGTTAACATTCTCAGTGCAGATGGCTGCGGGCAAAGCATGTTCCTGAATCCCCGCCGGCGGCGTCCTTACCATCAGCCTTCGCATCCTCTCCTTCTCAATTCGCTCCGTCTCTTTCTTTTGCTCCCTTTCGGTGTTGGCGTGCCAGGTGGCCACTGCTTTGGAAAGCTTCTGGATCTTGCCAGCCACAGACCGATGATACTCCTTAAAGTCTTTTGCATGTTGCAAAATACTGTTCAGGTATTCCTAAAGGATCCACAGCAGGGAGAAGAGAAGGCTGAACATCCGGTTCCCAGTGAAAGTTTCCACCCAGTCCAAGAAAACTTGCAGTGTGTCCTGAACAGCAATGGGGGACTAGAACCTATTTGGGATGGGTGCGCTGGTGTGTCTCCACAGCTGAGGTGTGGGCTACAGGGTGGTGGGAGAGGTGACCTCTCCAAGCTTGTTTCAGTGCCAGCCTGTAGAAAAGAAGCCTCCCAGGTGCAGAGGGTGTGGCCACGTGAAAACGGAAAGATCAGAGATTGAGAGGGACCTACAAGATGGTGATGATGATATTTAAAGCAAATCACTCTCGAATAAACCCCAGGGAAACAGGTATTATACTGAGAGGACAAACAGTTGAATCACGTTATGAAAGTAGTGCTCTCACTTAAATACCTTAGAATCGTCACCCAAAATGAGTTTTATAGGAAGCTAAAGTGGCCACACATCATTTGTATCCAGTTCTTAAAGAAGGGGAAACGCATAACCTTATTTACACTAAAGTCCAACACTTTGCAAAAAAAAAAAAAAAAAAAAAAAAGGCACTAAATTAAGCTCAGAAAAACAAAATTTATAGGATTACAACACGAGAATCAAATCCTACATCAAAATATTTCCAAATCTCTGGAAAGGAATGTTTTAAAATATCTACCCTTGTGAAACCTCCAACTGGGCCCTTGAAAAGCCCAGGATACTATATTTATATTTGTTATAAAAATAAATGCTTGCCCTCTTCTTTCCAAGCTCCCGCTCCCCTAGGATTGGGTCCTAGGAAGCCTTCCTGCGCCCACCTCCTCGGCAGCATCCCATGGGGTTATGACTATGACACTTGATTGGAATTCAGAGGGCACCGCCCTCCCCCCTCATCCTGCACTGACCGGTCCCGTGTCCTTGGGGAGGTCACCTCTCTGCTGGGCCTGTTTTCTCATCTACGAGGCGGTGTGGTCGGACCACCCGGCATCCTCCCTGCGACGCCCCCACCCCCGCAGGGGGCGGTCTCTCAGGGGCTCTGACTCCGCCCCGTCACGTGGTGGGGCCCGAGTACCTGGTGCTTCTGCCTCCGCTTCCGCTCCTGCTCGATCTTCTGCTGCTTCTCCAGCTTCTCCGTCATGCGGGCTTCCCTCAGGGTCTGGCGCTTGCTCCGCTTGTACGCTTTGGAGTTGAGGGCCGTCTCCAGGGTCGTGTCCCGCCGCATGCAGGCCACCACCTCCTGTCGCAGCTGTCGAGAGGGGAGTGGTTAGAACATCGCCGCTGACGGAGGCCAGACCCCCGTCCCCCTGCCCTCCGTTTGGTGGAGCCGAAAAGGGACTCCCCGAGTTTCTCCATCACAGCTGGCCTTCTCTCAACAAAGGGCCTACATCATGCCAAGGGTATAGGGTATGTTCAGAGATGCTCAAAGTTTCCTTTCCAGAAATTTCAGATAAGAAGCCAAGTACAGCACTGTCTACAGTAAATAAGTAGAGAATGTCTTGGTTTTTAAACAAATCAATTCATTTTAATTATTTTAAGGATATTAATTAGTTAATAAGCTTAAAAAATTTTTTTTACTTCATTTTAAGTGCCATGCTAACATTCTCTTTGTGTTTAAAGATTAACGTTGATGGCGCTGGGCAAAAAGAAAAGAACTCCTTCCTGTTCACATGAAGTAGCTGTAGATCCCAAACAATGGTATAGTTCACTGTCTCACATAAAAATGGGAAATACTAGTTCTGGCTTCCTCTCACTCCTAACAATGATCTTTGAAAGGTATTTATTTATTTTTACTATATCATGGACTTCTTTCAGATTATCATAACTATAACACCTCATTCATATCATATGTTATATGGTGGTAGAAAGTGAGGGCTGGAAACATGCACTGAAATAATAATTTGATTGAATCTAAAATCAGCATCCATTACAGTTAAAATCATTGGAAAACTTCATAGATAACAGGTTTTTCAATAAAACGAAGCAAAAATCAGAAACCAATCAGAATCCAGCATAGCAAAGCTAATTCGAATGTAATCTTATTCCTGAAAATACAGTGGATTGATAGTCATTTAACAAAATTGTCTTAAACGGCTTATAAAGTTACCTACAAGAAACAAACAAATGGAATGCACAGTTTTTGTTTTTTTAATTAAGCTCTAATCTGCTCACATACCGACAGCCAAGTAGCTGCCAGCCGCCATGATGCCCTCTTGTGATATTATAACCAACAAGGCAAACATATTTCCAAGTTCACATGATAACAGCAAGAGGGTTGGCCGTGGAATTTTATTCACATCCTCCAACAGACCAAGTCATGCAATTCAATCCTTCCAAACTACTTTCACTCGTTAATAATTCATTTTGCATGCCTGAGTCCTTCCCTAAACAAGCCCATCTGACTGGCCAGGAAGCATTCCTTTTCGCCTTTGGCTAAATGAGGCTGTGTGACAATTAGAGGGAACCAAGGCAAAACTCGCCAAAGTGAAAGTTAGCTCTACTTCATCCCCCTAGTCTCCTACAGATTTAGCAATTGTAAAATAGATCGCTATGCTTGCCTTTATTAATCAGTGACTACTAAGACCATAGCAAGAACAGTAACTACACAATCACTGATGAGTCAGTGCTGGGGTCTGACGTGACCAGATGCTGCAAAAGTAGGTGTTGATGAATAATCTGCAGTTACAAAACATAGTTTTATGTATTTGTATAAACAATGAGCTACTAATTTAGTTAAGGGCCTTTCATATTTGTTAAAATAATTTGCATAGTCAGAGCTAAGAGTTTTATATTTCTCTTTACAAAGAAGCTCTGATCTATCACCTTCCTGTTTTCCTTTGAAATCATAAAGACAAACATGAGCTGCTCCATCTGTTCTCAAGGTTTCATCTACAGTAGCAAAATGCCATAAGTCAGACTTTGGAAACCATAATATGGGAGAGAAAAAAATGTCTCTGATGTACAGAAGAGATAAATAGAATAATAAGCAGTTCATCTTCATTACGTTTCAGTTCTGTGCTGCTGGTCGAAAAGATACACTCTTTCACTAAATTTATATCTTTTTAACAATACTGAACAGACTTAAGGAAACGCACAGATCACACTCTGGAACAATTACATTCATTTCCTGCACCTCCGATGTGCTGGGGAAAAGTTATTACCTGACGTTGGAAATTGAGTAACCGAAGAGCTTTCAGTTCCACGGTTGCTTTGGTTCGTAAGTCTGGTGGCAAAGAGCCAGGCAGGTTTTCCAGCTCCTGTATCCTATGGGCTATGCGAGCCTGAAGTCTAAAGGAGACGATAAAATGGGGGAGGGGGAGGGGAAAATAAATGTTACAGCCTGGTCTTAGAGACACCAGTCTCAGGTTTACGTTCATGGCAGAACACCTTGCAGATACTGATGGCAAATTTCTGACACCCAAAGAGACTATCTGATGTTAAGCAGAGAAAAGCTCCCTTTGCACTAATGCACACAGGTGCTATATTACTTAACATTTTTGGCCTTCTTCACAACCTGTCTCTAACAGCCAGGAAGGAAGGCTTGGGGTACACATAGGAGCAAAGTCAAAGTCCCATGGCTCCCTCTGAAGAGAGACAGAAAGTGACAGCCAAGAAAAATCTGAGTTGCTCCCAGCCAGAGCGCAGAGCTGAGACAACAGAGTTCTCTTTCTAACTTCTAGTTCTGTCCTAAGGCAGTGGGGCCACTGGCCCTCCCTTCCAAGATGCTGATGATGACAGGCATTAACGCTGAGTAAACGAGAACAGTTTTAGGTGCTGAGGCCACAGAAATCAGCCAACCCAAAACTCTCAGAGAGAGAGAAAGAGCCCTGTCAACCACAACCATTTCCTCTGTGAACAATGCTTGCTTGAGAAAAGAAAAGGCAAATCAGACATTAAAAAAAAAAAAAAAAAAAATCTGGTTTGGGGCAGCAGTAAATAGTAAACAGCATGTGAAAACTAAGAGTTTCTAGAAAAGGACTGCCAGGCAATCTCAGTCCAGCCATCATTAAAAAAAAAAAAAAAAAGAGAGAGAACTGTAGGTACTTCCTCCTAATAGAGGCAAAACAGAAAATAAAAGACATCGAACTTAATTTATTTGCGATACTGTTAGTGTAAGTCACAGAAACTGGTTTTAGAGTTCACCTGGGTCCTATGCTTAAAAATAATGATCTGCTATTTAAATCTATTTTTAGAATCAGTGCAGTTCAGTCGCTCAGTCGTGTCCGACTCTTTGTGACCCCATGAATCGCAGCACGCCAGGCCTCCCTGTCCATCACCAACTCCCGGAGTTCACTCAGACTCACATCCATTGAGTCGGTGATGCCATCCAGCCATCTCATCCTCTCGTCCCCTTCTCCTCCTGCCCCCAATCCCTCTCAGCATCAGGGTCTTTTCCAATGAGTCAGCTCTTCACATGAGGTGGCCAAAATATTGGAGTTTCAGCTTTAGCATCAGTTCTTCCAATGAACACCCAGGACTGATCTCCTTTAGGATGGACTGGTTGGATCTCTTTGAATCACCTTCCCTCAAATTTGGGGGCAAAACTTCTTGGAATAGATTTTGACAAAGAAAGAACAGTAAATGGTAGTAAGTTAAACTAAACTAACAGTAACTGCACTAAGGTGCATTTAAAGTGAAAATGAAAGTTGCTCAGTTGTGTCTGACTCTTTGTGGACCCCATGGACTATACAGTCCTTGGAATTCTCCAGGCCAGAATACTGGATTGGGTAGCCTTTCTGTTCTTCAGGGGATTTTTCCCAGCCCAGGTCTCCTGCACTGCAAGCAGATTCTTTACCAGCTGAGCCACAAGGGAAACACAAGAATACTGCAGTGGGTAGCCTATCCCTTCTCCAGCAGATCTTCCCAACCCAGGAATCAAACCGGAGTCTCTTGCATTGCAGGTGTATTTAAAGCACAATTTAATTTTCTCTCTCTCTCTCCCACACACACATATACATCTACAAGGTACGTCTATAACAGCACTATGTTATTGAGAAAACTGAAGTTCAGAGATACTAAGAAACATCTGGACTTCACAGAGCCAGTAAAGGACAGAGCCAAGATGAAATCCTCACTGGCTTTATACCAGCACCCCTGCAACAACACCACAGATAATCAAAATACACTTTCTACTGCAAACTCTCAAGGAACTCAAATATAAAAGATGATAACTAAACATTCTGTTTAAAATTAGTCTCATGGTTTTATCAACCTTTATGATGCCATATATCGACATGAAAAAGAAAACCTTCTGTGACTTGGACACTGCAAAACATCTTAATAGTTCATATAGCCCAAGGATGAGAATGCATACGTGTGTGTGTGTGTTAAGTCACTTCAGTCATGTCCAGCTCTTTGCAACCCTGTGGACTGTAGCCCACCAGGCTCTTCTGCCCATGGGGATTCTCCAAGCAGCAATACTAGAGTGGGCTGTCATGCCCTCCTCCAGGGGATCTTCCCAACCCGGTGATGGAAACTGCATCTCCTGCATTGGAAGGTGGCTTCTTTACCACTAGCGCCACCTGGGAAGCCCAAGTATCAAAATGAGGGCTTTTTTTTTTTTTAACAAAAATTAGAGCTGTTTGCTTTGATAGAGAAAAAAATACATTTCTCAAAACTTTAATAATAATGATAAAGGAAATGTGTCATTTTTTTCCTGACCTCACTTGGTTGCTCAGACAGTAAAGAATCTGTCTGCAATACAGCAAACCCAGGTTCGATCCTTGGGTCTAGAAGATCCCATGGAGAAGGGAATGGCTACTCACTCCAGTATTTTTGCCTGGAGAACTCCACGGACAGAGGAGCCAGCCTCGTGGGCTTTAGTCCACAGGTTACAAAGAGTCTGACATGACTGAACAATGAACACTTTCATGAAAATAATATTATGATAGATTCCTCTTTTATTTGGTATATATGTGTTATTCTGATTTACTGAATGATTTATTATCATCACATGTTACTACCAGTATCATCATTGTTATCATGTTATTTCAACAATGCATACCAATATAAACAATAGTACTTGTAAATGGTTTTACCATGCAACAGACTAAAAACATATTAGGTTCAAACAATAACAATAAACATTCATCAATTTACTCTCGACCAAACTGTTCAAACTCTCCCAACCTTCTTCCACATTCCTTTTACTATTGATACTCATGGGGATTCTAATCATTCTAATTTTTAACTTTTCTCTGTATGAAATATGAAACAAACATCTACTTCCTTTATCCAATTCAATTTCTTAAACATGCACATGGCCCAAAATTCCCAAATACAGCAACAGGTGATACATCTTAACAATTAAGATATTAAGAGAAAAATCTATTAGAATTTTTTCAAATATATAATTTAAAGGGGAAAAAAGGAAACTGAAACAATTCTACCTGTGTAGAGTTAAGGCCACACTAAGGGAAATTTAAATACTGTAGCAGGGTGAGATAAAGGCCAACGGTATGGTTATTCGACTTCTTTGGTTCTATATTTATTGCAGTCCTTTTTCATCTGAATAACCCAGAATTCAAACTATCCCTTGGCTTTGTGTTTTACTCTCCTTGACAAAGTGGGTCAGGCGCTGTATTAGAGAAATGGGTGCTTTTTCCTTAATCATCTAAACGACTGTGGAACTGGGGCTAAATAAATAATCTTAGGACAACTGGCCTGACTGTGTAGAGATTAAATCACACTGGACCAGGAGGGGTGGAAGTTGGAGAGTGGAGAGGAGAAGCAGGGAGGTGAGAAGGTGGGGAGTGGGGTAGGTGGAGCATGGGGTCACCTGGACGTGGGAGTAGGTGGGGAGCTGGGAAGGGAAGCCCCTGAAATGATGGCCTTCTTCAAAGGACCTAGTAATTTGTCAGTGAATCTCAGATCCTCCAGGACAAAAGACTCTTTCTTTTATGGAAGGGAGGCAAGAAGTACAGAGCGCAAACTATAGGATAAAAGGAAAGGTAGATTCCGACGTAAAATTATATGCATCCAATTCAGCACATGGGGAGAGGGAGTAGCAAAGGGACAGGAGGGGCGTCTTTTACATAGAGAATTTTATCTTTGTGTGGTGGTGGCTGTTAATAGAAATCTTCATTTTAAATAATGCCCCTCTCCAGACAATTTCATCTTCCCATCAATGGGATTCAGCAGGTAGTCCGATAAAGAGATTCAGGATTCTAAACTTCCCGAAACAACAACAGATGTAATACTGCATAACTGCAGGAGACTCATTTAGTGTCCTCAGAGGTACAGAAAATTGAAGCAGAATTAGGTCACTCAGGTTTTTCATACAGATTGAACAGTAAATCAAGAGGGGTTACTGTTCTGGCAAGAAAAAGAGTTCCATTAAAGGCGACAGATATTTGTTCAGGTCCAGAGGAGAAGTTTATGATTCCTGTAGGAGAGTTATTTGAACAGAAAATGACACTGGTACATTTTGTCCCTTCCAGGAGCTGAGTGACACTTTTTAAAAGAAAGAGAGAGAGAGACTGACTTTTGGTAACTCTGCTGATGAAGCGGCTCTTGGTAATTTTTGAGAAGGAATTTTCAGGGTTGTAACGGAGGCCAGGGCAATACAAAAAACACTAGGCTGGCTTCCCGAAGCCGGGGGACTAGTATGCTGTTTTCATACTAAATTCTGACTTGATACCAAAGAAGGCTCACATCATTCAAAGATACTCTTCTCAAATAAATCCCTTTCAGTGTGAAATATATTTCTTTCTCATGTAACATTTGTAGAATTTACATGCTAACGTTATAATTCCTGGAGCACTTCTGATCAATCCTCTAACTCTAGGTGGAAGAACGGAAGTAAAGTATATTGATAGGGGAAAAGAAAGTATGCCAAAACACACACACACACACACACAAAGGCACTCACACTACAGAGAAAAGCAATAAAGTTCCATCATAAGGAAAAGATGGTCTAAAAGAGAAAGGATCCAATTTAAATGAGAACAAAGTGTTTTTAACTGAAGAGCTTATATAGATCTGAGGCAGAGTGTTCACATGAAGAAACTTATGTGTGCTATTACTGAAAAAGCAAAGTTAATTTTGTCAAAATTCTGATTTCATGATGAACAGGAAAAGCAGCCAAGTGACTTAAAAGTAACAAAAAAAAAAAAGTTAAGATTCTGACAATTTTCTTTCATTTTTCATAGACAAGGTAAGTGATATTACAACAAAGAAATGAACATCTGGTTAAAGAATTTCTGACAAATGATTTTTGCCCAAACCAAGTTTATAAAATTATAAAAGACACTTAAAAAAAAAGACCTTGCTCAAATCCTCAATCAGAAGAGAGTTACACTGGACTCTTCCTATCAATGCTAAAGGGTAGTAAGTAAGCCATTCTCTCAAAGAGGGGCAAAGGGTCTTTTACAAGGGCCTAAGGGACTTAATCTAACCCTTTTTAAGGAATACATTTAACTAATTTCTGCAATTGGATAATTTATCTTCATATAGGCAGAAGTCAGCTCTTGCTCTATAACTAAAGAAGATAAAAGATACCCCTGCAAAACCCTGCCAGTATAAACCTAACCTTCTCAAGACAGCCATGGGAGATTTCAGGCCAAAACACCCACCAGCTTTTTGAACCGAGGATTGCCAGATCGGTCACTTCAAAAGCCAGGCAGCTTAACAGAAGAGGAGACATGTTATCAAGTAATAATAATGACATGACAATTAGTCATTCCACCACCTTCTGCAATGCTTATAATTCAGAAGATACTGATGGGCACATGTTTTTAACTTGACACAGGAATGGAAGACAAAACCTTTCCACAAACTAGAATAGGCTAAACAGTAATAATTAATACCGTGTACTTTGGGAGACCATCCATTAAGATCATTTCCCATAAAAGTGTTAAAATGAGCTCGATATAGGAAAACCCTGCAAATACAGTTCTGGCAAAAATGACAAAGAAAATTTAGGACTCAGTAAGCACACACCGACCCCTCCCCATAATATAGGCTGAAGAAGGAAAAAAATATGACAAATTAATGCTTTTGAACTGTGGTGTTGGAGAAGACTCTTGAGAGTCTCTTGGACTGCAAGGAGATCAAACCAGTCAATCCTAAAGGAAATCAGTCCTGAATATTCATTGGAAGGACTAACGCGGAAGCTCCAATACCTGATGAGAAGAGCTGACTCACTAGAAAAGACCCTGATGCTGGGAAAGATTGAAGGCAAGAGGAGAAGGGGATGATAGAGGATGAGATGGTTGGATGGCATCATTGACGCAATGGACATGAGTTTCAGCAAGCTCCAGGAGTTGGTGATGGATAGGGAAGCCTGGCATGCTGCAGTCTGTGGGGTCACAAAGAGTTGGACACTACTGAGCAACTGAACTGAGGAAAAAAAAAACCCAGATGCATTTCTAGGTACAGTGTCTGTGTTATACGGGGTTCATGTGATTCAACAAAGGGACTGGTAGCTCTGTACGGTCAAGGTAGGGAAAAAATGTTAGCACTTAGGAAGTCAGAATTTTAAACAATATCCCACTGTCCCATTTATTGTCTTTTAAAATGGCTTTTGGCTTTTTTTATTCAAAAGCAACATAAAGAAAGGACTGAATATGAATATTTTTTCTGCCCCAAATGAGTATACAGCGCTGATATTTGACTTTTATACCACACAGAAATTATTCACCCAACAGAATCTGCCTATCAACACTGAAATATCAATTGATGATGAGTATCTAGCTCTCTAGGGATACATGAAAAGCTGGAAACAGCGATATAAAAGCTCTTAATTGAGGATTAATAATAGCAGTGAGAATAAAGTTATACTCTTCATCCAAAAAGCTATACACATTTAATGGCAAGTTACTGTGATTTCTTTCAGAGTAACTCTCAAAGCTGATAAATTAGTATTTTAATATAATAATAGATAAGTAGTCATGTGTTTTACAATAAAGAGTAAGGTAATATTTTTAAAGGGATCCTAGACATTATTTTTTTCCTGGGCTCCAAAATCACTGCAGATGGTGACTGCAGCCATGAAATTAAAAGACGCCTGCTCCCTGGAAGGAAAGCTATGACAAATCTAGACAGCATATTGAACAGCAGAGACATCACTTTGCCAACAAAGGTCCATCTAGTCAAGGTCATGGTTTTGCCAAGAGTCATATATGGATGTGAGAGCTGGACCATAAAGAAGGCTGAATCCCAAAGAATTGATGCTTTTGAACTGTGGTATTGGAGAAGACTCTTGAGAGTCCCCTGGACTACAAGGAGATCAAACCAGTCAATCTTGAATATTCATTAGGAGGACTGATGCTGAAGCTGACGCTCCCAATACTTTGGCCACTTGATTCGAAGAGCCTACTTTTAGAAAAGACCCTGATGTGGGGAAAGACTGAAGGCAGGAGAAGGGGACGAGAGAGATGGCTGGATGGCATCACTGACTCAGTGGACATGAGTCTGAGCACGCTCCAGGAGATGGTGAAGGACAGGGAAGCCTGGGGTGCTGCAGTCCGTGGGGTCTCAAAGCGTAGGACACAAGTGACTGAACAACAAAAAGACATTATTTGGGGCTTCCAGGTGGCACCAGCGGTACAGAACCCACCTGCCAATGCTGGAGACACAAGAGACTCTTGCTAGATGGCTGGGTCAGGAAGATCCCCTGGGGGCGGGCATGGCAACCCACTCCAGTATTCTTGCCTGGAGAATTCCCACGGACAGAAGACCCAGGCGGACTACAGTCGGTCCACAGGGTTGCAAAGAGTCGGCTATAACTAAAGCAACATAGCATGAAAGCACAGACATTATTTCTTAACATTCTCTATAATCTTTAACCCCTCACTGTCTTAAGTTAAATCACACTTGGGAAATAATAATAATAGCTAATATGTATTGAAAGTCTTTGTATAATTTTATCTTCTCCCTATAAAAGATAATATTGCATAATACCTTCTTTTAACATAAGGGGAAACTGAGTCACAGAAAACAGATGTACCTTGAGGAAGGCAACACAGACACTTAGTGGCAGAGAACACTTTTCAGCTAACTCTCAAAACCAAGGCTTCCCTGGTGGCTCAGCTCGTAAAGAATCCACCGGCAATGCAGAAGACCTGGGTTCGATCCCTGGGTTGGGAAGATCCCCTGGAGAAGGGAAAGGCTTACCTACTCTAGGATTCTGGCCTGGAGAACTCCATGAACTGTATAGTCCATGGGGTCACAAAGAGCTGGACACGAATGAGTGACGTTCACACACACATACACCCGAATCCATGATCTTAGCTTCATTTTATCTTGACTCAGTTCTTCCTGGACTCTTTTTTTTTTTTTTTTTTTTACTGAAATTAACCATTTAGGATCTACTAACTACTGGATCATGTAAAAAGCAAGAGAGTGACATAAAAACAACTATTTCTGGTTTATTGACTATGCCAAAACCTTTGACTATGTGGATCACAATAAACTGTGGAAAATTCTGAAAGAGATGGGAACACCAGACCACCTGATCTGCCTCTTGAGAAACCTATATGCAGGTCAGGAAGCAACAGTTAGAACTGGACATGGAACAACAGACTGGTTCCAAATAGGAAAAGGAGTATGTCAAGGTTGTATACTGTTCCCCTGCTTACTCAACTTGCATTCAGAGTCTATCATGAGAAACGCTGGAAGAACCACAAGCTGGAATCAAGATTGCTGGGAGAAATATCAATCACCTCAGATATGCAGATGATACCACCCTTATGGCAGAAAGTGAAGAGGAACTAAAAAGCCTCTTGATGGAAGTGAAAGAGGAGAGTCAAAAAGTTGCCTTAAAGCTCAACATTCAGAAAATGAAGATCATGGCATCTGGTCCCATCACTTCATGGGAATTAGATGGGGAAACAATGGAAACAGTGTCAGACTTTATTTTTTGGAGCTCCAAAATCACTGCAGATGGTGACTGCAGCCATGAAATTAAAAGACGCTTACTCCTTGGAAGAAAAGTTATGATCAACCTAGATAGCATATTCAAAAGCAGAAACATTACTTTGCCAACAAAGGTCCATCTAGTCAAGGCTATGGTTTTTCCAGTGGTCATGTATGGATGTGAGAGTTGGACTGTGAAGAAAGCTGAGCACCGAAGAATTGATGCTTTTGAACTGTGGTGTTGGAGAAGACTCCTGAGAGTCCCTTGGACTGCAAGAAGATCCAACCAGTCCATTCTAAAGGAGATCAGTCCTGGGTGTTCATTGGAAGGACTGATGTTGAAGCTGAAACTCTAATACTTTGGCCACCTCATGCGAAGAGTTGACTCATTGGGAAAGACTCTGATGCTGGGAAAGATTGAGGGCAGGAGGAGAAGGGGACGACAGATGAGATGGCTGGATGGCATCACCGACTTGATGGACATGAGTTTGAGTGAACTCCAGGAGATGGTGAAGGACAGGGAGGCCTGATGTGCTGTGATTCATGGGGTAGCAAAGAGTCAGACTCAACTGAGTGACTGAACTGAACTGAACTACAGTCTGCAGGCCAAACCCTGTCCGTAGCTTGTTCTCATAAATAAAATTTCACAGGAACACAGCCAGCCCATTATTGCCTGGCTGCGTTCACGCCGTAATGGTAGAGTTGAGTAGTTCTGACAGAGGCTCTAAGGCCTTTAGAGAAAAGTTTTGTCATCCCTGATTCGGATAAATGTGCCAAATGAAGCTTCTGGAATAAGAGTTAAAATAAGGACCACATACGAAAACATTTAGGCCTACCCCAAAAGTGAGACCAAGCCATTGACCAACAAGTGCATGAACTGAATCGAATAATACATTATTTTCTTATATACAGCTTCTGAAGGATGGCCTTTAGTATCAGGAGATGTCAAGCCAGCAGACACAATCAACATAAGAGCCACTCACAGTCAACATTCAAGGACACACTGACAGACTAGAAGAAAATACTGCACAGTCTGAGTGTGGGCTGACCACTTTCTTGTATCTTTAAGAACTCTGGGCTGAGCTTTTGATCTTGGCGTGTCATCGGAGCTGATAAAAGTTTTCTGACTGCAAGAGTGAAAATCAGGCCCAGAAACCCCGGAGGGTCCCGGCCCCAGGCTCCAGTG
Organism: Oreotragus oreotragus; assembly: GCA_006410675.1. NCBI lineage: Eukaryota > Metazoa > Chordata > Mammalia > Artiodactyla > Bovidae > Oreotragus > Oreotragus oreotragus. The sequence goes on from SJYX01015410.1 coordinate 235,010, forward strand.
GCAAAGAAACTCTTCTCTGAGACTTTGTCGGAAAATCACTCTCAAGCCTGAGTCTTGGCCTCTGCAGTTTCCCTTGGGCCTCTCCCTGGTCCCACAAAGAATGACTATCACACCAGGAGACACCAGGCCCTCTGGGCTGGGTGGTACTTGCAAGCACACATCATCTTACCCGCGGGGCAGGTGCATTACCTGTACTCCCGCTCCTGCAGAATCTCCACGGGGTCCAGGCCTTGCGGTTTCTGGACCGGGCTGATCCGGCTCTGCTTCTGCTGCAGCTGCAGGATGGGCGAGGGCTGCCCCGGGGCCGGCTGCGGTACGGAGGGTCCGGGCACAGCAGCCGCGGGCGGCGGCGCTGCGGCGGGGGGCGCGGGTGAGGGCCGGCCGCTGGGCGCGGGCACCGGCAGCTTCTGCGGGGGGCTCGGGCCGCTCAGCTCTGGCCCCGGGCCTGCGAGACAATAGCAACATGGGCAGCTGGGGAGGGAAGGTGTCCTGTGCCCACATCCCGCCTGCCCGCCAACAACCCACCCCCCTGGGGCGGGGGAGGGTCTGGGGATGGGGACAATGGAAGGTCTCAAGAGAAGAAACCAGGAGGGAAGGGAGGAAGATGAGGAAAGCCACAAGAGAAAGGAGGAAAGGGTTAAAAGAAAGGAAGAAGAAAAAAAGAATTTAGCATCTATCCCAAAGGGAAATGGCCCTAAAATGACTCTTAGGTCATAAACTGATTAAGGAATAGAGAGCCAGTTTTTAGTGGAGGGCTGCAGTGGGTTTTTAAAAACAATTACAGGTGCATTTGGGGTTCTGAAAAAGCAAGGGAGTCACTCAGGGGCAGATGCAATCTGGGTGTGGTCCCAAAATCACATTCTGCGGACTACACCACAAGCCCCCTCCTGCCCAATCTGTAGCGGTCCAGCTGCAGAACCTATGCTTTACAGAATACAGGCAGCAGCCCGCCAGGACTCTGATGTGAACTGAAATAAGCATGCATTTTCCCCTAATGACCTATAAGCTATATTTCAGGCTTTATCAGTACATCTAGGGAACTTAAATTTCTTACTACATGTTAGAAAATATTTCTAAAAACATTCAGTGCAGGGGAAATAAAGAATCTACTCATTCCACCTAAGAAAACCTAGCAAAGATGAAGATTCAAGAGTGAATTTCTCTCATCTTATCAAAATAAAGGGCTATGTAATCATTAAGTTTATTAAAATGTACTTGATTAGTTAATTTAAAGCAATTTCCCACATTAAACTTTAGGAGTTTTAACTAAAATAAGAAGTGTTCCATCTCTCCTCCAGATGAAGTTTTACTTATTTCAAAGTTATAAATAAAATTAGTGATGCTATCAGAGGAGTTTAGTAAATTAAAAAAAAAAAAAATCTCAGCAAGCAGATGTTAAAACCTCAAATAGGCATTCTTCCAAGTGTTTTCTGTATCTGTTCTGAGAAATATTAAAATTATTAAATGGTAACAAAAATAATCAATTCTATACTTCAAGATGAAGTTTTACTTATTTCAAAGTTATAAATAAAATTAGTGATGCTATCAGAGGAGTTTAGTAAATTAAAAAAAAAAAAAATCTCAGCAAGCAGATGTTAAAACCTCAAATAGGCATTCTTCCAAGTGTTTTCTGTATCTGTTCTGAGAAATATTAAAATTATTAAATGGTAACAAAAATAATCAATTCTATACTTCAGAGTGACTTATTAATGTACCATACAAAGACATACATTATGAAAAATTAGACACATTCCAATTTTCAGCCAACACCAGAGAGAAGTGGGCTTAAATGACAACCCAAGGATAGCAAACATTCTGACAAGAGGAATGGGAAGAATTAAAACAAACTGCTGGGAAACTACAGTGTGTGTGAGCATGAGTGTGCATAGTGGTGGTGTTCCTTCGTTCCCCTCTTTCTGAAATTAGGGAAACCTTTCCCAGAGACTTAGGGCTGGATGAGACTTACTGAGGTAATAATCTGTAGCCCTGTTCTAGGTTTGATGACATGTTCTGGAGGGGAAAATGTACCTCTTGTTTGTTTTTTTTGTTTTAGGCACTATAGATGTTCTATCATAGTAAAGAGATCCTTCTCAGCTAAGTACATTCTGATTCTTTTTCTGAATGGGAGGTCTTTTACATAATGCAAAGCTTTTCACAATATTTCAGATTTAGAGTTCCTTCCATTCATATGGAAGAAACCGGTTTATAAACATTAACTCTCAGGGTTGTTAACCACTGGAATAAATTATGGAGGGACACTTTTGATTATTTTTTCCCTCAGGGTCTTTAAAACAGGGGAGATTTTTAAAAAAAATCTGAGTTGCTTTGAGCCAAAAGAGAGGAGATAGAGATTTCTAACAGTTACTTTAATAGTGTGATTCTATGAATTTCCCTAATAAGCTCAAGAAACTGGTAGAGTTAAATATATTTGAAGATTTGATATAATAAGCATACTAAATAATAAATGTAATACATTGAAGCCCTCTAAAAAAACACCACCTTTAATAAAAAGAAAATCTGTATCCTATTAATAAAGTGAAGTCGCTCAGTCGTGTTCGACTCTTTGCGACCCCGTGGACGGTAGCCCACCAGGTTCCTCCGTCCATGGGATTCTCTAGGCAAGAATACTGGAGTGGGTTGCCATTTCCTTCTCCAGGGGATCTTCCCGACCCAGGGATCGAATCCAGGTCTCCCACATTGCAGGCAGACGCTTTAACCTCTGAGCCACCAGGGAAGCCCGTCCTTTTGAGAACATCATACTAATTACCCTAAATTCAGTTTTCAGAGTGCTTTTCCTCCTTTCAGAATTTGAGTAAGTCATCAATAAAAGCGATAATAGTGCAAGGGCGCACATATTTCACTTCCTCTGGATGCTTTCTTCTTTAGCACAATGGCTTGTAAATACCTGCGGAGTCATGCCGACTCCTCGAGGTACATTCAAGTCACTGTTTTTAAGAACATACAATCAAAGGGAGGTATCCAGAGCATGTCTGGTATCTCTGGTTCCAAGTCTAGTCATTTTCAGCCTGTGACTTCAAACTAGATCTGATACATACACAGCTAGGCTTCTTTAATCCGTAAATACAGGGACATTCTTATCTGGTTGAAGGACCCTTAAAGTTAAGACGTAGGTAGAGAGAGACCCAAACGCAGACTTAACTATTCACATCTCCAGTCTAAAAAGTATTCCAGCTTGCTGTGAACTGAAATAGGTACGTCTAAAGCGCCCTGTGTCTTTCTAAAAGAACGGGTAAGTTATACCAATCAGTCGTGGGAGGCTGAGCAAGTCACTTAACCCCTGGTGCCTCAGTCTCCTCATCAGCAGAATAGAGATAATAACAGTGCCTCACCCCTGCAAGGGAGGGGGCGCGTGAGGATTCAATGAGACAACATGGCTGCTGCATGCTCACCCCTCAGCTCTGGTCATTTTTATTGCCACCAAGGACACCAAAGCAAAAAGCCTATTTAATCACTCAGCTTTTCAGAAAAACTCTACGACACAAGAAAGGTTTTCCAGGAAATTTGGTACGTATTAGCTAGAAGCTTTGAAAGTACGCTCTTCAAGAGCAAACTTGAAAATGTTTCTACCGTTTAATACAATTCAGCACAGATACTCAGATAAGTCAACCTGCCCTGTGCTTCCTGCTAATTCCCCATCAGAGTCACTTACAGGCAAACTCCTTTCTAACTAAGTACTACAAGTTCATTTACTGCCTGGGTCTATTTTCTCCTCCAGCCAACACGTTATTCAAAAAATCCTCCTTACAGAGGCTAGGGGACTGGACGCAGCTGCCTGCCATGAGACACGCCAGAACACACCTACCTAACCACGAGGTGTTCTGCTTGTCTTTCAGGCGTTGAGCTGCCTGAATGAGTTTGTTCTGTATCAACAGAAAGCATCTCTTGACAAGCAGCACATTCGTGGTCTGCAGAATGATAAGAACTCACATCTTGATATCTTTAGGTCGAAAACAAATTACGTTCTTTAGCTTATCTCCTACTCTCTCGCCAATATAAACAATTTAGGCTGAATTGTCTGAGGTACAAAATATGTGTCTTCCTGTCAGTCCTCACTTTAGAAGTCAAGGTAGATATACGCCCTGACACTCTTGAGGGGTGTCATCCCATTGCAGCTAAGGGAGGGAAGGAGTCTTTATTAGATGTCTGAATCTAAGAAACTGATAAATAAACTTCTTAAATTACCTGAGTCTCACATGTACAGAATTTCTGTACAGAATTCCCACTTTATCTTCTGGTACAGAAGGATATTTATGCAAATAACTATTTGTGCATTAGACAAGGATTTAAGTGGATTCCAGAGGTTGAAAAGATAAATGTAATAATGAGGCTTAAACGAAGCATACTAAGAAATTTTAGATGACAAAAGAAAAAAAAAAATGAGAGGGACAAGCAGGAAAGTGACAAGCACTGAAAAAAATCAGTAATCAAATTCTTGCTTTCTACCATGAAGGCTTCCCTGCCCACCACAAAAAAAAAAAAACCCAAACCTTTTCAGTTCCTGTTTTGACATTTGCTTTGGTCTCCAAAAAGAAAAATGAATCAGAATTAAAAGAGAAATGATGGATTCGACTTGAGAGGAGCCCACAGCAGGCAAGGACTAGAGTCACTCATCTGCCCAGCGCACACCTCCTCTGGTCAAACTGCAGTTCTTGGGTGGTGGCTCTGGCGGTATTGCTTTTGGTGAATTCTAACTTTGGAGTGGGTTTGAGGCAGATCACCCCAGCCAAAAAAGCTCTCTTCGCACATGAGTGACACTAGCAAATGGGAAAGAAAAATCACAGCTACCACCAGGAAAAGTAGACATACTTAAATTGATTTTTTTTTTCCTGGAATATTGACAGAGGTATTTATAAGCAATTATGCTGCTTTATTATGTTTTTTTAAAAAAGGAGAGGGATAAACAATGAATAAAAGTAATATTCTCTTAAATAAAGAAAAACTTCTTGTGGCCTTACTTGAACTTGTCCAAGATGTCATTGCAAAAAAAAAAAAAAAGCCATTTTCAAGGAAGGTAATAATTTCCCTATGAAATCTGAGATTTGGGGGACAAAATCAGAAATGTAACCTCCCTCCTGGTAGCAGGAAGGGGTCTGCTCTATTTGAGGAAAGCGTCTTCTTTTCTCCTTTGTCCACAGTCTCTTTGCCTACTCTGGCATATCGGCCCGAGTAATATCATTTCTAACAAAGCCTGATGGCTGGAAATACAAAAGACACGAACAGTGAGTAATAAAACAAGCTTCCCCCCTAATGCCAGGAGTCTGGCGAGGGAAGATGTAGGCATCAGGTAAAGGAAAAAAATAATAAAATGGAGCCTTCTCTTCCGGAAATGATCCAGAAAACGCGCCCAGCATTGTGTTGGTTAGGATGTGGAGGATTTGCTATGTACAAGTATCCAGGTAACTGAAACTCTATCCTCGAAGTTTTACTTCATCATCTGGTCTCATTCTTGTGACTTTGGATGAAATTAATCATTTAGCTTTCTGCCTTCTTAAATAATACCCTGGAATCTTTTCCTGCTGTGACTAGGTCATTGTTAAAAATAGCAAACCTCACTGAGGTCTGTGATGAGGGACTACCCTAGGACAAGCTGCAGTGCTCGAGGAAGTGAGCCTGTGTGACAAGGTCCCACAGTGGGCTTTCAGGAGGTGTAGACTTTGCTCCCTCCTCTTGAGCTACCAACTATCCGACTGTGACCACTAAGCCTCTACTGGGAACTCCTCTAGTTAATAATGCTCCTTGTATACTGAGACGCGGGATATCAGCGTCACCAATGGTGTTGACATTGTGTCTAGAATATGAATGAAAGGCTCTCGGTAAGGAGCTGAGATCCTTTTCCGTCCTACCCACAGGCGTGCAATGCCTGCACTTGGAGCACAGACCTTGGGACAGGGCCTATCCCTTGTCATGAGCCTTCTGGTCATGAGGGTGCCAGGGCGGGGCAGAACATGAGGCCCCTGGCATTGAATCCTGAGTCTCCATGCTCCAGATGTGTCTCACGTGCACATGCTTATTACTGGGCATGGAGCACAAGGTTTGCTAGCAGGCCCTCAGGAGGTACAGACTACACATATACACAGGCAGACACTTTTGATTCTCTCTGGCGGCATTCCTAAGAGCTAGAGTTTTTGCAGCTTTAAAGCCTCTAGACACACTGAGTGTTCAAACTACCATCTAACGCGCAGGTTTCCTGTACAACCTTTACAATCACTAATGTTTGGTCCCATGGGATCCTCCACCTACCAGAGCGTGGCAGCCCACACACAGAAGTCTGGAGATGACACGGTACTTTCATGCTCTTTAGAAAACCATTCCTCAGGCTCCATCTACAATTAACAAGACGAGTTTACCCTTTCAGTAGGCAACTCAGGGTTTCCTCTATCAGGAAAGAAACATCTACAAACTCGAAGTGAAGTGAAGTGAAGTGAAGTGAAGTCGCTCAGTCGTGTCCGACTTTTTGCAACCCCGTGGACTGTAGCCCACCAGGCTCTTCCGTCCATGGGACTCTCCAGGCAAGAATACTGGAGTGGGATGCCATTTCCTTCTCCAAGGAAGAACAATAGCAATAAAAAAAAAAAAAATCATCTGAACTCTTTCCCAATGTCGAAGTCCCAAAACCTAAGAAGAAGACCAATAATCCCAAACCAGTAACAATGATCAGATGTCAGGGCTGACCCAAATGAGAGGGATCCACTCACAGGAGAGGGCGTCAGTGACAAGGAGGCACTCTGGAATTCAAATTTCCTGAGATTCAAATTCTCTGGAATTCACAGTTCTAGTAGAACAGAACCATAAACCTTGTGCTTATCCGGTGGCTAACAAAAATCTTCCCAGAGAAAACAACATTTGTGGAAGATCACCCTATAGCTTCTTGGAGCTCTGAATTCTCTCAGTGGGATCAAGCAGACCACCAGCTCATTACCAAAGACTGTCACATCGCAGCTCCTTACAGAATGTCAGCCTCAGCTCTGATGCTGGGGTCCAGAGGAAATAGGCCATGTGGATTATGTTACTCTAGTATGAACAAATGTTACTGATGCCTCTATCATGCAGCATCCCTTACAATATTGGTAATTTAAAAAAAAATAATCCCGCCTGGGAAAGTTACTTTATACTCTCATGCTAGGAAAGATTCTGTGTCCTCTGAGAATCTAACTGGTCAGTAACTTCCCTCTGAGTGGAGAGGTACAGGCACCTGACGCTATCCCCTTTCCTGACCACCATGCAGCTCCAGTCACCTTGGAAGCACAGATGCAGCCTTCACCAGAGCTCCTGGGCCCCCACCCCCATGGCTGATCTCCCAACTTTGATTTCTACTTCCCTCTGTTTCTGAATTTTCTACTTGATAATTTCTTGACCATGAGTATGCTTTCTTGCAAGCCTCTTCAAACGTATTTTCACAACCAGAAGGATAGAAATAAATAAGTCAACAGACACAAAATAGCTCGAGAGGAGATTCGAGATGTGCCTGCTGGCAATGGAACACACCAGGTGCAGGGGTTCCTAATCTGGCAGGGGGTGGGGTGGATGGGCTTCCCACAAACCGTGAAGCCCTTGAAAGGGAATGCAAAGTCACAGGGGACTGTGCTTTTTGCTTAGAGCCACAGCTCGCACCAGAGTCTCCAAAGGTTTAAGAAGCACCCCTCTAGGACCCACGGCTGAGGAGACCAAGAATCTTGGCCAACTAAGCAAAGCAGACAAGGGAGCCAGCAAAGTGCGGCAGAAGATGGCCCTGAGCTGACAGCAGCCCAGCGCTTCTGTGTGCTCAGCCGTCCTTCTCTGAGCTGGACCCTCACATTATTCACTGGGTTGCATATTAACCTACCAGATGGTCTGTTGTAGTTAACAAGGGCCTGCTGCTGCGGCTGTGGCTGCTGCGGCTGAGGCTGGGGTTGAGGCTGTGGCGGTGGCTGTTGCTGCATGCCAGGCAACGTCCTTTTCCCCTGGACTGCAAGCTGCAGTGTTTCGGGGAGGGGCTGGCCCCGGGCCAGCATCTTGTAAGCTAAAATCTGGGCTCGGAGCTGATGCAGCTGGACGGGACTGAAAGGAGAGGGGCCCCTGTTGGGTTGGTTCATCGCCTGAGGGTCGCCTGGGATGAGGGGTCCTGGCTGGCTCGGTGGCATCTGTGGTGGCGTGGGGCCGCCTCCTGATAGAGGGCTGGACACGTGCTCTGGGGCTCCCAGCGGAGACGGGTGCGGCGACATGTAACCTGGAATAAAACACAAAGGGAGAGGTCACAGGCTGCCCCCCATGACCCTGAAAGAGAAACATTCCTGGAGATCCTGATGATTTTCCACAACAGCATTGACTGATAGAAATTTAAAGCATATGTAACTTAATGGGATTATATATAATTTAAAATTTATGTATATCAAATATATATACATATAAAATTCAAAGAAGCAAACAAAATTGTAATCATATATAATTTAAACCAACATACCCCTAATATTATCATTTCAAAGAATAAAAATTATTAGAGATTTTACATTTTTGTTTCCATATTAAGTTACTGTACATCTCCAATGGGACTAGTCACATTTCAAGTAGTGGATAGCCCGATGTGTCCTAGAGGCTTCCCTGATAGCTCAGCTGGTAAAGAATCTGCCTGCAAAGTGGGAGACCCTGGTTCAATTGCTGGGTCAGGAAGATCTGCTGGAGAAGGGACAGGCTACCCACTCCAGGATTCTTGGGCTTCCCTGGTGGCTCAGCTGGTAAAGAATCAGCCTGCAATGCGGGAGACCTGGGTTGGGAAGATCCCCTGGAGAACGGAAAGGCTACCCACTCCAGTATTCCGGCCTGAAGAATTTCATGGACTGTATAGTCCATGGGGTCGCAAAGAGTCAGACACGACTGAGCAGATTTCACTTTCACTTTCACGTGTCCTAGATGGTGACACGTCCTAGTAGTGGCTGTTGTAGACCTAGAGGAAGGGCACAGGGGAGAGTGTTATACGTTAAAAGGAGCTCCAACCTAGAGGCCAGAACCTGAAGCTCTCTGCTGTATTGCAGTGTAGAATGAGGACTCTCTTATGGGGATATTATTTGGTTTATTATTGTACACTTTATGAATAATTTGCCATTATTGAGGGCCTCCATGGTTGTAGGCACTGAGCAAGTCACTGTACATGCTATTTTAGCCGAATTTACCCTGGAATCAGAGCCTGATGGAAAGACTGAGTGCAGCTGATTTATCTGAAAGGTGCAGGGACACTGACAGGAGTGTGGACAGGTAAAATAAGGAAGGGACGGAAGCCAAAAAGGAGTGTATGGTTAAGTCAGTTGCTGTAGTGCACGCCTGAAGATTAATCTCATGCACAAAAGCTCTGGGATAAAGTATGCCTCCCTATTATCCCAGGGAAGGAGCTGGGGTATTTATATCCCATCACTGGTTGCTGGTTATGACTCTAGGGATCATTAGTCCCCAGAGACTTTGCTGTGTGTGTGTGTGTGTAGTGTGTGTGTGTGTGTGTGGTGTGTGTGTGTGTGTGTGTGTGTGTGTGTGTGTGTGTGTGTGTGTGTGTGTAAGGTGGATGTCGGTAAATCAAAAGCAAGATGGTGGTCTGGCCAGTAGATATAAGGAGGATGGGAGCACAGAAATGGTAAGAAGAGTTAGAGGGATGTGAGCAGAATGGAGCATACATTTTTTTTCTATAGTCCTCACAACACTCCTGGAAGATATGTGCTGTCACCTCATTTTTTAAAATGAGGAGAGTAAGCACGTTACACCATGTCACACAATTAGATCTTGGTAATCAAGATTCACTTGATTCTAAGACATACGTTCTTTCCATGGTCTAATATTAATTTTGTTGTATTAATATAAAAATAAGTTAAAGGCTTGAAAGCTTCCAAAATCCTCTAGAAGCATTTATGTGCTGCAAGCTAAGTCTCTTCAGGTGTGTCCAACTCTTTGTGACCCCGTGGACTGTAGCCCATCAGGCTCCTCTGTCCATGGGATTCCCCAGGCAAGAATACTGGAGTGGGTTGCCATGTTCTCCTCCAGGGGATCTTTCCAACCCAGGGATCAAATCTATGCCTCTTATGTCTCCTGCACTGGCAGATGGGTTATTTACCACTAGGGCCACCGGGGAAGCCCAGAACCATTTACAATGTAATATAAAAATGAGAGTAATCTGTTTGGGTGATAAGGAGACTTAAATGGAAAACTTAAGAATACTTAAGAAATAAAAATCAAAATGCAATAAAATTTTCAAGAAACTTATTTCAAGAGATGAACTGTGGAGTCTGGCCAAAGAATCCCTAGAAAACTATAGGACTGCACATTGCTGAAGGGAGATCCAAGAGGAAGGAGAGGACAGAGTGGTTTGCTGTACCCCAAAACATTGTCTTCCATTCAAATTGAGGGCTAATTCATCAACTGAAAGGCATTCTAAGACACAATGTAAAATATTAAATTAAAGGTCTTTGCCATTAATAAATCCACCTGCATCACAATTATTTTAAAGGTCATCACATAGGTGTTTATTAGGCATCTGCCATGTGTTTCAACACTTAATCAAGTTTGAGCTGAAGCTGCTCTCGGTATCTATGTGGAATTACAGAGGCTCACGAATATCTGAGCCACGCTGCCTGGGGACTCAACATCATCATTTGAAAGACTAGAGAAAATAAAGGATACAGTTCCTTTTATCTCAAATTGCCATTTGGAGAGGGAAACAAATTTAGCCTGATCCCCTAAGACAAGAGTAGGTTTTGTTCTATCAATTGGTGAGATGTAGAACTCCATTCTGAGTAATCCTGCCCTGAAGAGAAATGGAAAAGTTGCTCACTCTCATTCCCGAAATCCCTACTCTATAATCGAGCACAAAAATCATGCAGGCATTAGGGTTCTAGTTGATCATAGAAGTTAGCCTAAGAAAATGCCTCTGCAATCAGCCTGCTCATCTGCAAGATGAGCAGAAATTCAAATCCCAGGATGTTATTTATAACAATAAACGTTTTTAAAGAGTATCAATAACATACACTTAACTTCGTCATTAACGGTTTTCCTTCTTAACGAGGTTAAAATTCACCTCCAAATTGTAATGCTGGTGCAAAATGGTAGTTTGTTCATTATGAAAGTACCTCCCTAACACCTTTCTGCCAACTTTGCATCTATCACTGGAGGAAAAACTTCCTACTATAGCTACTGACATTTCATGGGAGAAGGGATACAACCAGGTGTTAAAATGGGTCACGTCTCCGGCCTTCTGGACTGTCCTCTTTCCTAAGGTCGTCACCAATTATAGCTTACCCGTGATAAATCACACGATGCCTAATACAACTGACCAAAACATTAGACAATCTAATCTAAATGTAATTGTGTAACACTGTTCATCAAATCGCTCTTTTCAACTATGTCTCCTGGCATAGCAAAATTATAAAGATGAGACACTTAGTTGTACTAAGTACAATAATTCATTTTACCTCAAGCTTGCTAAGAAAGAAACTAAGAGTGAAATAACAATCATTTTCCAGAATTAATCAGTACAACAAAATCTTCCCTCAAATGTGGTAAGAAAAAAACTAGGGGGTGGGAAAAATTGTTTCCTAGAATTTACAGGAGATGCTAATAGAATCATTCTATCACAGTAGGATATTAAAAATGTGACAGTGTTTCAGTTAAAGAGAGAGAGATTTCTTTTTATTTTTTGACATGACTAGCATTCCATAAAACTTCAGGAAAAATCAGAAAAAAATCTAAACGATAAAACAAAATAACATATTTGCATAATTACCTTTGGTTGAGAAAATGGTGAAGAAATTGCCTGAGAGTAAATATACCTTTGTCTGTAGGATGACAGTGTTGATGCAGAATCTGCTCTTTTTGAAATCTGGTTTAATTTGCTCATTTAAAAGTCGTCAAAAAATGGCAGTTTTCCTTCCCTCAGCTTCAAGGGCATTATTTTCCCAGTTTCATCTTTTTGCAGAGAGAGGCAATTAGCCTCTCTTCTTTTAATAAACTTGAGTTTTCAAATGCCAATTTTATATGAGTTTTCTCTTTACACACACACACACAAAACATTAAATATTATATACTTTTCTTTGAAGGCTTTCTCTGTCCAGTGGACTAAAAATAAACAATGTTATCATCAGGACCATAAGGTACACAATTTAGTATTTATTGAAGGAAATGGTTTTGCTTCTCAACCAATACCTTAAAATAACCTAATAGGTTGCTAGGTAGTTAAAGCAGGCAGTTTTCTGATCAATACTACACCTCTCTAGACCTGTGTGTTTATAAATGGCTTCCTACAATGGAGTTTTTAAAGATATATGCTATTATGGAGTCTAAATTCTTTTTAGCTCATTATATAGAATAAGACTGCATTATACCAATACTACCTTATTCAAAAGCATATTTTAAATAACGAATTCCCCAGCTTATAAGGCACTTTACTCGTCTAGAGAAAAATATTACATTCTAATTCCAATTCCATTTAATTTAATGCAGACTTCTGCATTTCAAGTAATTATTACTTATTGAAATTATATAAAAATTAAGATCTATTTAAAAGTGTTTTTTGAATATATAAAGTTCACTTCTCTTCCTAATTGAAAAAAATTTACTAAATATCCAGTTATGTGCTAGACATTGTGCCAAGTGTTGGAAATTCCAAGAAATATCATCATTCTAGAAGTCCAAAAAAGGAACCAAGCAATGAAAGAAATTTTTAAGATACATAAAAGTAAAAAGCCTCACTTATGATTCATGCATTTCAAGTGTTTTCCTTTGGCATTGTCCCAGGGCCCCACTATTAGAAGTACTGCAAAGCCAGGAGCAGACAGAGCCAGCATCTGGCTTTGAGAATCACTGAATATAACTCATCTACACCTCCTAGGTATTAAAAATGAGATCTACATTAGCTCTGTGAAGGTACCTGGCTCTTCAGAATTTAAATGATAAACCTAAAAATATTGTCTTAATTCATTCTTAACCCTGAATGGCTCAAATTTTTTCTTCTGTACCTGAAAAAGTCCCAATTATTCAGTCTGCTTTTCTAACATGGTCAAGATTTTACCAGTCATTTGTCACACTTACATCTGCTTACCATCAAATTTCAGATCAGAGTCTAGGATCTTCAAAAACCTGCTGGAATATTAGTGAAGATGTACTCCTATGCCTCCATGAGTTGCTAAAATGCCCATATAGTGATTCTGAAAAGGGGTTACATTATATCTTTGGATATACTTTCCACTATCTTCAATATGCCCTCAACAATGAGAGGGAAAAGCACCCAGGAGAGGAGAAAGCTGCCATATTTTGATTTGGCCATTACTGTGGATGCAACTGTGGAGTGGAACCCTGTCCTCTATGAAGCTATACTGAAGACAGACCCGCTAGTGCCTGGGACTGTGACCCTATTTGGAAACAGGATCTTTGCAGACGTAATTGAGTTAAGATGAGGTCATACTGGATCAGGGTAGATTCTGATCCAGTGACTGGTATCCTTACAGAAAGAGCGAAGTCTGGACACACAAACAGACACGCAGGTTAAATGTCATGTGGAGACTAAGACAGAGACTGGAATGAGAGATCTACCAGCCAAGGAACGTCAAAATAGTGCTGGCGACCACCACAAGCCAGGAAGGGGCAAAGAAGGATTCTTCCCTAAAGACTTCAGCCCTGCTAATATCCTGATTTCGGACTTCTGGCCTCTAGAACTTTGAGAGAACACGTTTCTACTGTTTTAAGCCAACTGGCTTGTGGCAATTTGTTATGGGAGCCCTAGGAGACTAAGATAGCCATTCACCAGCGATGACAGGTTATTCCACTGCCAGAAAAAATCACCTTAGGAAGGAGGAGTGTACAATTCAAGGGACATGGGTGGCTCATCCTGCTATCACCCATCCATGCTGCTATTGGGAGGCAGACCTGGGTCTTCCTTTTGGACCTGTCACTTACTGGATATGCTAACTTACGGAAGCAAAGTAGATTTTCTGAGCTTTAGCTTCTCCACCTATAAAATTGGAGTGATAAAATGTATCTTACAAGATCAGGGCAAAGATTCTGTATAAAGTACGCAGTGCCCTTTGCAGAGTGCTTGGACACATGGTGGCCAGTCAAACTACTATGATTTTGTAAAGAAAACTGCCCATATCAAACATAAAGTTGTGTTGGTGGGGGGGGGGCGGGTGTCGGGGAAATTTCTACAGGGAAAAGAAACCTGCCAGACCCCATCCTTAGACAAGTTCTGTTCTTTGCAAGTCATAATTAAAATAACAATAGGAAAGATAAAAGACTATGATATGGAGCCCAAAGCAGGTATGTAGCAAACACAAACCTTGGCTGTGCTGATCCAGCGGACTCTGAGGAGGGCCCATTCCTGGGTGAGGTGGTCGCATAGCAGTGCCTTTCATGGATCCACAATGGATGTCTTCAACCCCCTTGTCGTGCATACCATCCATGGGCTGAAACATTTATAGGATATCAGTTAGGCACCTCTTTAAGGCACAATATTTCTATCCGGTGCTTTAAGAGCCCATGCTAGAAAGTCTTCAAAATTGTGGCCCAGTCATCTATTATCCACGTGGTAGCCATATATTTTTACATTTATATTACGTATATTACTATAAACTACATAGATTTCATAGATGGGGGACAAAAAAATAAATAAAAAAGACTACACCAATAGGATCAGCAAGGCTACCTGTTAGGTCAAAAGTTAAGGTTTTAAACAGTTGAAAGGTTTTTGGTTATGTCAAAACCTGCAAATAAAAATGAAGTCCTGTTGACAAGGCAGACAAATATAAGCTATTCTTCTACACCAAGTCCTGAAACCTGCTGTAGGTTGAAGTGAGTCCAATGTCAGAATGGAAGAAGAAAGACTCTTTGAAATGTCTGTGATGATCTATTTTTGGGGTAATTTTTTTTTTCATCAGAGGGGAAGGAACCTATGGAAAGTTTAAAAGCTGAAACCAGAAAGTTCCATGGCAGTTGGGAAAAGACAAATAGACAGGGGAGAGCAGTGAGGCTGAAGTAGGTGAAGACGTCTACAGACGTCTGTACTACAGACGGAGGAAAGAAGGGAAAAGGCGAAAGGCAGAGTTTGGAAAAGAAGAACACAGGGGCTGGAAAGAGGGCTTGAGGCCTTGTACACAACAGACACCAAGAAACAGCCACTGAATGGACACTAATCCAAGCCGGAACTGGGCAACGGAGCATGTGCTTGAGAAAGGAAAAGTCTATTCCTCCCCAAACTGGAACAGCAATTTTCAAAACAGCCTGAAAGGAATATTTCCAGGAGTTTATAGACACCAAATGACTTTGAGCAAGAAAGTATGAGTGTTTGCAGTTTTGGAGAAAGGAAAGTTAATTTCTGCAGAGTCAAAAGCACGCACTTGAAAAGAGGAGAAATTTACCATAAAGAGGATGTTCAGAAGAAAAATGGGAAGAATTTGGTATAAAGAGTGTCTCTGAGTCTGTTAAATAGTAATAATAGAGAGGAAATCAAAGCAACGCAGCAGATGTATTTAGGCCACTTGTTTGTTTATTTCCAGCAATGTTGAAAAGCAAAAAGCTGAAGCTCAGAGGGAGACGGAGGAGAAAAGACAAGGAATAAAGCTGCCTATAAAAAGATTTTCAGAAAGTGAAGCATCTGGTCAGCAGGTGTGAACTCCAGGCACGTCACCATGTCCTCACCCAGGGAATTATCTGAGGGTCTGCGGGCCGAAGAAAAGCAGGATGAGAAAATGCAGAACTTGCAGAATGAGAATAAAACAAAAAAAGAGCATTGATGGGGATAGAGAATAGGAGAAAACGTGACAGAGATGCTAGCGAACAAAACAGAAGGGATGAGAAGACATAATTATAAACAAAAACAATTCAGAACATAACAATGACCTAACACTTATGAATATGTTTAACTTTTCAATGCTTCAATAATAATAAAGGTGAGCTAAATATTTCCTTCAAATCTTATCTTTCATTTTGAAGGTGAAAGCATCCTTAAACTCTCCCAAAATTATTTCACCTACCTGTACCAAGGTTTGCAACTGACAGATCCAGTCTATAATATAATCCCCCAATTAATACAATATGAACACAAGACAATGTAATGACTTTGCTATGTCTATACATTCAGTGTGTCTCCTAATAAATATGAAATGGAAAATAAGCATTTATTTACATACCTGACAAGCTAAAAACCTGTATTTAAAAGAAATCAAAAAAGCAAGGAGAGATATTGGAGATATTATAGGGCTATCCATGATATAGTTAAATGAAAAAGAAGTCTCAAAGTAATTAACAATGATGATATGATTCGATTAGGGTAAAAGAAAAAAAAATTTTAATATATCACCTGAATATGCAAATCTATGCTTAGATGGTATTTTTGTTGAAGCTGGAGAAAAGTAAGGTACAAAAAGCGTATATACAGTACTCACTTCGGCAGCAAATATAATAGAATTGGAATGATACAAAGATTAGCATGGCACACAAATTCATGAAGTGTTCCATATTTTTTACAAAAAGAAACGCATTTGAGTCAGTTCTAACAAGGTGGATGAACCTGGAGCCTATTATACAGAGTGAAGTAAGTCAGAAAGAAAAAGACAAATACTGTATATTAACACATACATATGGAATCTATAAAGACGGTACTGACAATCCTATATGCAGAGCAGCAAAGGAGACACAGATGTAAAAACAGACATTTGGACTCTGAGAGAAGGCAAGGGTGGGATGATTTGAGAGAACACCACTAAAATGTGTACATTACCACATATAAAATAGATGACCAGCGAAAGTTTGGTGCAGGACACCCAAAACCAGTGCTCTGGGACAACCCAGAGGGACAGGGTGGGGAGGGAGGCAGAAGCGGGGTTCCAGATGTGGGGACACACACGTATACCTGTAGCTGACTCATGCTGATGTTTGGCAAAAACCATCACAATATTGTAATTATTTTCCAATTAAAATTAATTAATTTAAAAACACATCACACAGTCTTAGTCAAAATTTAAGGGAAAAAAGTATGTACAATGAGCTGTTACCTGGGGTGAACCACTTATTTTATTTAGATCAATACGGTTTTACTTTTCAAAATAAGCATATATTAATTTTTTTTATTTGAAAACCATCAAATAACAAAAATTTGTGAAAAATGGATTTTTCCTTCCTGAGCTGCAACGCCTTACCTTAAAATTGACCTCCAGTTCTACCAATTAAAGAAAAGACTTGTACTTTTTTGCAGTAACCTTTCTGTTTCAAGCCAGTATCTTCCACAATTCACCTATTTAACACCAAGAAGCATCCTCACTACCTTATCTACCTGTGATATCATCCAAAAAAGATGTAAAATGGCCATACATCTCATCAGGCCTAACCTTCAGGTAACATACAGTGGCTACTGCCCCTCAACGCAAATTGTCACAGAAGACTTTGTTTGCTTTCTCAAAAGGCCATTCTCTCTTTTCCACATCTCCTACAAAGCCATAATACCAAAGTAATACCGTTATGATCATCCCCACAGCAACAACCTGAATCTCATGAATGCCAGATTATTATAACCTTAACAACAACTGGGCCTGGGCTCCACAAAATCAGAGCCCTCTTCCAAAACCAGAATAAAGCCACTTCACAGGCAGACAGCAAAGTGCATTTTCAAGGATTCCCTAGAAACTATTTTATTTCTATCAAGGCGTTTTTGAAAATATTCTTTAGGCAAAGACTCATTTTCCCTTTTCCTCTTTGGGACCTATGGGATCTTTTCAGGGAAGGATAATTTTCAGTATGTTACTCATAGATGGTATAAGTTACTTAACAGACGTAGTTAGGGGAAAAAAAGTAAGACTTAACTCCTACTTCTTCACCAAGTCAAAATACCTGCAACCCCCAATCCACAGAATCTGTCAAAGCTGCATATTATAGCTAACACTTTTTTAAAAGCCAAGATCAAATCTTCCTGACTGGTGTAACATCTGTAACCATAAAAGAGCCTAAGAATGTATGTTTTTAATAAGGTGAAAGTGAAGTCGCTCAGTTGTGTCTGACTCTGTGACACCGTGGACTGTAGCCCACCAGGCTCCTCTGATCGTGGGATTCCTCGGGCAAGAATACTGGAGTGGGTTGCCATTTCCTTCTCCAGGGGATCTTCCCAACCTAGGAATCGAACCCAGGTCTCCTGCATTGCAGGCAGACGCTTTAATCTCTGAGCCACCAGGTAAGGTACAAGATAAGAAAAAAACCTAGCTGATTCTCTTGTTNGGCAAGAATACTGGAGTGGGTTGCCATTTCCTTCTCCAGGGGATCTTCCCAACCTAGGAATCGAACCCAGGTCTCCTGCATTGCAGGCAGACGCTTTAATCTCTGAGCCACCAGGTAAGGTACAAGATAAGAAAAAAACCTAGCTGATTCTCTTGTTAACCATAGTAGAAAAAAAGAGGGCGCGCGGTTTGGTTATCAGGGATTATTAGCCATCCGTGACTCAGAAGACAAGACTGGGAAGGAGAATGAACTCACCTTGTGCATTTGATGCATGCCTTCCTGAGGGAAGTCAGCGGACCCCATCGACGGCATAGGGTGTGAGACACTAGGAGGCCCAGGACTTGGCCCCATCATACTGTGGACGGAACCGGGGGATGGTCCGGGTCCTGGACTGGGCCCAAGAATGGGTCCAGGAGAGGGTCCCGGCCCTGGCGAAGGCCCCGGGTGGGGCATCGCGCCAGGGTCTGTGGGTGTGGACATCTACTTCTCCTGTCTCTGCCAGTCGGTACAGTGATACTGAGGTGGAAAGAAGAAAAGAGAAAGGGATGTTTTAAACATGACGTTAAGATCAGAATAAAACAGTTGTTACTATTTGGTGGTGCCACTTCCGTAACAAACATCAAACAGAACTCCCCTGTCTGGTCCAGATGCTTCAGAGGGCGTATACATATCCATCTGCCCTCCTCTTTATGAAGACCACTTGTTTAAAAGAAAAAACAACTCTAAATGACTCTCCAGAAAGATATAAATCATCTAAGATGTGGGGGAAAAAAACGGCTCACTGGAGAAACTAAAATTTAACACATAAGCAGAATTCTAAACAAGCTTGAAATTTATTACTGAAGTCAACAGATGCTCTCCATTACTTGGGTACCTTACAAGTCATTAACCGCCCCCCCAAAAGCCGTTAAAATATAAAATTCCTAAAGACGTACCCAGCTAAGACCCACTTGCATAAGTCAATGGGCATTCAAACTTCTCAGAGAATTCTAGATAGTCAAAAGGGGGGAAAAGTACAATGCCATAAATTGAGAATGAAAGGGAATTGCCAATCATGGGAAAAGCAGAGGTTATGGGAGTTGGACAAATACGGGTTCAAATATCCATGTATACAATTACTCATGAAGACTAAAATGCAATAGTATACGTAAAACCACAGCTCTGCGTCTGGCCCAATAAGCAGTTACTCTTACTGAGCATTATTCCCCACCCCTGCCACCTCCACTGCAGCAGAAATGAATGGGAGGGACAGGTTAAGATGTGGTCCTCTCACAAGTTAATGGATAGAAGACCACATGTACAGCTGAGGCCAGAGATTCATCCCAGCCCTCTGTGGGGTTCCAGAGTCACAAAAGAAGTCATCTATGACTCCTGGATTTCCACACATTGATGAGGTGCGGAAATTTCAGCAAAGCAATATACCATCTCCAACGTGCCAAGACTTCCTGGCATCCCCACTGGGGAACTGCTTCATGGGGTGGGTACGACTGACTCTTGGATATAAGCCAAAACGACTAAATAAGCTGTTTTCTGAATTCTGATGTCTCCATGATCCAGAGTGACCCCAGGATAGTCACGATGATTTATGATGTCACCTGGGGCACACACCTGTATGCACAAAATTCTGATGCCGAACTCACAAAATCCTAAATGGATGTGTGTGCCCGCTGGTGAGTGGCAGGGCTGAAGTTAGACCATAAGGTCTTGGTCACCCACAGCAGGGCTCTGTCCACAGAGAAACGGCAGCTGAGAGGGGAAACTAAAACACACACACATTACTTCCATTCTTAGCTCACTACCATCGCCTCTTGAGGAATCTCTAGAACGTGACGGCCACGAGGGCAAGGACTTGCTCTTCCTTGCTCCTGTTTCCCCAGCACATCCAACCAGTGTGGAGTAAACAAAACACCACTGGATGAACTGTAGACAAAACTGCACGGACGAACTATTAATAGAGTCAGTTATTAAAAAGTAAAAAATTAGGAGAGCAATCGGTGTTCAAGATATGCTCAAACAAAGAAATCTTAACAGTGGAGGCAAGGATTTGGGCCAATCTGATAAATGAATTAGGGCTAAAACAGGAAGCGATGAAAGGCTGCTTTGGAATGATTTCGAGCAAGGGATCACTCAAACTGTTTTGCTGATACAAGAGGGGACTAAGAGAACCCAGTTCAAGTGGTTTCTAAAACAACAGGGAAGCTTGGATGGTGAATTATAGCCTTGAATTCACTAGAGCGCCAAATGTTATTATTTTTTCTTTGTGAGTAACAAAGCAGGCAGAAGTAACCTTTTTTTTGGCATTCTACCCTCTCACATACACACACACACACACACACACACGTACACACACACACACGTTCAGTCAGCATTTTAAATTTAGGAAGCTGACGTCAATTCAGGGGTACTCCAAGTTTAAATGTTCTTTCATGTATATCAGCAAACTAATAAACCCCTTTATTTTTTAGTGAATAAAAGGAAATTGCCTACTTCCTGTTATGGTTTACCTTGAAACTGGCTTCAGTGGCTATGATGCTAAGATACCACAAGTTTGAACAATGAAGACACAAACGCTCAGTCAGCCTGGTAGTCCTACTTTCCATGTTTTATATTTTAACATCTAATGATTTTCTGCATATATAATGATGTTCACCTGGGAATCTCATAGAAGGTTGTAATGAATGGTATACAGTCCCATAAAAACGCTCCTCATTTTTTGTTATAGGAAACTACTAAAAACTTCTTAGGGGAAAATATAGGAGATGGGAAGTAGGAAAGTATGGGTATATAGAGGAACATTAACATGTCACATGGGAAACTTTTGCTTAAGACGAGAATCTTTAGAAGCATGCCCTTAATGCATGTGTCCATGAAATAGCATAGATGAGCACACACAAAAGAAGTTAGCTCAGAGGAACAGCACAGTCTAACAAATGAGCAAACGTGCCTCATGCCGCCCAGCTAAGGGATCTAGACTACTGTGCAAACTGAATGTGACTCTCTGGCTTCTGACTGGGAGCCCAGAGACTTTGGGTTCCTGCCTGCCAATCTCAGGGCCGCCACCAACCCTCAGGGTCTCAGGCAAAGCGCCTTTCTTCTGGGGCTTCTCAGTTTCCTTGGAGCTTGGAATTGGAGCATCTCAAGTCTCCCTGCACCTGCCAGTCCATGACTTGCAGCATCTCCTCATTCCTCCAGTCTTCTGTGTGGGGGACTCATCAGTGACCCTCCCAGCAGGACCTGGGATTCAAGCTGCCCCACCATCCCCCAAAGATGCATCCAAAGAGGAGCACCCTTCGAGATTACAAAGAGGAGCGAGTCTTGAGCAGAGGTGCAGGTCGTGACTAAATCCCCGTGGTTAAGGTTGAAAGTCCAGTACTGGTCAAGCCATCTTCTCCCTCACCCATCCTCCTGGCCCCTCTGCCCAGAAATCCAAAGCCTTTTCTTCTTTCTTCCAAGCACTGATGAAGTGAGGTAGATGGGGTGGTGATGGTGGGGTTGGGGGCAGGATGAATGCGGGAGAGGCTATAGCTCTGGTCACCTTGATGGGGCAGGAGCTCTTGGTCTCTCCACAAAGTTAACACTCAAAATCTATTTTTATCTGGTGTTGGAGGGGGAGGGGGTGAGTTTTACATAGTCACCAAAAAGAACGACCTGTCCCACAATTACGTGGCCAATATAATGAACAGAATGTGTGTGTGAGAGGAGGTAAAGCACACACACGGGGCCGTACACTGGCATTGCCAACGCCACCCCCGCCTCCACCCTCCCTGCAACGCTTCCCTCTACCTCACACCAGCACTCCCTGAGGGCCAGGCCGCTGTGTTCTTAGCCAAGAATTTTTCAGCAGTACACCCTGTCTTTTTTCGTCCTGACCCTGCCTTTACAACCGTGGAGTGTGTGCTTTTAAAAATAAAAGTCGTTGGTGCTTCCCACAACTCCAACCACCGCAGACATCTTCCCTCTGCCCGAACCTCCTTCCTCTCCCCTTTGCAGAAAGCCTGAAAGCCCCTGGGCACACCCATCTGCATATTAAAAGAAGTTCAACTTCATGGAATTTTAAGGGTCACCAGTCCAACCAAGACAACCAGGGACAAAACATCTACCTTTGCGGTTTACTCCAATCAGCTGAAAGACCCCTATGCCTGCAGTAATACTTAACAACACACCCCTACGGGCTGAATCATTTTAGGGACTTGACTTGAGGACACATCTTGTTATGTCCCCGTTTAAAACAGGAAAGCACAAAGGGACCACAGAGCTTGCCCAAAGTCTTATCTGTGGGTGACTTTATCTCTTGACTCCGGGCCCATTACCAAGTCAGGGCAACATCAGGCAAGCCAGGCCGTCCACCAGCGTGCAGAGCTGTCACTCAGTTGGGCAAAATGCGCAGGGTGCAGAAACAAAGATGGAAACAACCGGAGGTGTCACAATGGGATTAGGGTGTGGCTGTGATCGTATGTTAATGTATGAAGGGACAGAGAAGCGAAGAAAAGCCCTTGAGAGAATATGAGGCAGAGACAAAGTTATGAACTTAAGAGGACGGTGATATTTACTCAAAGAACCGGAAGATCTGTATTACTGATCTATTCTCAAATGTCCTGACTTTCTCTGGGCACAAGGCATGAAGGATGTACAAGTATGACCAGAGGGCTTACCCCACGGCTCGGCAAGTCTGATGGGGAAACAAGACTTATCCATATATAGCAGTGAGACAAACAAGCAAACAAACAAATATGCAAGCTTCTGCAAGACCAGAAGGGGTTAAGCTGGAGTGTCCTTGCAGTCATGAGCAGAATAGAGGACTTACATCTCAGAGAGCAGAGGCAAGAGAAGGGAATTAAGGGAGGCTTCCTGGATAAGGTGGTGTTTCAGTGAGGGCTTGAAGTAGATAATAAACGTGTTTACGAGAAACTGGTTTTCTAGTCACAGAAAAAGTTTGGGGAAACAGAGCCATCTTGACTAGACAATGCTTCTTAAATAACTGTTCGCAAAACACAATAAGGAAGCGTGGGGGAACGTAGGCTCTCCAGCAGACCTTTATCACTGCTGTGTTTACAGAAAGACATACGGGCAAGGGCCAAAGGTGGAATATTAGAAATAAAAGTTAGGCCCAGTTCATTACCTTAAAAATTACTCTTTTAAAAAGTTTTTTGGCTGTTATGGAGAATGATAAGGCTCAGGAGAGAGTTAAGATTAAGAGTTCTTTTTATGTCTGTTTGCTGATTCAGACCATCTCCCCCGACCCTGAAGGACTTCTTGTTTTCTCTGTAGCTTTCTCTACAAATGAATTGATAATCCCCCCACAAGAAGTAACAACTTCCCTGGAGCTGGAACACAAGCACTGCTGTTCTTGATGGGTGAGCGGAGAGTCGGTAAAAATAGCGAGCAAGATAAAAGAAATAAACCGAACTGAAGTTTCGTTTTTAGAGGCCAAGGCTGTCTGGATAGGTGGTGAAATATCCCCAAAGCCTTCCTGCTTCTTGGCCTGAGACGTGCAACTTTAAACAGTGCATGATATGATTTGTGCCACAGATAAAAACCACACTGGGCTTAGAGTGAGTATTCTACGTGGCTGGCCCGAAACTCTAAAGAAGCTTGGAAAACAGCTTTCTCCATTCAAAGTCAGTTTACCATTCAAAGTTGAGAAGGTTTTAAAAAGTGGTGGGTGAAAAGTGTGCTGTGTTTTCTGGGCTTCTGTGAACTCCTCATCGTTGAGTCAAGGGGACAAATTAGGATGTGAGCTGCCGCCCTTACTAGGAATAAAAAGCCCTGGGACCGTCCTTGCCGGGAGTCAGACCCGGCAAGGGCCCCGAGGCAGATCCGTGCAGGACAAGAGAGAACAACCAACTTCAAGGGCTAATTACAGCCCCATGAGCCCCAGGCGCTGCCTCAACAAGAGCTGGGCTCTTGACTCTAGGACCCTGCACATACCATGAGCTGCCTTCTCAGAAGCATCTACCTGTGATGCAATTCGATGATCTCTTCGGTGAGAGCAGCCAATGTTTCCACAGAGGAAACATTATTTTAAGCAGGGTGTTTATGAAAAAACTCAAAGTACTAGAAGCCCCTCAACAACAAAGCCTTCTGGTAGAGAGCACCTGTCTAACCCCCAAACTTGTGTCCACTGGCAATCACAGGTAATCACAGATAACTATCACCTCTCAAACTTAGCTCAACCCAAACTGCCAGGCAACTGGTCAAAAACCAAACAGACAAACCAAGGAGCTAGAAGCAAAGCGTGACACTCCTGAAATCTAATTTGTGTATACACCCACCCATCCTTCCTAGGTTCTGTTAGGCCCCTTTGCAAGGCAACCTCATCTGGGATGCCGATAAGAATCAATGATAGCCACTTCCTTCTCTGTTAGCTAAGATAATTTTATTTATACAATAAACACGTATATATTTTAAATACTTTTTCTGGTTGACATGGTGCATGCTGACTGAGCAGTAAAACTTGACCATTATGTGCTGAATGAAACTTGGTTATGTGATAGACTAGCTTTGATATGCCCAACTTTCACAGCAGCAACAAAAATTCAAGCACAAACCCTTCAAGTTCATTACAGTTAAAATGAATAATGGTCATACAGTGTTAATAATTAATGCTATTAAAAAATAAATCACAGAGTAGTTTATTTGACCCCTGAATTTCAAATTCTCTTTTACAAAACTGGTGTAACAGCAGCCAGCTACAACCTCAATTTTGATATGAAGCAAGTAAAACATTCCATATGAAAACACTTTGTGAGCTATCGTAGAAAAATGTACATCATCACGCGGATCCTTCTAAAGGCTTCAATTTCCAACCTTGACTTGCATTCACAATCTGCTAGATAGCTCTACTTTTTGTTCATGAATTCCATTGCTCCGAACTTCTGAGAGAAGACTCCAACCCATGCCGGATAAAAACCTTACTCTTTCCCCTGGAAAGCAAGTCTTTCTACCTTTTCCAACTTTATCTTTTGAAAATTCCTCTAACTGGAACCTCTTGCTCTGGGCAAGCAGGTCAGAACTGGTACACTGGTCTTCTCACAGTTTTTTTTAAGCTCGGTGCCTGTGATCTCAGGACTTTCTTCAAATCTCAGATGATCAGCTCCCAGGGCCTTCACCCTTGGCCTCCTCTGGCCACAATCTTACCCCATCGCGAAGAATATCTGCCCTGTGGACTCAAGAGAGCTCACCCAGATCTCTCCCTGTATCACGCGATCAGTGTGGTTTACAATTCACTATGCATATGTGTTCAGGCACGTTCTTTAAAAGACATAAATTCTCAATTGCAGATCATTCACTTTTTATGAAATTATAGACTTCACTTAATAGCATTTTAGTACATGTAGGAATACAGCACAATAGAAAACTGCCAAACAATTGCAAACATTTGCAATGTTATTACTTGCCCAGCTTTCCTCATGGACATTAAAGCTTCAAGTTCAATGACTTAACTCCTGGTAGGATGATAAAAACTGGACAATACAATCTCAAGTAGGTAAAGAAATATACAGTTATCCTAAAGAAGAAAACACGATACTAACATAAACTGATATAGAATTTCCCTTGGAATTCTGTTCACTTGTAAAATAACATACCCCAGTGCTTTCTGGTCAGAGGTTTTTTTGTTTTTTGGGGTTTTTTTTTCTATTTTTAAGTAATTTTAATCCCTCAATTCTGAATTCAGGTTAAACAAAATGACAAAAGGAGAGGGGACTTATTATTTAATAGTTTTTAAACCTCAAATTTATTTCAACTTCTAGCAACTTCATTCACTGATCTACAGAAGGGACACCCATATTTAAATTAGCTCAGCTTCTAAAACATTTTTAAAATATTAGTGCTTGCAGAGAGGCAAACGATATATCCGTGGAAGATTGATGCTCACACACCTAACACTACATAGAGCACTGCGTTATTTGTAAAGGTATAAAATTCTACAGGCATATTCCTTGATGATAACTGAATGTTCTGAAAGTCTCATATCTAATAAAACATCACAATTCATAGTAGGCTTCAGTTACATAATAGTGTATAATGAAGTCCAGAAGGCCACCACTTATGCTAATATTTCAGTCAAAAATCCTATATTTCGTATCTAAGGCATCACTCTAGATGAGTGAGTTAATGACTTTTTCTCTCAAAATTAAAATTAAATAATATTTATATCCAACAATTAAAAAATTCAGCTATGTAGCTCCTGAATTTCATCAGCTGTGCTATATGTTTTGCTAAGTATAAGTATTCAAGTGTCTTTGACTGTATCTTTAAAATTTCTAATATATCTAAACATTTTCAAAGAAAAGGGCTATATTAATATGAAGGGGAAAAGTAAACATAAACAGCAATAAAGTTGTAAAATTTTCCAAACCCTGGTTGCAAGATCCCACTTAACTTGGTGATAAATATCTTTTAGGCAAATAAATATGCTATGCTTCATAATGGCTCTGGAAGAATTAAGTTCTAAGACTTCTATATTCGCTGGTATAGTCATGACTTTCTATGTAGAAAAAGTAAACACCCCAGGCCTTCCTAAATAATCTACCAAATAACTTGCCACCACCTGTATTTTCTATTTTCAACTACTCATAGAATGATCCATGACTTTATTAACTGGCTAGAGAGTAAAGTTCCATAAACAAACACTTAAAGGAGATGACAGAAAATTCAGCATCCACTATTGTTCAAAACCACCTACAGAATATGTTTAAGAAAAAGGAGCAATTATTCTTTTATAGAAAAAAATGGACAGGAAAAAAATCAGAAGCAGCTCCCGAAAAATGGCTTTTCACATTAGGGAAATTTTTTCATCTGTTCACCAGAAATACTGCAGAAGAGAAAAGTGACTCATTTATATAAAGTTTCTAAGGCCACTCGTGTTAAGCAACAAATTGTCCCTGACTTCTCTAAAATCATCCTGCCCAGAAACAGTGAAAATCAAAACTTTTGGTGACTAAATCAGGTCTGACCAATCTCAATATGCTGGTGTAGGGAAACACTCCTTAGCATTATATTTGTGACAATTCAGTTCTCGTGGCACCATGTCAAGATGTCATAAACAGTGATTTATTATTTCTCTGGAGTATCAAAAAGCTGCTGACCTAGGAGAGTTTGACAAAGGCCTTGTTTACAAAGGAAGACTTCTAAAGGGGAAAAAAAAAAAACAAAACTCAACATGAAAACACTGGAGGATGGCACCACGTTTATAATATATGAAAGTCTTCTCTTTCATGGTCCTGTTTCAATACATAATAAGCCCTTCAAATGAAATGTCAAAATATTACCGGAATATAAAGGGTACCACAATGATCTCTGAGAAAAGCATGAGATGTGCTTTTATGTTATCTTAAACTTCATCAAAGAAAAAAGTTTTAAATAATTATCTCTTTGCCGAAGTGTTCCTTTCTAGTTATAGCGCCAGAAATATTTTAAACAGAATCCAAACATTAACAGTATAACAGAAGCGAAGGCATTTCGGGGTTTTTTTGGTCAATTCCAAGCCTCAGGTGTTGGTCAAAGCACTTTTTAAGAAACTTGACGAGAAATGCTCAAAAACCACTTAAAAAAAACGAACAAAAGAAAAGATCTAAGGCTGCTTTGAACACACTCTGGTGGTGAATATTTTCTGTGAAACCCCACAGAGCAGCTAGTCCCTGAATTGGGATGTAACTGATGTCACTCAGGAGAAAAAAGCTTCATGAAAGGAGGCACCCTCTCACCTCTGCCAATTTTTTAAGGGTTCAGATACCCCAAACTCCTCTGATTTATTTTACAATATTCTTCACCTGACTTTTCTCTTTAATGCCCCCAACAAGGTAGAGGAGTAGCTGTATACAGGTTTGCTTTTCTACTTCAAGTCACATCCATAAATATCTTTTATACCTAATGGTATCTCCAAATCTCCTCCCACCAGCAAACATTCAAGCTGTTAGAAAGCTTTAAAAAAAAAAAATATATATATATATATGTGTGTGTGTGTGTGTGTGTGTGTGTGTCTAGGAAAATAAAAGGACAATTAGATTCCTAAAAGAGAAAAAGGTATTTTATCTGCATAACAATTCACCAACTTGGATTCAAACCTGCCACACCTCTTAACAATTCACCAGGAAGCTAGAAGTAAGCTAGAAGCCTAGCATAGCTATTACAGGCAAACAAGCCTGGAGCAGTGGTCCTGCAAATAAGATAATACTGAAACACTTGAATGTGCCAGTGTTAAGTTCATACACACAACCAACACCGGGCATGGCTTTTGTTTCAGCACAGTTCTCAGAGGTTTCTGAGTCTTACTTATCATGCTTAGATAGACATTTTCTTCCATTCAGTAATGAAAACAACAGTCTTTCTGTGCCTACAAGCATTCTCTTCCAACAAGCATGGCACATCCAGGTGTAAATTTAAAAGTCCTTTGAAATGGAAGTTGAAATTTTAACTCTGCTACTGATGATACAGATGTCTTCCTTATGCTCTAACATCACACACAGTTAGGAATACAGTCTGCATAATAACTAGGAGATTAAGGATAGCACCTCTCAATAATATACTGACCCAGGTCGCTTTACTTTTTCAAATTCACCAAGCTCCATTAGGTTGAGAACAGAAAGAAAAAGGAAGGGGCGTGGGGGGGGGGGACCTTGCAAAACTCTCCCAAAAGTTATATAAACAAAGGAGGGGAGAAGCCCAGTATGGGCTTTGCACCCGTGTGCTACTAAAATTACATAACACCCGCTGCAGACATTAAAGAAGGAATGGATTCTGCACAACACCCCCATCCCCCTCGACTCCCATGCCTGCCTTCTGCTCTTCAAAAACCCAAACGCCTGGCAGGACCAAGAGGACGACTTTGAATATTTAATTTCTGGAGAAAATCCGGCAAAAGCTGGAGGCACGTTTAGGCCTGAAGTTTGAATGTGCAACAGCCCCGGGGCAGAGCGACTCCACTCTCCGGACCCGGAGGAGAAAGAACTGACAAGGGACAGCAGCCAGCAAGGCCTTCTTCCCCTCGCAGTGCCTCCCGCTGGAAAGTTTTCCACGCGATCGATCGGAGGGCTGGGAGCCGGCTTCTCCCGCCCGCCTGACTTTGCAAGAAAGCCTGACCGGGAGATCGGAGGGGGCCGGGAGGGAAAGAACTGGAAAGCTCCTCACCCGGCAGGCGGCGAGGGCTCAGGCTCCTTACCTGGGGGACACGGAACAAAAAGAGGCGCGGGGCTAGCCTAGCCTGCTGTGGCGGCCCTGCCGGCGGCGGGAGCGGGTCTCCCCGCCCA